>VDFB02058242.1:583686183-583724277 GCA_007258455.2 Sequoia sempervirens
TATCACTTTCAGAGTTCATGACAGTTTATGAACCAGCACCAAAATAGTTTCCAAGCCTAATGGCTAATTTGATCATTCGTGGATCATTCCTATGACTTGCGGATATCGACAATGTGATGTTAAATGTTTCGTGGAGTGTCCCCGATTTTCACTATAGGGACACACTTCATTCTATGCACCTATTGATGGATTAATTCAAATTTGAGGCTGACCTATTCATTCCTTGGAGAATCCGCACATTACATTTTCTTTCCTTGGAGAATGTGATAATCCTTGGCTGACACTGATGTTTCTAGAATCACGTATATGATATAAAGCTTGTAATTGATCATTAGAAGGTAGTAGTGGTGGTAGTATTTGATTGAGTAGACAACGATTGATCAGAAATGTAATATTTCAGCTCGCATGTAGGAGCATATCAAAATGTTGTAATTAGGACATGTTATATCAAGCCTATGAGCCGAATCTATAAGCCTGAATGTTGTCAACCAAATGTAATTGAGATTTATGTTAATGAGAACATTTGCATCTGCATTTTCCTCCATATTTTGTGTTTCTTTCATTGTGTTACTCATGTTGCATGGTCTAGATTTTTCTCCTTGAGGACCCTCCTACCATGGTTGTGTCAAATTAGTATCAGAGCAAGGTTCATTCCTTGTGTGATTGTCAGAGTTTGTGAAGTCATGTTGAAGATTTTTTGTGGGGTGGCGAATTGAGGATTCTACCTACAACTACAGAGGAGTGTCAAGATGGTAGGGAGAAGAAATGTTATAGGAAATGGAGCATGTGGAAATGCAGACCCAACTTTAATGGAGATGTTGAGAGGAATTGTTGCCAGATTAGATGCAGTCAAAATGACCCAAAGAAGAGGTCGACCAGTTGATGATGTGAGTGATGAAGAGGTAGAAGTTCAAGATGAAAGAGGAAGAGGAGAGTAACTTGGCCTAGATTAGGGAGAAGAAAGGTTCATAAGAGCCCTAACCAGAGTGAATACAAAACCACATTTCAATCCACTGGATTGTAATGGTAAGTTGGATTTAGAAGAATCGCTTGATTGGATTATAGAGATGGAAAATTATTTTGAATTTGAAGGTACTACTAAAGATAATAAGGTGAAGTTTTCTTGTACAAATTTGATAGGACATGCATCCCTTTAGTGGGAACATTTGCAGACAAATAGGAAAAGAAGAGGAAAGGAGAAAATAAAATCATGGGATCAAATGGTGAACAAAATGAAGTCAAAGTTTATGCCAGTAGATTATCATATTAGTTTTTTTTTAAAGCTACAAAATTTGAAGCAGAAAGAATCTAGTGTGATAGAGTATACAAAGGAGTTCTATAAGTTAAATATGTGATCTAGACATTCAGAAGATGAGATTAAGCAAGTAGCCAGATATGTGAATGGCTTGAGGTCATCTATACAAGATAAGATTAGTTTGATCAAGTTGCGGAGTGTGGAATAAGCATATCAATGTGCCCTGAAGGCAGAAGAGAAGTTGAATAAAAGAAATGAGTAGAGAAAAAGAGGAAGAGGTGGAAGATTTCAGAGAGGAACAGGAACTTTTGCTAGAGGAGGAAGAGGATCTTTTGTAGATTAGAATAAGGATAAGGAGGTTAGCAAGAATGACAATTCATACTAGAGAGGTGGTGGAAACTCTTACAAAAGAGGAGGTTATGGTGGTTACCAAAATGAAGGTTATAGAAGAGTTGATAGAGGACAAGAGAAAATAATATTCAGGGGAACTTGTTTTAAATGTGGTGGAGGACATAGAGCATTTGAATGTAATCAGGATAGACAAGTAAAAAGATAAAGAGAAATAGAAGAAAATTGACTGAGGAAGATCATATTGGATCATCTAATAAACCAGAAGATGGAGAAGTGTTGGTGAATAAAAGAGTATTATATCAAAGTGAGTTAGAAAAGAAGCCATTGCCGAGAAATAACTTTTTTCTAACCATATGCAAGGTGAATGGTAAATGTTGCAAAGTGATTGTTGATAGTGGAATTTCTGAGAACCTGGTTTCTGAAGAGATGGTGACTAAATTGGAGTTGGAAAGGTTGAAACACCTGAAGCCCTATCAAATTGCTTGGATTCAGGATGAGCCTAAGATACTGGTAAGTGAAAAATGTTCGGTGAAATTAAAGATAGGAAATTACCATGATGAAGTTTTGTGTGATATTATGCCTCTAGATGTATACCATGTTGGAAATGTGTGCCTCAATCCCACAGGCTGAAACCTTTGAAAGGGCCAATTCAGTGTGACATATTTTGTGTCTGGCCGACTAGCAGCTTGAATCTTGTTGAATAGTTAAGGTCATTGTGACCTTGCTTCAATCTCACCAAAAGATCCTATCGCTATGACATGTTGTGTTTGGTATGACCTTTTATCAAGTGGAGACCTCTGGCCGATAGAATGCTCTTATTGGGCATCAAGGAGACTCATAGCGACTGGGGGCTTTGGGGTGACTTGAACACTCGGGAAGAAGTCCCAGCAACTAAAGAATGTCTCACCAATAGCATATGGCCATCTGGGTAACACAAGGGTCTCGGGAAGAAGTCTTCACGATGAAGAGAAGTCTCAACGACAAGATGTTTCACATGGAGTCATCAGAGTAACATATGGTGGCTTGGTAAGAAGTCTTACCGATATGGATGTCTCGTCGATAGCATTTAGTTTGAATTCATCGGGGAAACTCTCATCGGAAGGCTTGTTTTGATATGATGTCACATCAAATAACTGAAGTCTCACCGATGGTGTTACACTTGGATTCTTTAGTGTAACACAGCAGCTTCGCTAAGAACTCTTGGTGACAATGATATGTCTCACTAATGGTATACATTTGGGGTCTCAGGGTAACGTGGAAGCCTCAATAAGAAGTCTTGTCGAAGGATAATTCTCTTGCCAACAGTTGGATGCTTTGGTGTAACATAAAAAGTCTCGTGTAACCTCTTGGCAAGTGGTAAGTCTTGCCAATAGCAATGTTAAGATTGGTGTGACTTGTGAATAGCGATATGAGTCTTGTCAATGAGGAAACTCTTGCTGATAGGAATGAAATGAATGTCATTGGATTCGGTATGACTCGTGGTGCTTGCTATATCATCTTGTCGATTGTTGGAACCTATGCCGATACCAACAATGAAGCCTTTGGACATCGGGGAGACACGGTTAGTGTCTCACCCACATGCCAACACAGTTGAAGCTTTTTGACCATGTGAAGACTATCCTATGTGGCTTGTATTCAACCAATCAGAGGAGCCAAATGGGAACCATTGGAAGACAAATCGTTGTGGTAGTTCTAAGAGGAAGCTCGATAGACAAGGGTGACATGGTTATACTCAGAGATTGTAGATGATGTCTAGTTAGATGATTCAAAGGATCGACAGAATGTTGTGTGGTTGTATAATCAAAGTGATTTCTATTCTGTAAAGATTGTAACTTGAAGGTTCCTGTGCAAGTTTGGTCATTGTGAAAGCTACTGAAATATGACATCAGAAAGATAAGTCTAATATTTGTATGTAATCTCCATTACTGTCATAAAAAGTGATTTCTCTTGGTGTGGTGGGTTTTCTCCTATAAGGGTTTTCCCACATAAATCTGGTGTCCATATGTGTGTGTCAAATACTTTGTTTCTGTTATCTCTTTCATGTGCATCTTAATTAGACTGTAATTGTAATTTTAAAAGGTATTTTTGCATTCTTCCCTGAGGTTTTGACATTAGGAGAGTTGTTTCTACATCTAGCTTTTCCTTACAAGTGGTATCAGAGCCTGGCCAGTTGTGTTATCCTTGTGGGTACGTTGGGTTTTTTGTGTCAATTTCTATTTAGTGGGAGTCTTTTAAAAGTTTGTCAATTTCTAATTATAGATTGAGATGGCAAGCACGTCAGGAAAGATTGAAATAGAGAAGTTCAATGGAAGTAATTTTGAATTGTGGAACTCAAAATGGAGGATCTCTTAGTGGATCATGATCTTTGGCTTGCTATGTCTAGAACTAAACCTACAGGAATGAAGCAAGAGGATTGGGACCTTGTAGATAGAAATTCTAAGGGGCTCATAAAGCTCTATTTGGTAGACTCTATTTGTCTCAATGTGCATGAAGAGAAGACTACATCTTCCTTGTGGAAGAGACTGGCATCTATTTATCAGGGGAAGTCCTTGGTGAATAAATTGTTCCTGAGGAAGAAGTTGTACACTTTGAGAATGCAGGAAGGAGGGTCTATAGCTGATCATTTGAACACATTCAACATGTTGATTGCATAGTTAACATCTGTTGGTGTGAATATTTATGAATTGGATCGTTGTATGCTGATATTGTGTTCTTTTCCAGATTCATGGGATCACCTGGTGATGACTATTAGGAGTACAACATCTAGTTTCAAGATGGAAGATGTTGTTGCTTCTTTGTTATTAGAAGAAATGAGAAGGAAATCTTCTGAGATGGTGAAGGAGGCCCTTCTTGTTAGAGGAAGGTTAAAAGAAAAAAGCAAGAAGAAGGACAAGAAGTCTAGATCAAAATCAGAGGGGAGATCAAAGTCTCCTGGAAAGAAGTCCAAGGTGAAGTGATGGAACTGTGGGAAACCTAGTCATGTCTAAAAGGATTGTAAAGAGGAGGAGAAGAAGAAGAAGTATTCTTCTGACAATGATTCTTCTCATAGTGATAGAGACACCTTCATTGTAGCCTTGGCTACTCAGGCATCAGATGATGTCTAGCTGAACAAAGTATGAAGAATACAATGGTGGAAAGGTGTACTTGGCAAGTGATTTAACTTTAGAAATTGTTGGTTGTGGAAGAGTTAGAATCCAATTCCTTGATGGAAAAGTGAAGGGAATCAATAATGTAATGCATATACCAGGTCTGGATCGAAACTTACTTTCTTTAAGTATGCTAAATGATATTGAAGTGCAAGTCAAATTCTTTGGAAATGGCTGCAAGATGACTAGAGGCTCAATGGTGCTAGCAAGGGGTGCTTATATTGGTACCTTGTACAAGCTAGATGCACATGTTGTTCAATATAACAATGTCTCTGTAAAGTCACAGAAAGATACTCATGGAAGAAAAGAGGGAATAAACTTCTAGTAGAAAACACTATGCTCTGGCATCATAGGCTAGGCCACATTGGAGAGAAGGTTTAAAAACCTTGAAGAATAAAAACCTGGTTGAGGGGTTTGATGATTTTAACCTTGAATTCAATGAATTCTGTGAACATTGTATATATGGAAAGAAACACCTTGTTTCATTTTATTCTAGTCCCCATAAATCTTTTGGTTTGCTAGATTATATTCATTCTAATGTATTTGATCTAGTGAATGTTCATGCTTTGTCTAAGTCAAGGTACTATGTATCATTCATTGATGATTATTTGAGAAGAACATTTGTTTATTTTTTGAAAAATAAATCAGAAGTATTCAGTCGATTTAAGGAATTTAAGAACCTTGTAGAAAATTAGATTGAAAGAAAAATAAAATGTTTAAGGACTGATAATGGTGGTGAATTTTGTTTTGATGATTTCAAGAGGTATTGTAAAGACCATGGGATTAAAAGACATAAGACTACACCTTATACTCCACAGCAAAATGGATTTGTAGAAAGGTTTAATAGGACAGCGATGGGAGAGAGCACAAAGTATGCTGAGTAGTGCTGGCTTGGAGGAGAAATTTTTAGCTGAGGCTATTGCTACTGCATGTTACTTAATAAATCATTCTCCAAATTCTGCTCTTGTTGAGAAAACACCTTTGGAAGCGTGGTCTGGTAAGAAGCCCTCTTTAAGACATATTTGTGTTTTTGGTTGTAAGGCATATGCTCATGTGCAATATGAGAAAAGATCTAAATTGGAGAACAAGGCTGTCAAATGTATTTTTATTGGCTATAGCACTAGCATAAAAGGATACAAGCTTTGGAATCTTGATACAGAGAAAGTTGTATATAGTAGAAGTGTAATATTTCATAAGATGAAGCCTTCTACCTTGGATCTACAATCAGAGACAAAGTCTAAAAATAATAAGGATGTAGTTGTAATTCCTCCTACACTAGAGAAAGAGGAATTGAAAATTCAAAATGTACCTGAAACTAAGAAGAGCTCAAATAGTTCTGAAAGTTTTGAAGAAGAATAACCTTAGCCTCAGCAAGTGAGGAGGTCAACTCGTGAAAGAAAGAAACCTTATAGGTATGGGTTTTCTTTGATAGATTCTACTTGTGCCTATGCTTTAATTTCTATCACTAATGAGCCTAGGACTATGAAAGAGGCATTTAGAATGTCTGATTTAGACTCTTGGTTGGAATCCATGAATGAAGAAATGGCATCATTAGAAGAGAATGACACTTGGAGTTTAGTGCCCTTACCTAAAGGAAAAAAAGTTGTGGGCTACAAATGGGTATTTAAAAAGAAGATTGGTCTGGATGGTAGTGTGGAAAAGTACAAGACAAGATTGGTTGTGAAGGGTTATTCCCAGGTAGAGGGAATTGATTATGGGGAGATTTTTTCTCCTGTAGCTAAGTTGGCATCCATTAGATTTCTTTTGTCACTTGAGGCAGCATATGACTTAGAGGTTGAACAGATGGATGTGAAGACAACATTTCTTCATGGTGATCTTGAAGAAGAAATCTATATGTCCCAGCCTGAGCACTTTGTTGAAAAAGGTAAAGAAAAACTGGTTTGCAAGTTAAAGAAGTCTCTGCATGGGTTAAAGCAGTCACCTAGAATGTGGTACCAAAAATTTGATACTTTTTGTATTGTCTTTGGGATTTGTGAGATCAAAATTTGATCATTGTGTCTATTATAAAGTTGAAAGTGATCAAGTTCTTATTATTGCTCTCTATGTTGATGATATGATGTTCATAGGCAATAGTAAGCTAATGATTTATGATCTTAAGTCTCAGTTGTCTGCTAAGTTCAAAATGAAAGATCTTGGTGCAGCAAGGTATATTCTGGGGATGGAGATAACTAGGGACAGGAATAGTAGAAAACTTTGGCTCAGTCATAGTAAGTATATCAAGACTGTTCTAGAGAGATTTTGCATGAATGATTGCAAGCAGCTAGTTGTTCCAGTCTTGCAGGTAACAAATCTATCTATTGAATACTATCCAAAATCTCCTACTGATATGGAGGACATGACCAGTGTACCCTATGCTAGTGACTAGTGTACCCTATGCTAGTGCAGTTAGCAGTCTTATGTATGCAATGGTCTATACAAGGCTAGAAATTTCCCAAGCAGTGGGAGTTCTTAGTCGGTTTATGGCTAATCCTGGAAGGACACATTGGGATGTTGTAAAGAGAGTTTTCAGATATTTGAAGGGCACTTCAAATTTTTCTTTGTGTTACCATGGGAACCTGGTTGAATCACAGAGGACTCTTAGTATTTGAGACTATGTGGATTCTGATTGGGCAGGGGACATTGATAGCAGGAGGTCCACTAGTGGATAAACTTTCATGTTGAATGGCGGTGCAGTGAGTTGGATGAGTAAGCGGCAGGTTGTAGTCGCTTTGTCCACTACAGAGGCTAAATACATGGCAGCTACACATGCTTGTAAAGAAGCAGTTTGGTTAAAACGTTTGTGTTCTAACATTAGTTTTGATACAGGGAAAATAACTATTTTTTGTGATAGTCAAAGTGCAATTTTTCTAGCAAAGAATCCTACTTTCCATGCTAGGACAAAACATATATTTGTATAGTACCACTTTGTACAAGATATGGTGGAGGATGGAAAGGTCAGTTTGCAAAAATTTGATACTCTGGAGAATGTTGCAGATGCATTGATGAAGCTAGTGAGCACAGACAAGTTCAGGTGGTGTGCCAATTCGATGGGCCTTAGTGCCCATTATTTTTAGTAGTTTTATTGTGCTCTGGAAGTTCCTGTGTGATCTTCGTCAAGTGGGAGATTGTTGGAAATGTGTGCCTCAATCCCACAGGCTAAAACCTCTGAAAGTGCCAAGTTGGTGTGACATCTTTTATGTCTGGCCGACTAGCAGCTTGAATCTTGTTGAACAGTTTAGGTCATTGTGACCTTGCTTCAATCTCACCGAAAGATCCTATCGCTATGACATGTTGTGTTCAATATGACCTTTTATTGAGTGGAGACCTCTGGCTGACATAATGCTCTTATCGGGCGTCAGGGAGACTCATAGTGACCAGGGGCTTCAGGGTGACTTGAACAATTGGGAAGAAGTCCTAGTGACTGAAGAATGTCTCACAAATAGCATATGGCCATCGAGGTAACACAAGGGTCTCAGGAAGAAGTCTCTGTGATGAAGAGAAGTCTCCCCAACAGGATGTTTCACATGGAGTCATTAGAGTAACATATGGCGGCTCAGTAAGAAGTCTTACCAATATGGATGTCTCATCGACAACATTTAGTTTGAAGTCATCAAGGAAACTCTCACTAGAAGGCTTTTTTCGATATGATGTCACATCAAATATTGGAAGTCTCACCGATGGTGTTACACTTGGATTCTTCAGTATAACATGAAGGATTTGCTAAGAACTCTTGGCAATAGTGATATATCTCACCAATGGTATACATTTGGGGTCTCAGGTTAACATGGAAGCCTTGGTAAGAAGTCTTGCTGAAGGCTGATTCTCTTGCCGATAGTGGGATGCTTCGGTGTAACATAACAAGTCTCGGTGTAACCTCTTGGTGAGTAGTAAGTCTTGTTGATAGCAATGTTGAGATTGGTGTGACTTGTGAATAGTGATATGAGTCTTGTCGATGAGGAAATTCTTGCTAATAGGAATGAAATGAATGTCAGTAGATTCAGTATGACTCATGGCATTCGCTATAGCATCTTACCAACTATTGGAACCTACAATTATATCAACAATGAATCCTTTGGGCATCGGGGAGACACGGTTAGTGTCTCACTGACATGCTAACATAGATGAAGCCTTTTGACCATGTGAATACTATCCTATTTGGCTTGTAGTCGACCATTCAGAGGAGTCAAATGGGAACCATTGGAAGACAGTTCATTGTGGTAGTTCTGAGAGGAAGCTCGATAGACAGGGGTGACATGGTTATACTCAGAGATTGTAGATGATGTCTAGTTAGATGATTCAAAGGATCGATGAATTGCTGTGTGGTTGTATAATCAGAGTGATTTCTATTCTATAAAGATTGTAACTTGAAGGTTCCTATACAAGTTTGATCATTGTGAAAGCTGTTGAAATATGACATCAGAAAGATAAGTCGGATATTTGTATGTAATCTCCATTACTGTAATAAAAAGTGATTTCTCTTCGTGTGGTGGGTTTTTCTCCCTTAAGGGTTTTCCCACATAAATTTGGTGTCCATATGTGTGTGTCAAATACTGTATTTTTGTTATCTCTTTCATGTGCATCTTAATTAGACTATAATTGTAATTTTAAAAGGTATCTCTACATTCTTCCTTGAGGTTTTGACGTTAGGAGAGTTGTTTCCACATCTATCTTTTCCTTACATACTATGTTTTGTTGGGAAGACCTTGTTAGTATGATAGATAGGCTATTCATGATGGAAACAAGAACATATACACCATTGTTGCAAATGGGATGAAGCATCTACTTTGTTGCCATTGGAAGATGTTCCTACAGTTGAGTTTTGTACGAGTACTAGAGTTTGATAGATGGAAGGATATTCCTGGATGGGTTGAGACATCAAAAAATGTGTTATGCCTTAGTTCCTAAGAAGACTGGATATTTGAAGCATGTAGAAGAACAACTAGAAGAGATAAAGGAATTTTTGACAAAGTATGAAGAGATCATTTTAGATAATGTACCTAAAGGATTACCACTTGTGAGGAGTATTAGTCATTGCATGGATCTGATTCCTCGAGCTAGTTTTCCTAATAAAGCAACACACTAGATGACACTGACAGAGAATGAAGATTTGAATAGACAAGTTCAAGAATTTTTAAGGAAGGGTTTGATCAGAGAGAGTTTAAGTCCATGTGTAGTACCTATTGTGCTAGCACCTAAGAAGGATGGAGAATGGAGGAGGTGTATAGATTCTAGAGCTATAAACAATATTACGGTGAAGTATAGATTTCCTTTTCCCTGGATGGATGGCATAATGGATTGTTTGTGTGGAGCTAAATACTTTACAAAGATAGATTTGAAGAGTGGATATCATTAGATCAGAATCAGAGAAGGGGATGAGTGGAAAACAACATTCAAGACAAATGAAGGATTGTATGAGTGGTTGGTGATTCCTTTTGGATTGACAAATGCACTGAGTACTTTCATGAGGTTGATGAATGAGGTATTGAATAAATTCTTGGGTAAGTTTGTGATCATGTATTTGGATGACATCTTGATTTTTAGTAAGAGTAGAGAAGAACATTTGTTTCATATAAGGCAAGTTTTGTAGAGGTTGAGAGAAGAGAAATTGTTGATAAACATTAAGAAGTGTAGTTTCATGAAGGAAGAATTGGTATATTTGGGATTTGTGATATTTGTGGATGGATTGAAGATGGATCTTGAGAAGATAAGAGCAATAGTTGAGTGGCCTACACTGGAAAACATTGGAGAGGTAAGATCATTTCATGGATTGGCTAGTTTCTATAGAAATTTCATTAGTAATTTCAGTTGTATTTGTAGACCTATGACATAAAAAATGAGAAGAGATAAGAAGGCTTTTAGATGGACATATGGAGCATATCAAAGTTTTGAGTTGTTGAAGAAGAAGGTGATTGAGCAACCTATGTTGGATTTACCATATTTCAATAAGGTAATTCAAGTAGATTGTGATGCCAGTGGAAATGCAATTGGAGCAGTGTTGAGTCAAGAAGGAAGACCTATAGCTTATTTCAATGAGAAATTGAATGATGCTAGGAGAATATATTCAGTGTATGATTAGAAATTTTATGCCATAATTCAAGCCTTGAAGAAGTGGAGACATTATTCGTTGCCTAAGGAGTTTGTGTTGTATACGGATCATTAGACATTGCAATATTTGAACAGTCAAGGTAAGTTGAATCAGAGACACATGAGATGGGTAGAGTTCTTATAAAGTTATATGTTTGTCTTGAAGCATAGGAGTGGAAGGTCAAATAGAGTTGTTGATGCTTTGAGTAGGAGAAGGAATTTACTAACAGAGATGAGAATGGAGGTATTAGGCTTTGATAAATTGAAGAACTTGTATGAGGAAGACCCAAATTTTGCAGAACCTTGGAGAGCATGTAACAAACTAGTTTCAAAGGATAGAAGTTAGTGGTTGGATAGTTTCATTCATGAGGACATGTTGTTCAGAGGCAATCAGTTGTGTATAACCCAAAGTTCAATGAGGGATAACTTAGTGAAGGAGAAGCATAGTGGAGGAATGTTAGGACACTTTGGAGTTGATAAGATAGTGGCATTGGTGAGTGAGAATTACTTTTGGCCATAGATTCATAAGAATGTTAGGAAATTTGTGTAGATTTGCAGAGTTTGTCAAGTTGCAAAGGGGAGTAGTCAGAATTTTGGATTGTATAAACCTTTAATAGTTCTAGAGAGACCTTGGGAGGATATCAACATGGATTTCATACATGGTTTGTTGAAGACACAAAGAGGTAATGATTTTGTATTTGTGGTGGTAGATAGATTTTCTAAAATGGCACATTTCATACCTTGTAAGAAGAAAACAGATGCAGTACATGTAGCAGACTTGTTTTTCAAAGGAGTGGTCAGATTCATGGATTACCTAGGAGTATTGTTTCAAACAAAGATGTAAATTTTTTTGGTTACTTTTGGAAGACACTTTGGAAGAAGTTAAAGACAGATTTGAAGTTCAGTTCTACTTTTCACCCACAAACTGATGGACAGTCAAAGGTAGTAAACATGAGTTTAGGGAATTTGTTGAGATGTTTGGTTGGAGAGAAGACCAAAATTTTGGATTTAGTCCTTGCACAAGTAGAGTTTGATTACAATAATTCAATAAACAGGAGCACAGGAAAGACACCTTTTGAGATTGTTACTGGAGTTCATCCTAGAGGTATATCAGAATTGAGAGACATTAGTACAAAAGGTAAAAGGAGCACGAAAGCAAAAGAATTTTTAGAACACATGAAGAAGTTGCATACTCAAGTGAAACAACAATTGGAAGACATGAAACATAAGTATAAGGAGGAAAAAGATGAAAAGAGGAGACATAATGAGTTCAAAGTTGGGGATGAAGTGATGGTGTATTTGAGAAAGGAGAGATTTCTAGTTGGGACGTACAATAAATTGAAGATGAGAAAGTTTGGAACTTGTAAAATCTTGAAGAAATTTGATTCAGGAAATGCATACAAAGTGGAGCTATTGGAAGGCATGGGTATATCACCTATATTCAACATTGCATATCTATATTAGTACCATGAAGCAAATTTTAGTAAAGCTAGTGAAGGAAAATTGGAGAATCAGTTTTCTAAATAGCAATAAGTTGAGATTGAAGATATTTTGGATGTCAGAGATGGGAGAAAGACTTGTGGAAGATAGTACAAAGAGTATCTTGTGAAGTGGAAAGAGAGACCAGTGGAGGATTCTTCTTGGATTTCTTAGGATGAGGTAGACCATCTTTGTTTTCCTTTAGCCTTGGAAAATTGAGGGACTCACTTTTCAATAACCCCAGATGTCTGATGCAGAAGCATCCTTGGTTCTTGGCAATCTTGCATCAACCAAAAATATTTTTCTTAGTTTTGTCCTTATTCTATTCTTGCTTAGTTCATGTTGGTGGACTTGTCATATTTTCTCATGAGACCTTGCAGAACTGTGTGTACATCATGGAAATGTTCATTTTCCTTATTCCAAGATTTGAGCGTGATTTAATATTTTTCCAGCAAGTTATCACTTCTAGAATTCATAAAAAATTTTGAACCGATAGTGGAATAGTTTCCAAGCCTAACGACTAATTTGATCATTTGTGGATTGTTCTCGTGACTTGTAGATCTCAA
Source organism: Sequoia sempervirens (assembly GCA_007258455.2). Lineage (NCBI taxonomy): Eukaryota > Viridiplantae > Streptophyta > Pinopsida > Cupressales > Cupressaceae > Sequoia > Sequoia sempervirens. The sequence continues at coordinate 583,699,065 of VDFB02058242.1, forward strand.
CAGTGTGATCTTAAATGTTTTTTGGAGTGTCCCTAACCTTCACTATAGGTGCACACTTCATTTTATGCACCTGTTGATGGAGTATTTCAAATTTGAGGCCAACCTATTCATGTGCATGTTAGATTTTCTTTCCTTGGAGAATGTGATGATCTTTGGCTGAAACAGATGTTTCCAAAATCACAGATATGATATAAAGATTGTAATCAATCATTAGAAGGTGGTAGTGGTAGTAGTAGTTGATTAAGTAGACAACGATTGATCTGAATTGTAAGATTTCAGCTTGCATGTAGGAGCATATAGGAATGTTGTAATTAGGACATGTTATATCAGGCCTGTGAGTCGAATCTATAAGCCTAGATGTTGTTGGACGAATGTAATTGAGATTTTTGTTAATGAGAATATTTGCATCTACATTTTCCTCCATATTTTGTGTTGCTTTCGTTGTGTTACTCATGTTGCACAGTCTAGATTTTTCTCCTTGAGCACCCTCCTACTGTTGTTGCATCAGTTTCTAAGGACTATCATAAGTTTTTTAGGATTGTAATATGTTTCTTAGGAATACCATAGGTCTCTAGAGACTATCATAAATTTATTATGATTATGATAGGTTTTTTAAAACTATCACAATTCTCTTAGGAGTAGCATAGGTCTCTTCAGAATATCATAAGTTTCATAGGATTGTCACTCTTATGATTTTCATAATTTTCTCAATAATGTCATAATTTTCTTAGGACTATCATAGGTCTCTTCAGAATATCATAAGTTTCATAGGATTGTCACTCTTATGATTTTCATAATTTTCTCAATAATGTCATAATTTTCTTAGGACTATCATAGGTCTCTAAGGACTATCATTTAAGTTTCTTAGTATATAATCATCTCTCCTAATATCACATCTCTCCTTCCTACTTCTCTACAAACCCAAGGGAAATAAAGGGCATGAAGAGGGAATACATTAAGAGGTTGATGATAGTGACAAGGTCTAAGTTAAAATATGATAAACAAAGGGAAGCCAAATGCAAGGAATTGTAGGTTTGATAGTAAGTGAGAGGCTCTATGCTCAAACATGACAAAAAAAGTGTAGCAAAGGGAATTTATCGTGTGCACAAGGGGAATTAATGGATTTCTCATTGAAATGAGTAGGTTTGTGAAGACCATTTTATATACACATTAACAAATCATTATCAAATAATGATATGCTAGGGGTAATGGAAAAGTTCAATAAAGGTGACATGAGGTTTAATATTCACCTAGAAATATTGAAGGAATTGGTTTAGTAACTACTCAAATTTCTTAATTGAATGTTAGGAAGTAAGAAGATGTAGTCCAACATGGTTTCTTTCAATGACAATGGGAACACCTTTTCTAGTAAAGAATCTTTAGATAAGAAGTCACTATAAAGAGTAGTCAAAGCAAATATGTACATTTTAGGGTGCCAATTAGATGGAGCCTAAGGGATAAGGGGTTCCAAAGGATTTTTTGTGTGGTCTCCCAACATGCCTCAATACTATAAGGGTTGGGGACCCAAGTGAAAAAATTAACACTTATGGTAGGTGTTGGTTGGCAAAGGATCACTAGAAGTCAAGGTTAATGGAAGTCTTTGAAGTAATTCATGAATTTGAATGTACTAGGTATCGGGTGTACTAAGCACCTAATATTAAAAGGCCAGATTGGTTGGAATATTTAATGCAAGCTTTTATAAGTTGTTATTGTCCATAAGTTGAAGTCTGGAGTTAAAATGTGAAGGTTCCAATGGTAACTGGGATCTGGATAAATTTTGTTCTAGTGAAAGATGAAGTTGTCGGGTACCAAGTACTAGGTAACAATGTTGAGTTTTAAAGTTGATTTTTTAGTTTTTCTTGGGAGCCAAAATGTCCGGTAGCCTGCCTAAAAGCATAATTACATGAGGATGTATTAAATGCATGTTATTTATGATTTTCTTTAAAAGGATTATTTATTAATGATGGTTTTATTTTAATGAGAGTTTTATAAATATTTTAAAAAGGGATTGATATGTGGAATTTGTATTTGTAGAAGGAATAGATTGTGATGCAATATTCAGGTATGTACTATGAGTAGTGATATAACTAGGTTGGGAAATATACTCTAAGAGTGCATGCAAAGGAGGAGCTTGAGATGTCAGAATACTGGGAGTCCTAGTATTATGAATGTGGCAAAAGAGTGTGCCTAGATTTGGGGTGATTTACTTCTGGGTGTTTTATGCCCGAGTCAAAACCTACATGTGAGAAAAAAAGTGTTGGTGGATTGCAATATCTATATTTGGTTCCACCTGATCATTCTAAATATCTGGAAAAGAAATTTCCAACATTTTTTTGACAAATATACTCAACTCTAAGTTAATGTCCTGATTATATTTTAAATACAAAGATCTTGAAAGATTTTAAAGTGTTGAAGAAGATTGACATCCACTGACTCATTCAAAAGTTCTCCTACAAGTTTTCATATTCCACGTGCCTTGTTTTGATTCATCCCTTGGATTCCCTCTCATGTGTTGGTTGAATTTCTTGAACATCTTGTTCTTATAAAAGGTTGATATATGTTTCATTTTAAGTTAAGTTCAAAATTTGTGGATGTTGAAGAACCAAAACTTTTTCAAGTTTTGTTCTTTTTCCTATTTTTTGTTCCATTCCATATTAAAAAATTGTATGTTTCATTAGAAATTAACCACTATTAGAGCCAATTTCAAAGCTATTTCCTAATATGAAATCTTACGTAGCTGATTGGTTATTCCTAATGGACAAGATTATGTGTTCCACCATTTAAGGGTGCATACTAACACTATTTGGTGGCAAATAATTTACTTTCTTTAAAATATTGCATCATTATGTGCCTAACTATGAATAAATTTGGTTATGTATGGAATACCTTGCTCTAGTTTTCTTATTTATTGAGGCATGCAAGGATAATACCTAGGATAAATTTTGCTTTTTTGTAATTTTTTACTCTTTATTTTAGAATAGATGTTTAAATTTCAAAAAATGTTCCAAAAAAGTGATAAATGCATGGAGTTTTTTTTAATTGCAAAAATTTTGATTACATGATATTGTTGAATGCTTAAAGCTAAATCTACTTGGATAAATACAAGTTATTTGAATTTCATGAAATATTGTTGCAAATTTGTTGATTTCATGAAGTTGTTGAATGATCAAACTGAGATTATAATCATATCTTTATGATACCTTTTAAAACCATAAAAACCATTTACCCCTCATGTGTAAGAAGATTATCACAATGAACCCTAAGTAAACCTAGTGTGTTAGGACCTGACATAAATGAGCCTTGGGATTAAGCTGAGTTAGCTTAAGGTTTAGGTTTTCCCAGTACAATATTTCAAGACAGATAGGTTCATGTAGTGTGTTAGTGAGAATTTTATCTACCTATTGGTGTATGACTAACAGATATGTCAATAGGATCTTCCACATAAATCATAAGATAAAAAATCAGCATTAGCTACCATGGCCATGGTTGTAGTAGTCACCATGTCCATGGTATGTCCTAGCATCAACATAAAAATTTGTATTCCAATAACATTGGAATGAAAATATAATATGTTTTTATAGATTGAGGTATAAGAAAAGATATTATTTGGATAATATGTGTCATTACTTTAAGAAAATCAAGATATTGAGGTTTAGCAACTAACACATTAAAATAGAATCAACCAAATGCATAAGAAAAATACATTTTTTTGATAATGGGTGTTGTGGAAAGGGAAGAAAAGGGAATAGATGAATAGGATTATGATAAGTCTTTTAAAACTATTACAAATATCTTAATACTACCATAGGTCTATTGGGATTTTCATAAGTTTCATAGGATTGTCACTCTTGTCTTAGGATTGTTATAAGTTTTTGAGGAATGTCATAAGTTTCATAGAGGACTATCATAGGTCGCTTAGGAATATCATTTAAGTCTCTTTGTATATAATAAAAATTTCATTATCAAATAATTATATGGTAGGGGTAATGGACAAGGTCAATAAAGGTGATAGGTGGTCTAATCTTCACCTAGAGAAACATTGAAGGTATTGTGTCTTATACTAAGGAGAAATAAGTAATTGAGATGAAGTGATCTTTAAGGTGGTGAGTTTACTATGTAGGTGGTTAACATTATGGATTAGTTGGTTAAGCATGGGATGAATAGTATGAATATGAGCAATGGATTTGATGTGAAATTATATAGATCCTAAGGGATAAGAGGTGTCAAAGGATCTTTTATAGAAATTAGAAGATAAACCACTAGGAGTAGCTACCATGTCCATCTAGTTGTAGTAGTCACCATGTGCATGGTACATCCTAGCATCAACATAAAAATTTGTGTGCAAATAACATTGGAATGAGAATCCATTAATTCACTTTGTACAGATGATAAACATGAAAAAGAAAGGGAAAATAACCTGGTACAGATGAATGGGAAGGATAAACAAAGGGTTGCCAAGGGAATTCATTCTTGTATACTTATAAATATTTAGTTGATGATATAAATAAAATAGTTAATAAAGTGTGAAGGATTGGTTATGGATATAAAGGAGTGATATACCTATTGGTAGAAGAGATAGGGATAGATTCTTTGATGTCTCTTTATTATATAATTTCATGGAATATCAATATCTGAAAGTATCCATTATTTTCCAACATTCCAATTTTCTCAATGAGTTTTATAGAGTTAAAATACAATAAAATATAATATACATTGAGTTTATCTTGTCTAAATTTGTTTCATTTTAATGTGAAAATATCCTTTGAATAAAAAAGGATGGAAATTTATCTTCTAAGTAAGGGTATGTTGAGTACTATAAAGATAAGGATGTTTAATATGATGCATTTGATTAGGATTACATGGAAGAAGAAACTAAATATGATGATTATGATTTAGTTGATTGAACTTTTTAACTTAAGAAAATAGTTTGAGTCTAGATGAGTGTGACTTTCCCACTCATAATTTTGAATACTTAGTAAATTCTAATCTCAAAATCAACATGATAAAAAAATTAAGGAAAATGTAAAGAACATGTATAAAGACTTTACATAGCTTAAAATTAGAGATTCAATTTGAGAAACTACCTAATTATGTGTATTTTATTTTTCTTCTGGCATCAAACTCCTCAAGAATTATATATTTTCATGAAGTTGCTTAATTTTTAATGTTCAATTCTATATAAATCTAATAGAATTACTAAAAAAGATAGAATTAACCAATCTATAATATGATATTATAACAATAAAATCATAATTAACATTCAAAGACTATAAACATGAGAATTTGAGTTCATATAATCAAATTTAATGTAAAAAATCTGTTGTTTCCTCCTTCCTAAGTTGGAAAACAAAAAAACATGGTGCAAATGTGGTAAAATGTCTAAAAATGAATGTGCTTTCGTCGATAGCATGAAAACACATTTTTTTGTCAAATAACATGCAAAAGTAGGAGAATAACAAAGCATGTGGGAATGGATTATTTGTGTCCTATCCTTTTTTACCATTTTTAGAAGTCTACAAAATGTTGTGTTTTAATGTGAGTGTTCTTTCACTTGTACAAAGCATGAGTGTTCTTTAGGTTGCTCTAAATAGTGAAAAGTTTCAAATTTTTCAAAGAGCACTCACATTTTTTATTTGATGAATTTGTTAAGTTTTTGTGAGTTCCATCATGTGTGTAGGGGGTTGGGTTGAGGTATATCTATGAGACCTTTCTTAGAGCAATGAAGACGTATTTTATGTGTTAGTAATGTCTTGTTTTGTGTGTGATATGAAATTTCCCTATATTTCCCTTGTTATGTCATATGTGTCATTGTACATCGCATGAGCCTTTGTGTGTGTGTTTCCATTCAATGAAAAATACCTATACCCTCAAGCCTATACATTACACTCTCAACCCTAATCCATCAACCCTCATCCCTATACCCTAAACCCTAAACCATACACCCTAAACTCGCAACCCAATACTTAAGACATAATCCCTCAACCCTCAACCCTATACCTTAAACACTAAACCATAGAACCTCAACCCTCATCTTTATACCCTATACCCTCATCCTTCTACCCTTAACCTTGAATATTGTCCTTGAAGACTATACTCAAACCCTAAAACCTACACTCTCAAAATTTTAACCTATTCCTTACACCCTCAACCTATACCCTAAACCCTATACACAATATATTAAACCCTAATTCCTATACCTTATAAACTTAACCTTAGACACTCAACCCTAGACATTATCCCTCAACACTCAGCCATGAACATTATCCCTCAATACTAAACCTTACACACTCAACCTTGAAAATTATCCTTTAATTGTAAGCCCTCAATCTATCAACCCTATACCCTAAATCCACAACCCAATACTTAAGACCTAATCCCTCCACCCTCAACCCTATACTTTAAACCCTAAATGCTACACCCTCAACCCTCATCCCTATACCCTATATGCTCAACCCTTAACCTTCAACTCTATACCTTAAAGCCTAAACCCTACAACCTCAATCCTTAACCCTATACTTAAGCCCTAAAACCTACACTCTCAACCCTTAACCATATGCCTTATACCCTAAATCCATACCCTAAACCTATACCCAATATCTTAAACCCTAATCCCTTACTCTATATACTTAACCTTTGACACTCAACCTTGAGCATTATACCTCAATTGTAAACCCTAAACCCTATGTTAGTGTTTCCAAATAATTGTCTAGGTTTTCCTAAAAATTAGCTAAATTTACACTTAGAAACGGGTATGTGCAGGATCATCATGCAAAAAATAGGCCCTTAAGTGGCAAAAAATTCAGAAAAATCAGTGTTAGGCAACTTGACGTAAATATTTGAATAAGTTATCTATATTATTTAAAAAATATGTAAGAATAGAATTTGTAGAAAATTGAATTTAGTTTCTAAAATACTAGGTTTATTTTAAAAAATAAAATCTATTTGGTGAAAATTTGAAATTTCAATGTATACTTAAATTTCAAGGAAAAATAAGAAGTAGGTGTTTTTGTCGACCACCCTAACCATAATAAAATGATAATATTTTTTTGTAAGATTTTATATATAAGTAGAGGACTCATGTCCAGATGTGATGCATATTTTTTTGTAATTTTTTTCCAAGTAAATAATTAATTATGAGTTTTTTATTACAAATTTTAGAAAATATAAAAACTCCTCTGTCTGACCACCTTAACTTGGTCAAAACTTCATGAAATTTAATTTTTCCTTTTTTAATCCTATATTATGTAAAGCATAGAATGTGGCGCATGTTTCAGATTCAAAAAATATGATACCGTTTGAAAGTTATAGATGTTTTTCAATCAGCCTATCGATCGGGACTTTAGTCATAATTGTAATAGAAAATGAATAATATTTATTTATTAAATTCAAATTAAATCATAATTTATATTTTTGGAAAGCTAAGAATCTCCTCTAAAAACCCTTTTTGTTTCATTAATTTTGGGTGAAAAAAGAGTTGTCAGCCACATACCCTACAAATATTGACACTTTTTAGCACACCATGATCCTGCACATACCCAAACCCTAGGTCAATAGCCTATGAGTATGAGACAACTTTTACAAGTTCTTGTCTACACTTTAGGCTCTACAAAACCAAGGTGGGTTCCCTTATAACATCATGCCTTTATAATGACTTGCAATGATGCATTTTCTAACAAATTATTCACACTAATTTGCAAGAGGTGTATTTGATGGGATAAATCATCTTAAGAATTATATAACTTATTATGACTAGTTGTAGGCTTGAACATAACACAATGAAAAAATACAATAAAGTAAAGATTGTTTTAGATTTTCTATCTGATATTGTCTTAGATTTAATCTTTGAGAGTTAGGTAGACCAATTCCTTCTCCAAAAAGAATCTAAAATTAAGTAAACTCCTATAATAGACCAACCTTTAGCTCCTAATAACCTTACTTCCTTACATTAAGAAACCAAAAAATGAACAATATTATTAGACTACTTAAATATCCATAGTATAAGAACACAACCCCAAATAAATGAACTAAAAGAAAAGTTACTCCATTCCTTGAATAGAAGAAAATAATTCATGCATGCATAACAAAAAATGTGAAATGAGAATAAGAAGATAATCCTTGATTATATTGATTCATAGGTAGTGTATACTAAAAAGGGTGGAAATTGGGGTTATATCAAAGGGGGTTCACAAAAATCATAGTAAATAACCCTATTCTCCACTATTTCATTCATGAAATGAGATTCAAACAATGAAGTGACTATCAGCCAAAAGGTGAGTCAAATCAAGGTATGAATTTGAAAATTTCCCTTTTAAGCAAGGATGAGGGTATGAGTCAAACAAAAATTTGGGGAGAAAGATTGAAAATAGCAAATCAAACCCAAAATGCAAGCTATAAAGTGCATCTAGAAGATTAATCTCAATTTTGATGGAACCAATAGTCAAATTGCATATTTGAGAATGGGAAAGTGATTTGTACCAGTCACTAAAAGTGATTTTTTAAAGCTTAATAAGGACTCATTCACCCTATGGTGAATGTGTCTTGGCTAGGGCTCTTGGAAATCTATTTCTAGGTTTTATTTTGCAATGTTTGTACTCCTAGATTCATGAATCTCATTGTTGGAAAGCAAGAAATAAATCATGTAGGCCAGTTTCCATGAAATTGCAAGAATGCTGACAACAAATTCAACTTTAAAAACTTTGTAATTTCTCTCTTCAATAGATATTCCCCCTAAAATTTACAAAAATACATCAAGAGAGAAAAATATTATTTGGTTAGGTGAATTGGGGTTTTCCTTGTCAAACACCATTTAGCATGAAGGAATGATGAATGAACAAATGCAATGTCAAAAATCACCAAACCCTTGTTTGAACCTTGGAATTGTTGGCAACACAAGGGCAGACAACTAAGAGGTGGGGTGAATCAGTTGTCTGAGAAATTTAAAACTTATTAACTTTATCAAGCTTATTCTGAGATCTGATTATTAAACATGAAAGCACAAATCATCAACACATCAGAAAAAAAAAACACAAAACTAAGATTTTTTTTATGTGGAAACCCTGTTAGGGGAAAAACCATGGTGAAGGTGAGTCCACAAGATTATACCCTATTAAAAGTATAGAGAAATATGAGTGGGGAATGCACATTCATTCAGATGCACTACCTAGAGCTCAATGCTCAATTACAAGGCTTACTACCAAAAGGAAGACACACCATCTTACAAAAAGATTCAAATTACATCCGCAAGGATTTGAACTAATAAAATAGCATTTGCTAATGCCTGATCATAGTTCTAATTAAGAACATGAACACTTCTTCACTTTTCTTCACTCTTCTTCACACTCTACTCTACCTTAGAATGATTTAGAACATTATTCGGGCACACACACACTTAGCATACTTCAAATGAAATAAACAGTCAATTATATATATCTACAAAAAGAAATTAAACTACTACATGTCGGCTATAATGGAAATAATAAAATGATAACAAATTTTTGGCCCAAAACAATAACAATTATTAATGTGAATCAACCAAGGTTGGCCACAACTTAGTGAAGACCTAAAATAACATCTTTGAACATGAGCCACCTTCAAAAATTAATCCTCAAAGATCCACAATATGCTACAAACACCTTGTCAGCCAAGAACATGAAAAACATGAACATGCAAGAGAAAATATCAATTCATGAGCACAACAATCAATGCAGATGTGCAACACAGATAGAGAATGATCTAGAAACATCCAAAAACATCATGAATCACTAGAGGAGCATCCACAACAATTGACCTAACTAAAATTGTATCATCTTCATTCAGGAACACAAACTAAAGTAATAGAAAGACTGTCATAATACAAATCTTCACACGTATCTCTAAAACTCAATGTGGATAAATTAGATATACTAAAAAAGAAACCCTTTAGTCCACAACCTCTGATCATCAACATACTAAACTCACCAATAGACTAAACTTCACTTCACCATTGACAACTTGCAACTCATTTCATTACAATTTTCTCAATATCCTTGACATATACAACTTATAATTCATTAATGCTAATAGTATTGACATCAATGAAAACCACATATCAGTAACATAACCACAAAATCCAAAAATATCCCCCTTTGGCATTGATGGCAACACATGATGTGAAAAACATCATCAATGCAACTATCTTCAGCACCTAGTCCCCCTTAGGTTCTGACTCTTTTCTCCTCACAAGGTTCTTCTCCTCAAAAATATTTTCACATTCATCTTCTCCTCCTTTGACATCAATGACAAATATCTCTAAGCTTTCAACCACATATCTGAACAACTAAATCATCTGACTACTCCCCCTAAGTAGCATCCACCACAACATCAATCCAAATCAAGATATGACTATGAAAATCATGGACTAATGCAATGAAATGCATCTTAGTTCTAATTAGGAGGGGTAATCACCCTTGACTTCCCTCTAAGATACTAAAAAGTATCCTTAGGCAATGACTTTGTAAAGATGTTTGCAATCTACTCCTTAGTAGGCACATATTCCAATCTAACTTCCTTTTCACTCACCTTCTCTCTCAAGAAGTGAAACTTGATAGATATATTCTTGGTCTTTGAATGTAGCACTAGATTCTTAGAAATGTTAATAGCACTTGAATTATCACATAATATAGCAATAGTCTTATCATACACAACTCTGATATCCTTCAACATCTACTTCATCCACAATACTTGAGTATAATTGTTAGCACCAACAATGTATTCGACCTCTGCAGTAGATAAAGAAATGGCATTCTACTTTTTACTTAACCATGAGATCAACTTCTTTCCCAAGAAAAATGCACCACCACTAGTACTTTTTATGTCATTCACATCACCAGCCCAATCAACATCAATAAAGGAACTCAAAGTAAGACCATCATCTTTAGGATACCATAGGCCAAAATCAATTGTTCCCTTCAAGTATCTAAAAATTCTCTTCACAATAGTCACATGAGATTCTTTAGGATTAGCTTGAAATCTTGCAACAATACATACGACATTCATGATATCAGGCCTAGTTTGAGTTAAATACAACAATCCACTGATCATTGATCTATATCTAGTCTGATTTTCCTTCAGAGAATCATCATGTATTGTCAACTTACATCCGATCACCATGGGTGTACCAACTGGCTTTGAATCTTACATGCCAAAATTTCTTCAAGAATTCTTTCACATACTTGGACTAAGATATAAAGATCCCTTTGTATAACTGAGTAATTTGTAGTCCCAAAAATAATTTCATCTCTCCAATCATTGGCATCTCAAACTCACTCTACATCTCATTAGAAAACTTTATGCACAAACTATAATCTCCTACAAAAATGATATCATCAACAAAAACTTCCACAATCAAATATTTATCATCATTCTTGAAATATAAATTACTATCAGTAATACCTTTGTTAAATCCAAGTTTCAACAAATACTTGTCCAATTTGGCATACCAAGCTCTAGGGGCTTTCTTAAGTCCATACAGTGATTTATTCAACTAAAAAAGCATATCTATTTGATCAGTCAATTGAAGTCCATCCGATTGTTCAACATACACCTCTTCTTCCAGCTTGCCATTTATAAATGTTGACTTGACATCCATCTAATAAACCTTGTAGTCTTTGTAAGTAGAATAAGCAAGAAACAATATCACAGCTTCAATTCTAGCAACATGAGCAAAGGTCTCTTCAAAATCAATTCCTTCCATTTGAGAATATCCCTTACACACCAATCTTGATTTGTTTCTAACCACTTAACCTTGCTCATTCAGTTTGTTTCTAAAGACCCATTTAGTTCCAATGAAATTTTTATCCTTAGATCTAGGAACAAGAATCCATGTATCATTCTTCTCAATGTGTTGTAGCTCTTCTTTCATTGATTCAACCTAATGTTCATCTTTAAATGCTTCATTCACCTTAGTAGGATCAGTCTTTGAAATCAAACAATATTCTTTTGCAATCTTTCTCCTAGTCTGGACACCTTTGTTCTTATCACCAATAATTTGATCTTTTGAATGATTTAATCTTACATACCTCAGAGTCGTAGGATGTTCTTGAATTTCAAGCTCTTCTGATCTCTCTTCTACTCTTTCACTATTTTCTCCTTCCTTTTGATCATCTTGATTCACCGAAATGATTTACACTTGATTTAAATTTTAAACTTTCTTTCCTTTGTTTGTACTATCATTCTAATCATCAAAGTCATATCCACAAGTTTTGGATGGTTTAGCTATGTCTTCATCAACCTTGAAATTTTCACTTTCAACCATTTTCTTCAATCTCTTATTGTAGCACCAGTAGGCCTTGCTTTTAGTAGAGTAACCTAGAAAGATTCCTTCATCACTTCTAGCACCAAAATTTCCTAAATCTTCATCTCTTCTGATATAACATTTACTCCCAAAGATTTTGAAATATTTAAAAATAGGCTTATGACCAGTCCATAGCTCAAAAGCGGTCTTACTAGTATCACCTTTGACTTGTACTTGGTTGAGGATGTAAACAACGATACTCACATCTTCTCTCCAATAGATATGAGAAACATTTCCTTCCATAATCATAGTTCTAGCAGCATCTTGAACTGTCATGTTCTTCCTTTCCACAACTCCAGTTTGTTGAGGGGTCTGTAGGGCAGATAATTGTCTCTTTATTCCATGTACTTCACAAAAAGTATTGAACTCACTGGAAGTGAATTCACCACCTCTATTTCATCTTAGACATTTAATCTTAAGAATAGTCTTTGTCTCAACTATAGCCTTAAATATCTTGAACTTCTCCATAGCTTCAAATTTCTCCCTTAAGAAAGTAGCCCACATCATTATTGAATAACCATCAATAAGCAACATGAAATACCTGTAACCTTGTAAACTTTTGACTCTAGAAGGACCACACAAATCAATATGCACAAGATCCAATAATTCATTTAAATTATGTTGTTTGCTTTGAAATGAAATTCTAGTTTGCTTCCCCAACTGACATTCCTTGCATATGGCATTAGTAGGCTTTACCAACATAGGAAGATCTCTCATAGCCTTATTAGAACTTATCTTGACAATATTATCAAAATTAACATGACACATTATTTTATGCCACAACCAACTTTCATCAACTTTAGCAATCAAACAAATTTTACTAGAAATATTCAAATGAAAGATATTACCTCTTATTTTTGTACCTGATGCAATCACATTTCTAGAACACCCCAATATTCTACACTTTACATCATTGAACTAAAGATTGTAACCCTTATCAACCATTTGTCTGACACTCAAAAGATTATGCTTCAGATCTTCCACATATAGGACATCATTAGTATTGTTCTCACCATTGAAAGAGAAATGCAACCTCTGCCATGGATCACACAAGTTGTGTTATCACCAAATCTCATAACACCACCATCATACTTTTCCAAGCTCACAAACTTACTTTTATCTCCTGTCATGTGATGTGAACATCCACTATCAATCACCCATTCATATTTCTCTTCAACTTGAGCAGCTAGGGCTTTCTCCACATTTGTACAACTAGCAAATTCAATAGACACATGATTATTTTCCTTGATAGCAATAAATACCCATTCATCCTCACTTTCATTTCCTTTATTAGATTCATCATTTGTAACTCCTTCATCAGCAGCATAATAACACTTCTTTTGAAATTTAGTCTTGTTATGTCTTGGTTTAGAAAATCTTTCTGGACACCTTGATGCAAAATGACCTATCTTATTGTAGGAAAAACATTTAATAGGAAATATTCCTTTATACTTACCTTGTCCACTGGCTTCTCTTTTCCCAATTAGTGCTTCAAGCTAATCCAATTCTCTTTCTTCTTCTTCAAGTTGTCTCATTTCTTCTTCATACTTGCATGTCTTTCTAGAAGAACACTCTCTCAAATCATATCTTTATTTATCTCTTCCAGATGGAGTAGCCTTTAATGCAGATTCTATCTTAGGAAGGGCATCACCAAATTCACTCAACTCAAAAGCAGTAAGCTTACTAATCAATATATCTCGAGTAACATTTGTCACACTCTAGAGCTCTTCAATAGTTGTAGCTTCGACTTTGTAAGTAGCAAGAAAAGATTGAAGCACTTTAGTAACAATCTCTTATTCTTCCAACTGTCCACCAACACATCTGAATCCACACACAAGTTCATTCACTCTTTGCATGAAAGTAGTAATATTTTCATCATCACCCATTCTCAACATTTCATATTCCTCTTTCATACTCTACAACTTAGAAATCTTCACATTAGCATCACCTTCATACAAAGTTTCCAACTTCTTCCAGATCTCATAAGCAGTCTTCAGATCCATAACATTAGTCATCTTAGTATCAGTCAAATCACTTAACAATGCTTCCTTAGCTCTGATATTGTACTCAACATCTCTAATCTTAGTATTAGTAGTAGGACCATTTCGAGGTATAACATACCTATTACTTGTAATTCTCCAGTAAGGTTCACCAATGCATCTCAGATGGCACTCCATTTGAGTCTTCCACAAGGAATAATTTGTTCCATCAAATCTTAGACTATCCTTCTTGAATGTCACCATCATGGATCACCTCAAGCTGTTAAACTTCTTCCAAGGAACTTGCTTTGATACCAATTGTTTGCAACACAAGGGTAGACAACTGAGAGGGAGGGTGAATCAATTGTCCCAGAAATTTAAAACTTATTAAATTTATCATGCTTATTCTTAGATCTTATTATTAACCATGAAATCACAAATCATCAACACATCAAAAAAACACACAACACCAAGATTTTTTTTATGTGGAAACCCTATTAGGGGAAAAACCATGGTGGAGGTTAGTCCACAAGATTATACCTTGCTAAAAGTATAAAGAAATATGAGTGGTGAATGCACATGCATTTAGGCACACTACCTAGAGCTCACTGCTCAATTACAACAAGGCTTACTACGTAAAGGAAGACACACTATCTTACAGAAATATTCAGATTACATCCGTAGGGATTTGAACTAATAAAATAGCATCTGCTAATGCCTGGTCACAGTTCTGGTTAAGCACATGAACACTTCTTCACTTTTCTTCACTCTTCTTCACTCTTCTTCACACTCTGCTCTTCCTTCGAATGATTTAGAACATTATTTGTGCACACACACACTCAAAATACTTCAAGTAAAATAAAGTCACTTAAATATATCAATAACAAGATATTAAACCACTACATGTCAGCTATAATAGAAATAATAAAATGATAAAAAAAATTGGCCCAAAACAATAATAATTATTAATGCAAATCAACCAAAGTTGGCCAAAACTTAGTGAAGACCCAAAATAACATCTTCTAACATGATACACCTTCAAAAATTAATCCTTAAAGATCCAAAACATGCTATGAGCACCTTGTCAACCAATAATATGAAACTCAACATGGATAAACTAGATATACGCAAGAAGAAACCATTTATTCCACAACCTCTGATCATCAACGTAATGAACTCAATGACAGACTAAACTTCACTTCACCATTGACAACCTGCAACTCATTTCATTACAATTTTCTCAATATCCTTGACATATACAGCTTCTAATACATTAATGCTAATAATGTTGACATCAATGACAACCACATATCAACAACACAACCACAACATCCAATAGAAATGTGGATCTGCAACTTGCATGAAATGGTTGTGGATCTTGATCATAAAACTTGACTTGAAACAATGCCTTTGAATTCTTGAATGGATCTTGAACACTACATCAACATATTAGCTCAAATAGCATGCATCATGCAAGAAATATTTGACATGATAATGGAATATTGATTGCTACAATAATCTTCAATAATTCTACCCTTAAATTCCTTGAAAATTCTCTTGAAATGATCTTGATAATGCTCTATCTTGATCTCATGAAGTCACATAAAAATTCTTCTAGGACGAAATATAGTGAAATGGCCTTATATTTATACATATGTTAACATTATTTCCCAAAATTTAAATAACACAAGCCTACATGTGAATACACATTTGAAATCATTGAAAACCCACCAAAAACATGTTTAAAGTTTAGGTCCTCAGCCTAAGTGAATACCTATTCACCCTTGGGCGAATCGGTCATAGGTCACTTACCTAAGACACACATTCTCCAATGTTAAGTTTTATGTTATGGCATTGATGGATGTCATATTTTCCTCTTCAAAAATTATAATTAATTAGTCTTGGATTTGAATTAAAGGGGCCAATTAAGGCATAATTAACCTTAATTAATTAATAAATCCCTAGGTTAGTGTGAAAGTGTAAAGGTACACCCTACAACAACATAAATAAGGCACAATTAAGTCCATTTTATTTAATAAAGCCCTAAAATTAATGTGAATGTGTATAACATATTACAACACTAAATTAAGGCATAATTTATCTCATTTTATTTAATATTATTTCCCAAATTAAGTGTCAAAAAGGGATACTTTTTCCTACACTACATTTATCCTCCACTTTAGTGAGAGTATGACCCCATGTTAAACTCACACTAAAGAATATATTCAAGACACACATGTGTATGCAACAATAAAAAAGATACTCAATCATACACTATCAAAGCCTAGGAGAAGAAAAATTCATATCAAGCTTCGACTATCCCAGCATGATGTGGAAAATGGGTGTTTGTCCTTCTCATTCACAAGTAGAACTTGATTTCCACTATCAAAATAATACATATGCTCACATGGTCTAATGGAACCTCAAATCATCCACTAGGTGAGCCCCTAGCAAAGTGGCAAATGAGATAATCTTATTAGGCTCCCATACCATATCAAAGCTATCCTCTTGACAACTTCAATAAGGAACCACACACATTTTGTTTCAAGCTTCATAAGGCTTAACAATATGCATTATGCTAAGCACCTATGAACATGGGTAAGGCTCGACGGGAAAGCAAGGTGTGTTATAGTTGGTGGCCTTGAATTTATGGGTTTGAGCTTCACAAGGTTAAAAAGTTGTATTATGTTAAACACATGAAAAATAATGCTAGTATAGGTTTTTTCAAAGAGATATTGCTTAGTTCTTCTAATTTCTTCTTCTTAGTGATCATTGTGCCTAATTCTCCAAGAGAGGACAAGTCCAAGATAAAATATTCACAACTTATGGAATGCAATGCATAGCATCACCACTAAGAGGAAAGTTATATGCTAAGAGATATCACGCTCTCGAAGGACTTCAAACCCAATGACACCACCAAGAAAAGGAAACATCACAAGAAGTAATAAAATCATGCAAAGAACGTGGGCACACCAATGTATTCCCCCACTTTAAAGTGATTGGTAACACCATTGCTATGACCAATCAACTTTAAAGTAGTTGATATTCAATGCTAACCATAAGGAGGACATGAGATTTTATTCGAATATCCTTATGCCAAGTCATATGTTCCTAAATGAAACTATATCATGAAAGGGGAAAGGGTTTCCCCCAAAAACACATAAGCGATCTATGGATTTGAGGTTAGTATATATTTGCTACAATGTGATTATAGAGCTCGAAAATGTTATCATTCCCCAAATACTCGTAGAATAAGAAGAATGACACATAGAGAGTGAAAAAAAAGAAAAATATTTTGGTTCAACATGGAAGAGACCTAAATGTCTTGATTCCTAGCATCATCCCCAAAAGGAAAACATAAGACACGTGAAAAGAAAAATGTTTACAACATATAGAAGAATGTAGATACATATAGATGAATGCACAAAAAGAGAGAAATATATCAAACAAAACATTACAGGGGGTCACATTATGCACATGCAATCACATGAAGAAACATGAAAGAGAAAAAAAAGAAAAATAATAGTAAGGTACATGCGAGTCAACCTATAACATATCATCTACATCTCAATCTTGTTTAGTAGATGCGAAAGGAGGACAACTAGCCAAAGGGACATCATCAAGTGATGAACTAGGACACACACCAAGTTCAACACTCTTATTAGGATGATAATATTTTAAGCTCAAAGAAGAAGAAAACATTAGATTTAGTTCATTATGCACTTCTTCATCAATCTTAGCAATTTCAATGTCATCATCCAAATTAATGACAATTGGAGGTCTAATGATAATATCCATAGAATTTTGTTGTTGTTTATGCTCTTGCGATGGAGAAGACACATCATGCCTTGTAGGAGATAAGTTTCTATTTTTATTTTTTGTGTTTTTATTTTGTTCTTTTTCTTTTAATGAATGAGAAATAGCATGACATCTAGACCTATGAGCTCTAGCATTTCAATTTATTTTCATGCAATTTTCAAGTTATGTTTTTATAGGAGTGGGTTTATCAGCCATAGGTTGCTTTTCTTCCCTTAATGGAGGAATGAAAGGAACCATGGGAGGTTGTTCAACCACTTTCTCTTTGGTTTTATAAACTTTTTTGACTTTAGGAGGCACAATGGGATTTGTTTGGTTATCTCATGGTCTCTTATATGAAATGGTTGAAGGAATTTTCATAGGCTAGTCTTGGATAGTTTGAAGGGATTTTTGTTCAATCATGGGTTGAGGCATATTTCTAAGGGATAATTATACTATATGCATTGCCTCAAATTTTTGATAGGATTTGAAAAATAAGTCTTCATAGGGTCTAATAGGTTCAATTGTCTTGAGGCAAAAGAAATCTAATGAAAAGTTCCCAGGGGGAGACATAGGATTAAATATCTCATTTCCAAATGAAAACTTTAAG
This sequence comes from Sequoia sempervirens, assembly GCA_007258455.2. Classification (NCBI taxonomy): domain Eukaryota; kingdom Viridiplantae; phylum Streptophyta; class Pinopsida; order Cupressales; family Cupressaceae; genus Sequoia; species Sequoia sempervirens. The sequence goes on from VDFB02058242.1 coordinate 583,717,780, forward strand.
TATTTATGGACAACCGATGGGACAACATTCATGGAGCGAAGCAATGGATAACCTAACTTCACACAAAATTGGTTTGACAATGTGCTGATGGTGAATGAGACATTTAATTTTTTGGGTCCAACCTTTAGAGGGATATTTATTGATCCAATCATAGGACAAGAAAAACCATTATGTGTTTTGATCCATGCTTTCAGATTTTCATATGTATCTTGATAGATCTCATGCACAAATACAAATTCTTAAGTGATCACATTCTATACACAGACAAGATCAATTAATATCCCATTAGTAAGATTTTCATTGATTCTTCCAACTATGTGAAGAGGACCATCGGGTGCATGTTTAATTATGTCTTGTTTTGAGAAAGCACTATCAAATAGCTTCTTAGTTAGTCCCTAATGTGGTTTATCATCAATAAATGCAATCAAACAATCTGCAATTTTTTTGTTTATATTTTCATCATGTGTGTCAACATTCATCACATTGTTCTTTGTTTCATTGGCTTTGACAAATGATACATTATGATTAGGCATGGGATTGGTGAATATTTGCAAGTTTTGATTAGGAGGAGATATAAACTTATTACCTTGATTGTTCACACCTCCAATTTGGATATGATTAGAATCAATGAGGTCTTGTACAAGATGTTTAAGGTTCTTGCAATGTTTCATATCATGTCCATTTTGTCGATTGAAATGACAATAGGAATTTGTTCTATAGTTATGAGGTAAAGGCTTAGTAGGATCAGGATCTCTAACACAAGGAAAGGATATCAAATTATTCTCTAAGAGCTGCAACATGGTATTATAAATGGTATTGGGTAGAGGGGTAAATTGTTTATTTCTATCTATAAATACATATGGTTTTTTCATTTTTATAGCAGCCACTTCAGTATTAACATTTTGATTTGATTGAGGGGGATTAAGTTGGAGGAAGCCCTTATTTTTTCTCTTAAAATGTTTATAGTTGTTTTGAGGTGTAGATTCAGACTTTTTAGAATGGTTAGAGGGAGTTTTCACTTCATGACTATTAACAAAATTTTGGTAATCATGAAGGGTTATGCACAATTGTGTGAAGGAAGGAAATCACATCATCTCAATATTTTTTAAAATTTTGTCTTGCAAATTTGAAATAAACATTCTTTGAAGGTTGACATCATGAATCTTAATGTTTTTTTTTTAATAAAGCATTTGATATTGCTCTATGAAATCAGTGACTTTTTCATCATCCTTTTGTTTACACACCATTAGATCAACTAAAGTCATCTTGGGACCCATGTGAATTTGGGAGTGGTTGTAAAAGGAATCAATAAATTCATTGAATGAACCAATTTAATTATTCGGTATGGAGAAAAACCACTCTAAAGTAGTATCTTTCAAGGATCTAAAAAAAGCTTAGCCAAGAGTTTATCTTCAAAAATGAAGTCACTACATAAGGTGATGTAAGTGAAAAAATGGCTAACAGGATCTCCTTTCCCACCATATTTCTCAAACCTAGGAATCTATAAACCTTGTGACATTTGTGTTATCAGTATCTTCAAGGATAAATTAGTTTTTATGTATTATGAAGGTATTCCATAGTTTTTTTGGTTTAAGGTGCCAATTTGTTGTTGAAGGGATGAAATGTTTTGCAAAAGTGTGTTAAGGGTTGGATCATTGTTGGTATTGTGAGATGGAGGTGAATAAGGTGGAGTGGTGTATGTTGTGGAGGGAAAGTGAATTGTAGGTTTGTAAGGGGGGATGGTTGAGGAGATATAAGATTTTAATGCATAAAGATAGAGGGATTCCTAGTGGAAATACCTAAGCAAGTGTTGACATTACTAGTAGGTTGAATGGTTGTGGTAACATGAGTACTATTGTATGTAGGAATCGAGGTGAGGGCTGTGGAAGTAGGAATTGAATTTCCACCTTGGCTTTGAGTGTACCCCAAAGCTTGAGGACAACTAGTCATGGTAGGGATGGTCTTATTAACAGGATGACCTAGACTTCACATAATCTCTATTCCATGTTCAGTTTCAATAATTTTCCTTATATTATCTCATAGGAATGACATGAGTATCAATGTTTTAGTATTCAAAAGGTATTGCAACGTTTCTATCTCTTCATCCATTCTTCTTATGTTTTCTTGTGGGATATAAGAAACATCATGCACATTGTTTATAGGTAGGGAAGTCATTGAAAGAGGTGTGAAGACTATGATCCATAGAGAGTTGATCATCAACACTATTAGTGAAAGAGTTAGAAAACCCAAGATCCACGATGAATGGTGTATCAGGATGACATGAGTCTCAAACTACATCTGACAATAGTATTTCTAATAGGACACCAAGTTGTGAAGCTCATACAAGTTTCACAAACTTAGTGTACACACCCAAAATAGAAAGAGGGTAAAGTGCAATGCAATTTTTAGATCCTAAACAAGGTAATTTTCTGATTACACAATGCAAAAATATGAAAATGATGTCTTCTAAATACAATTTTTAAATCACATAATGCATTGATTTTATCCAATTAAGCTAAATATGGTCAATTTCACTTAACAAAAAATCTGTAAACTAAAACAAAAAACTAAAAACAACAAAATGAAATGAAAAAATAAATGTTTTAGTGCCCAAAAAATTATGAAATGACCCTAATTTGGGAATCATTCACCCTATGGAAAATGGGTCCTAGGTTAGCGTTTTCTAAAAAGTACTTTTTATAGATTTATAAGATGATTTCAATGGTTTCTAGGTTCTGATAAGAAACAATAAGTTACAGTCTGATTTTTTTATGAATTCAATGTTGAATGCAAGTGCAAGATGTGATAAAATGAAAAACTAGGAGACCTAATTTGATGTGAAATTTTGTTTCAATTTTCAAATGCAAGTGAATATGATGCAACGTTATGTAAATGATATGAAAGATAACTATTTTTTTGTATTTTTCAAATTTAAGGAATGTAACTATGCAATCCTAAAACCCTTAAATAAAATGAAAAGTTAAGTGCAATCTAGACACCCTCAATGAGACTCAATTCAATGCAATGAAATATAAATGAATGCAAGATCCATATGTAGGGTTCACCAAAATGATAGTAAATAATCCTATTCTCCATGATTTCATTCAAGAAATGAGATCCAAACAATGAAGTGACTATCAACCAAAAGGTGAGTCAGATCAAGGTATAAATTTGCAAATTTCCCTTTTAAGCAAGGATGAGGGTATGAGTCAAACAACACTTTAAGGGGAAGGATTAAAAATAGAAAATAAAACCCAAAATGCAAGATATAAAGTACATCTAGAAGATTAAGCTCAATTCTAATGGGACCAATAGTCAAATTACAGATTTTGGAATGGGAAAGTGATGTGTAACAACCACCAAAAGTTATTTTTTAAAGCTTACTGATGACTCATTCGCCCTATGGCGAATGGGCCCTGGCTAGGGCTCTTGAAAATCTATTTCTAGGTTTTGTTTTGTTGTGTCTACACTCCCAAATTCCTGAATCTCATGGATGGAAAGCTAGAAATAAATCATGTAGGTCGGTTTCTACGAAATTGGCAAGAATGGTTACAACAAATTCAACTTTGACAACTTTGAAAATTGTGTAATTTTTCTCTTCAATAGATCTTCCACCTAAAATTTTCCAACACACATCAAGAGAGAAAAATATTGTTATTTTAGGTGAATGGGGGTTTTCCTTGGTCAAACCCTATTTTTTTAATTAAACCTTTTAATGAAATGAAATATCATGAAGGAATTATGAATGAACAAATGCAATGTCACAACTCACCAAACCATTGTTTGAACCTTAGAGTGTGGATCTGCAACTTGCATGAAATGAATTCAATGGATGTGGATCTTGATCATGAAACTTGATTAGGAATAATGTCCTTGAATAATTGCATAGATCTTGAACACTACATCACCATATTAGCTCAAATAACATTCATGATGCAAAGAAATATTTGATATGACAATGGAATCTTGATTACTTGGAATAATCTTCAATAATTTGTCATGCCCAAAATAAACTAAAAGAAATTGAACAACTTTTGAATTCATAATCTTTATTATTTTAAACTTTACATATACTTTTTACTCTAATTAGTGTGTAGTCTTTTCTTTAAAAAGAATAAAAGCAAATATTCTCCCTTCCTTTATTTAAGGGATCTTTGAACATGGAGAGTGCGTATAATCTTAAGGAAACTTATCTTCTCTCTTCTTTTTTTTACTTATTACCGTGGCCTTAAATCATTCCTTAACTAAAGGAAACGCCAAAATAAATGGAACAATGCTAACGATTTGCTGTAAATCTACTATTTTGATGACTACATCTTATCGTTGATTCATTAATATTTATTAATATTATTATTCATTATAATTAGGTGTGATTAGATTGATGATCTTTTGTTTCTCGTACATAAATTTAACCATGAGATTATGTTACTACTGATATTAATATTAAAATTAAAATTAACAGAGTTTCTCCCTTAACGTCTCTAACTGCCTGTTAAAATAGTGCCAGCTATTTAGAATAACTAACAATATTGACATAAAGTTTCACTCCAAGATAATTATATTATTTTCCAATAATAGTCACATACCCTCAAATACTAAAATTACTACTATATCTCACATTAAAGTTTTGAATTATTACATACACCTTCGGTAATTTAGATGCCCCTATTACCGGTAGCATTTATACTTTAATCACAAATTACATTTACTGTGTAAACAATCACTTTCATTCGATAATAATTAATACGTCTTGATGTTTATACACTTATAATAACTGAAAATTTCCTTTTTAATCTCTTAACGCATAATAGTAACTGCAAATTTCCCTTATCCAATTATAGTAATCTGATGATGATAAATACATCTTGAATATGGTGAAGATTATGTCAGAAATGTGGAAATCGAAGGTCATTGCAAGAGACAGTGGATAGGATGGACACCATTATCAGCAACTAATGGAGTACGCCTTGATTACGGCAAGGGGAGATGAAAATTCTAATTTTATAAGGAACGTTATGATAGATTTCATTGATATATAATATATAATATTGATTAAATTTTGTGATGTGGTAAAACAATATTTCATATCAAAGATAGTCACAATAGTACTCACTGTCTTTATAACTTACGTTTCTCTAGCTGAGATAAAATTTATTGCCAACAATACAGTTGACGTCTTGACTTCCCTGTAATTAAAATTGGCGTGGACAAGGAGAAAGGTAGGTGGCTATTATAATATCAATAGGTGTGGACTATCAGATCTAACTCTTGATTACAAAAGATCTTATGCCACCCACCTCTGCAGAAAACTCCACTTTTCTTCATTTCAATAGCGTTGTGCAGAAAGGTAGTTGTAGATTGACAGTAGAAATAAATATGGGCGGGTAGGATTACAGAGTACCCACTTGAGTTCAAGCTAAATACGTGGTTGAGGTATTTGATTTGATTTCACTTATTTATCGCCATCTGTTCTCGATAAACACACATTAATGACATCTGACAGGATCTGGTTGAGGTAAGATTCGTTTGTCAAACTTAATCATTATCCTACCAATAAATTTAATAATGGAGCTAGAATAATCTAGGGTGATCCAAGCGGCTGCAGGCCAGGGTGAGGTGATCTTAACCAGCAACGGATTTTATGCTAGAAAGCATTTATTCCAACTAGTCTCATTCGCCTAGCAACAGATACGTCATCCAAGACTGAAATATATATTCCAATCCTCTCACAAATCAGAAGACAATTGAGTGGACGATTTGGTGACAACATTAATGGCATGATACCGAAATAGATTAGTGTGCTTTGACTGTGATTCTTCTAATTTAGCTCCAGGATAGGTTACAAACTCTGACGCCTATGCTAAATCGAGGTGAAACAAGGGATTTCACTGACTGATTATAGTGGCGACCAAGCTAAGAAAAGGCTCTCTCCCTCTTTTACTGCAGGTCAAGGCTAACACGCCTCCTTGTTACTGCACATCTATCTATTCCAGCTAATGGAGGATGTAATGCTTGGTTGTAGCAGAGTTCTCTGTTGGGTTTACCCTTGTTATTTAACAGTCTCTTCCTTCGAAAAGAGTACTTTCTATTTGGCTACCGCCTCACAGTTATATATATTTTTTTTTCCACTGTAGTCCATTCTATCTTGTTAAATGGAAGAGCAGATCTTGCTTATCCTATGCTGTATTTTCAGTCCATTTGGGTTTAGCAGCATTATGCATGGAAGGACTCATATGGGCCTACTGCCCTAGAGTGAGAAGGTCACGACCCTCCTCTGGTGAGGTCGCAACCACCCCCTAGGGGTGGCGTGACTACCTGGGGTAGCCGGCTACTTCCTCTCCAAGTTGAGCCTCCTTGATCACTATCTTTACTCAAGTTCTCCAAGAGGAGAAGTGGGTAGCACCCCACTCATTCTTCCTCTCCCACTATATAGGAGATTCAACTTGCAACTTTTTGGATGGGGGGGTGTGGAGTGTACCTCCCTTCTTCAATGAGAGT
>VDFB02058242.1:583724377-583913649 GCA_007258455.2 Sequoia sempervirens
CAATCAAACAAATTTTACTAGCAATATTCAAATGAAAGATATTACCTCTTATTTTTGTACTTGATGTAATCACATTTCCAAAACACCCCAATATTCTGCACTTTTCATCCTTGAACTAAAGATTGTAACTCTTATCAACCATCTATCTGACACTCAAAATATTATGCTTCAGACCTTCCACATATAGGACATCATTAGTATTGTTCTTACCATCAAGAGAAATGCAACCTCTGCCACAAATCACACTAGCTGTGTTATCACCAAAAATCACAACACCACCATCATACTTTTCCAAGCTCACAAACTTACTTTTATCTCCTATCATTTGATGTGAACATCCACTTTCAATCACCCATTCATCTTTCTCTTCAACTCGAGTAGCTAGGGATTTCTCCACATTTGTACAACTAGCAATTTAGTAGACATAGGATTATTTTCCTTGATAGCAATAAATACCCATTCATCCTCACTTCCATTTCCTTCATCAGATTCATCAATTTGTCACTCCTTCATCAACAACATAACACTTCTTTGAAATTTAGGCTTGTTATGTCTTGTTTTAGAAAAAATCTTTCCGTGACACCTTGATGCAAAATGACCTATCTTATTGTAGGAAAAACATTTAATAGGCAACATTCCTTTATACTTACCTTGTCCACTGGCTTCTCTTTTCACAATTAGTGCTTCAAGCTAATCCAATTCTCTTTCTTCTTCTTCAAGTTGTCTCATTTCTTCTTCATACTTGAATGTCTTTCTAGAAGAACTCTCTCTCAGATTATATATTTGTTTATCTCTTCCAGATGTAGTAGCCTTGAATGCAGATTCTATCTTAGGAAGGGCATCATCAAATTCACTCAACTCAAAAGTAGTAAGCTTACCAATCAACATATCTCAAGTAACATTTGTCATAGTCTGGAGCTCTTCAGTAGCTATAGCTTTGACTTTGTAAGTGGCAGGAAAAGATCTAAGCACTTTAGTAACAATCTCTGATTCTTTCAATTGTCCACCAACACATCTGATTCCACACACAAGTTCATTCACTCTTTGCATGAAAGTAGTAATATTTTCATCATCACCCATTCTCAACATTTCATATTCCCCTTTCATAATCTACAACTTAGCAATCTTCACATTAGCATCACCTTCATACAAAGTTTCCAACTTTTTCCAGATCTCATAAGCAATCTTCAAATCCATAACATTAGTTATCTCAGTATCAGTCAAATCACTCAACAATGCTTCCTTAGCCCTGATATTGTACTCAACATCTCTAATCTTAGCAGTAGTAGTAGGACCATTCTGAGGTATAACATACCTATTACTTGTAATGCTCTAGTAAGGTTCACCAATGCATCTAAAATGGCACTCCATTTGAGTCTTCCACAAGGAATAATTTGTTCCATCAAATCTTAGACTATCCTTCTTGTATGTCACCATCATGGATCACCTCAAGCTATTACACTTTTTCCAAGGAACCTTCGATACCAATTGTTGGCAAACAAGTAGATAACTCCAGAGGGGGTGAATCAGCTTACCATAAATTTAAACTTATTAACTTTTACTGGTGCTTATTCTCATATTTGATTATTAACCATGAAAGTACAAATCATCAACACATCAAAAACACACACAACAATTCCAAGATTTGTTTTATGTAGAAATCCCTCGTTAGGGGCAAAAACATGGTGGAGGTCAACACAAGATTATACCCTCAGCAGCAAAGAAGTATGAGTGGGAATGCACATACATTCGTGCACACCGCCACCATAAGGCTTATCAATGCTAAAGGAAGACAGTGCTATCTACAAAAGATCCGACATCCATAGGGATTTGAACTCCATAGTAAAATAGCATCCGCTAATGCCCTCACTCTCCATATTTTCTTTAAGCACAGAATACTTCTTTCACTTTTCTTCACTCTTCACACTCTACTCTTCCTTCGAATGATTTAGAACATTATTTGTGCATACACACACTCGACATACTTCAAATGAAATAAAGAATCACTTAAATATATCCGTAACAAGATATTAAACCGCTACATGTTGGCTATAATAGAAATAATAAAATGATAACAAATTGTCGGCCCAAACTAATAATAATTATTAATGCGAATCAACCAAAGTTGGCCACAACTTAGTGAATACCCAAAATAACATCTTCTAACATGATACACATTCAAAAATTAATCCTCAAAGATCCACAACATGCTACAAACACATTGTCAGCCAAGAATATGAAAAACATAAACATGCAAGAGAAAATATCAGATCACAAGCACAACGATCAATGCGGACGTGAAACATAGATAGAGAGCACTCCATCTAGAAACATCCAAAACATCATGAATCACCGTGAGAACTGTGAATAATTAAACCGACTAAAATTACATGATCTTCATTCAAGAACACAAACTGAAGTAATAGAGAAACTTCCATAATACAAATCTTCATAACTCAATCAAATCTTCACGCGGATCTCTTAAACTTGACATGGATAAACTAGATATACTCCACAAGAAACCTTTTAGTCCACAACCTTGATCATCAATGTACTGAACTCATTGATAGATTGGACTTCACTTCACCACTGATAACCTACAACCTAATATTTCATTACAATTTTCTCAATATCTGACATATACAAATTTCTAATGTACAATATAATGCTAAGTTGATTAATGACAACCACATCAGCAACACAACCACAACATCCAATAGGAATGTGGATCGCAACTTGCATGAAATGGCTTGAATGGAGGGATCTTGGATCATGTAAATTTGGATTTGAAACAATGCCTTTGAATGCTTGGAATGTATCTTGAACACTACATCAACATATTAGCTCAAATAACATGCATGATGCAAGAAATATTTGACATGATAATGGAATCTTGATTGCTACAATAATCTTCAATAATTCTACCCTTAAATTCCTTGAAAATGCTCTTGAAATGATTTTGATAATGCTCTAGCTTGATCTCATGAAGCCACATGTAATTCTAGGATGAAAGGTAGTGAGAAATGACCTTACATTTATACATATGTTAATATGATTTCCCAAAATTAAATAACACAAGCCTACATGTGTGAATGTACACATTTGAAATCAATATTGAAAACCCGCCAAAAACATATTTAGTGGTAGGTCCTAGGCTCTGGGACCTGATCTGCCCTCTGGGTGAATGGGCTTCAGGTCATTTCTACCTAGACACACATTCTCCAATGTTAAGTGTTATGTTATGGCATTGATGAATGTCATATTTTCCTCTTCAAAAATTATAATTAATTAGCTTGGATTTGAATTAAAGGGGCCAATTAAGGCATAATTAACCTCAATTAATTAATAAATCCCTAGATTAGTGTGAAAGTGTAAAGGTACACCTTACAACAACATAAATAAGGAACAATTAAGTCCATTTTATTTTATAAGGCCCTAAACTTAATGTGAATGTGTAAAACATATTACAACACTAAATTAAGGCATAATTTATCTCATTTTATTTAATATTATTTCCCAAATTAAGTGTCAAAAAGGGATACTTTTTCCTACACTACATTTAGCCTCCACTTTAGTGAGAGTATGACCCCATGTTAAACTCACACTAAAGAAGATATTCAAGACACACATGTATGCAACAATAAAAAAGATACTCAATCATACACTATCAAAGCCTAGGAGAAGAAAAATTCAGATCAAGCTTCGACTATCCTAACATGATGTGGAACATGGGTGTTTGTCCTTCTCATTCACAAGTAGAACTTAATTTCCACTATGCAAATAATACATATGCTCACACGAGATAATAGAACCTCAGATCATCCACTAGGTGAGCCCCTAGGAAAGTGGCAAATGAGATAATCTTATTAGGCTCCCATACCATATCAAAGCTATCCTCTTGACAACTTCAATAAGGCACCACACACATTTTGGTTTCAAGATTCATAAGGCTTAACAATATACATTATGCTAAGCACTTATGAACATGGTCAAGGCTTGACGGGAAAGCAAGGTGTGTTATAGTTGGTGGCCTTGAATTTATGGGTTCGGTCTTCACAAGGTTAAAAAGTTGTATTATGTTAAACACATGAACAATAATGCTAGTATAGGTTTGTTCAAAGAGATATTTCTTAGCTCTTCTAAGTTCTTCTTCTTAGTGATCATTGTGCCTAATTCTCCAAGAGAGGACAAGCCCAAGATAAAATATTCACAACTTAGGGAATGCAATGCATAGCATCACCACTAAGAGGAAAGTTATATATGCTAAGATATATCATGCTCTCGAAGGACTTCAAACCCAATGACACCACCAAGAAAAGGACACATCACAAGAAGTAATAAAATCATGTAAAGAACGTGGGGACACCGATGTATTCCCCCACTTTAAAGTGATTGGTAACACCATTGCTATGAGCAATCAGCTTTAAAGTAGCCGATATTTAATGCTAACCATAAGGAGGACATGAGAGTTTATTCAAAAATCCCTATGCCAAGTCATATGTTCCTAAATGAAACTATATCATGAAAGGGGAAAGGGTTTCCCCCAAAAACACATAATGGATCTATGGATTCGAGGTTAGTATATCTTTGCTGCAATGTGATTATAGAGCTTGAAAATGTCATCATTCCCCAAATACTCATAGAACAAGAAGAATGATACATAGAGAGTGAAAAAAAAGAAAAATATTTTGGTTCAACATGGAAGAGACTTAAATGTCTTGATGCCTTGTGTCATCCCCAAAAGGAAAACAAAAGACACATGAAAAGACAAATTTTTACAACATATAGAAGAATATAGATACATATAGAGGAATGCATAGAAAGAGATAAATACATCAAACAAAACATTACAAGGGGTCACATTATGCACATGCAATCACATGAAGAAACATGAAAGAGAAAACAAAGAAAGATACTAGTAAGGCACATGTGAGTCAACCTATAATAGGTCATCTATATCCCAATCTTGTTTAGTATATGCAAGAGGAGGACAACTAGCCAAAGGGACATCATCAAGTGATGAACTAGGACACACACCAAGTTCTACACTCTTATTAGGATGATCATCTTTTAAGCTCAAAGAAGAGGAAAACATTAGATTTAGTTCATTATGCACTTCTTCATCAATCTTAGCAATTTCAATGTCATCATCCAAATTAATGACAACTGGAGGTCTAATGATAATATCCATAGAAGTTTGTTGTTGTTTATGCTCTTGCGAGGGAGAAGACACATCATGCCTTGTAGGAGATAAGTTTCTATTTTGATTTTTTGTGTTTTTATTTTGTTCTTTTTCTTTTAATGAATGAGCAATAGCATGACATCTAGACCTATTATCTATAGCATTTCAATTTATTTTCATGCAATTTTCAAGTTGTGTTTTTATAGGAGTGATTTTATCAACCATAGGTTGTTTTTCTTCCCTTAAGGGAGGAATGAAAGGAACTATGGGAGGTTGTTCAACCACTTTCTCTTTGGATTTATAAACTTTTTTGACTTTAGGAGGCACAATGGGATTTGTTTGGTTATCTCATGGTCTCTTATATGAAATGGTTGAAGGATTTGTCATAGGTTAGTCTTGGATAGTTTGAAGGGATTTTGGTTCAATCATGGTTTTGTCTACAATGGGTGGTTCAATAATGGGTTGAGGCATATTTCTAAGGGATAATTCTACTATACGCATTGCCTCAAATTTTTGATAGGATTTGAAAAATAAGTCTTCACAGGGTCTAATAGGTTCAATTGTCTTGGGCCAAAAGAAATCTAATGAAAAGTTCCCAGGGGGAGACATAGGATTAAATATATCATTTACAAATGAAAAGTTTAAGCATTTATGCACAACTGATGGGATGACATTCATGGAGTGAAGCAATGGATAGCCTAACTTCACACAAAATTGGTCCAACAATGCGATGATGGTGAATGAGACATTTAATGTTTTTGGTCCAACCTTTAGAGGGAGATTTATTGATCCAATCATAGGACAATCAAAACCATTATGCGTTTTGATCCATTATTTTAGTTTTTCATATGTATCTTGATAGATCTCATGCACAAATACAAATTCTTAAGTGATCACATTCTATACACAGAAGAGATCAATTAATATCCCATTAGTAATATTTTCATTGATTATTCCAGCTATGTAAAGAGGACCATTGGGTGCATGTTTAAGTATGTCTTGTTGTGAGAAATCAATATCAAGTAGCTTCTTAGTTAGTACCTTATGTGGTTTAGCATCAATAAATGCAATCAAACAATCTGCAAGGTTTTTCTTTATGTTTTCATCATGTGTGTCAACATTCATCACATCGTTCTTTGTTTCACTGGCTTTGACAAAGGATACATTATGATTAGGCATGGGATTGGTGAATATTTTCAAGTTTTTATTATGAGGAGACATAAACTTATTATCTTGATCATTCACACCTCCAATTTGGATATGATTAGAATCAATGAGGTCTTGCACAAGATGTTTAAAGTTCTTTCAATGTTTCATATCATGTCCATTTTGTCGATTGAAATGACAATAGGAATTTGTTCTATAGTTATGAGGTAAAGGCTTAGTAGGATCAGGATCTCTAACATGAGGCAAGGAGATCAAATTCTTCTCTAAGAGCTGCAACATGGTATTATGAATGATATTGGGTAGAGGGGTAAATTTTTTATTTCTATTTGCAAATACATATGGTTTTGTCATTTTTATAGCAACCATTTCGATATTAACATTTTGTTTGGATTGAGGGGGATTAAGTTGGAGGAAACCCTTATTTTTTCTCTTAAAAGGTTTATAGTTTTTTTGAGGTGTAGATTCAGAATTTTTAGAATGGTTAGAGGGAGCTTTCACTTCATGACTATTAACAAAATTTTGGTAATCATGAAGGGTTATGCACAATTGTGTGAAGGAAGGAAATCTCATCATCTCAAGATTTTTTTGAATTTTTTCTTGAAAATTGGAAATAAACATTCTTTGAAGGTTGACATCATGAATCTTAATATTTTTTTTTAATAAAGCATTTGATATTGCTCTATGAAATCAGTGACTTTTTCATCATCCTTTTGTTTACACACCATTAGATCAACTAAAGTCATCTTGGGACCCATGTGAATTTGGGAGTGGTTGTAAAAGGAATCAATAAATTCATTGAATGAACCAATTTAATTATTCGGTATGGAGAAAAACCACTCTAAAGTAGTATCTTTCAAGGATCTAAGAAATAGCTTAGCCAAGAGTTTATCTTCAAAAATGAAGTCACTACATAAGGTGATGTAAGTGAAAAAATGGCTAACAGGATCTCCTTTCCCACCATATTTCTCAAACCTAGGAATCTATAAACCTTGTGACATTTGTGTTATCAGTATCTTCAAGGATAAGGAATTAGTTTTTATGTATTATGAAGGTATTCCATAGTTTTTTTGGTTTAAGGTGCCAATTTTTTGTTGAAGGGATGAAATGTTTTGCAAAAGTGTGTTAAGGATTGGATCATTGTTGGTATTGTGAGATGGAGGTGAATAAGGTGGAGTGAAGTATTTTGTGGAGGGAAAGTGAATTGTAGGTTTGTAAGGGGGGATGGTTGAGGAGATATAAGATTTGAATGCATAAAGGTAGAGGGATTCCTAGTGGAAATACCTAAGCAAGTGTTGACATTGCTAGTAGGTTGAATGGTTGTGGTAACATGAGTACTAGTGTATTTAGGAATCGAGGTGAGGATTATGGAAGTAGGAATTTAATTTCCACCTTGGCTTTGAGTGTACCCCAAAGATTGAGGAAAACTAGCCATAGTAGGGATGGCCTTATTAACAAGATGACCTATACTTCACATAATCTCTATTCCATGTTCATTTTCAATAATTTTCCTTATATTATCTACAGTAGGAATGACATGAGTATCAATGTTTTTAGTATTCAAAAGGTATTGCAACGTTTCTATCTCTTCATCCATTCTTCTTATGTTTTCTTGTGGGATATGAGAAACATCATGCACATTGTTTATAGGTAGGGAAGTCATTAGAAAGGAGGTGTGATGACTATGATCCATAGAGAGTTGATCATCAACACTATTAGTAGACGAGCCGAAAAACCCAAGATCCACGATGAATGGTGTATCATATGATGACATGAGTCTCAAACTATGTATCACAATAGTATTTCTAATAGGACACCAAGTTGTAAAGCTCATACAAGTTTCACAAACTTAGTGTACACACCCAAAATAGAAAGAGGGTAAAGTGCAATGCAATTTTTAGATCCTAAACAAGGTAATTTTCTAATTACACAATGCAAAAATATGAAAATGATGTCTTCTAAATACAATTTTGAAATCACAAAATGCATTTATTTTATCCAAATAAGCTAAATATGGTCAATTTCACTTAACAAAAAATATGTAAACTAAAACAAGAAACTAAAAAGAAAAAAATGAAATGAAAAAATAAATGTTTTAGTGCCCAAAAAATTAGGAAATGACCCTAATTAGGGAATCATTCACCCTATGGAAAATGGGTCCTAGGTTAGGGTTTTCTAAAAAGTTTTTTTTATACATTTCTAAGATGATTTCAATGGTTTTCTAGGTTCTGATAAGAAACAATAAGTTACAGTCTAATTTTTTATCAATTCAATGTTGAATGCAAGTGCAAGATGTGATAAAATGACAAACTAGGAGACCTAATTTGATGTACAATTTTGTTTCAATTTTCAAATGAACGTGAATATGATGCAACATTATGTAAATGATATAAAATATAAATAGTTTTTTGTATTTTTCAAATTTAAGGAATGTAAATATGCAATCCTAAAACCCTTAAATAAAATTTCAAAGTTAAGTGCAATCTAGACACCCTCAATGAGACTCAATTCAATGTAATGAAATATAAATGAATGCAAGATCCATATGTAGGGTTCAACAAAATGATAGTAAATAATCCTATTCTCCATGATTTCATTCAAGAAATGAGATCCAAACAATGAAATGACTATCAACCAAAAGGTGAGTTAAATCAAGGTATGAATTTGCAAATTTCCCTTTTAAGCAAGGATGAAGGTATGAGTCAAACAACACTTTGAGGGGAAGGATTAAAAATAGAAAATCAAACCCAAAATGCAAGATATAAAGTGCATCTAGAAGATTAAGCTCAATTATAATGGAACCAATAGTCAAATTATAGGTTTTGGAATGGGAAAGTGATGTGTAACAACTACCAAAAGTTATTTTTTGAAGCTTACTGATGACTCATTTTCCCTATGGTGAATGGGTCTTGGCTAGGGCTCCTAAAAATCTATTTCTAGGTTTTTTTTTGTTGTGTTTGCACTCCCAAATTCCTAAATCTCGCAGATGGAAAGCTAGAAATAAATCATATAGGTCAGTTTCAATGAAATTCGCAAGCATGGTTACAACAAATTCAACTTTGAAAACTTTGAAAACTATGCAATTTTTCTCTTCAATAGATATTCCACCTAAAATTTTCCAACACACATCAAGAGAGAAAAATATTGTTATTTTAGGTGAATGGGGGTTTGCCTTGGTCAAACCCTATTTTGTTAATTAAACCTTTTAATGAAATGAAATATCATGAAGGAATTATGAATGAACAAATGCAATGTCACAACTCACCAAACCATTGTTTGAACCTTAGAGTGTGGATCTGCAACTTGCATGAAATGAATTCAATGGATGTGGATCTTGATCATAAAAATTGACTTGAAACAATAACTTTAAATGCTTGAATGGATCTTGAACACTACATCAACATATTAACTCAAATAACATTCATGATGCAAGAAATATTTGATATGACAATGGAATCTTGATTGCCAGAATAATCTTCAATAATTTGTCATGCCCAAAATAAACTAAAAGAAATTCATTTCTTTTGAATTCATAATCTTTATTATTTTAAACCTTACATATACTTTTTACTCTGATTAGTGTGTTGTCTTTTCTTTAGAAAGAATAAAAGCATATCTTCTCCCTTCCTTTATTTAAGGGATCTTTGAACATGGAGAGTACATATAATCTTAAGGAAACTTATCTTCTCTTTTTTTTTCTAGCTTATTACCATGGCCTTAAATCATTCCTTAACCAGAGGAAACGCCAAAATAAATGGAACAGCGCTAACGATTCGCTGTAAATCTACTATTTTGATGACTAAATATTATCGTTGATTCATTACTATTTATTAATATTATTGTTTTTTTATAATTAAGGTGTGATTAGATTGATGATCTTTTGTTTCTCGTACATAAATTTAACCATGAGATTATGTTACTACTGATATTAATATTAAAATTAAAATTAACAGAGTTTCTCCCTTAACGTCTCTAACTGCCTGTTAAAATAGTGCCAGCTATTTAGAATAACTAACAATATTGACATAAAGTTTCACTCCAAGATAATTATATTATTTTCCAATAATAGTCACATACCCTCAAATACTAAAATTACTACTATATCTCACATTAAAGTTTTGAATTATTACATACACCTTCGGTAATTTAGATGCCCCTATTACCGGTAGCATTTATACTTTAATCACAAATTACATTTACTGTGTAAACAATCACTTTCATTCGATAATAATTAATACGTCTTGATGTTTATACACTTATAATAACTGAAAATTTCCTTTTTAATCTCTTAACGCATAATAGTAACTGCAAATTTCCCTTATCCAATTATAGTAATCTGATGATGATAAATACATCTTGAATATGGTGAAGATTATGTCAGAAATGTGGAAATCGAAGGTCATTGCAAGAGACAGTGGATAGGATGGACACCATTATCAGCAACTAATGGAGTACGCCTTGATTACGGCAAGGGGAGATGAAAATTCTAATTTTATAAGGAACGTTATGATAGATTTCATTGATATATAATATATAATATTGATTAAATTTTGTGATGTGGTAAAACAATATTTCATATCAAAGATAGTCACAATAGTACTCACTGTCTTTATAACTTACGTTTCTCTAGCTGAGATAAAATTTATTGCCAACAATACAGTTGACGTCTTGACTTCCCTGTAATTAAAATTGGCGTGGACAAGGAGAAAGGTAGGTGGCTATTATAATATCAATAGGTGTGGACTATCAGATCTAACTCTTGATTACAAAAGATCTTATGCCACCCACCTCTGCAGAAAACTCCACTTTTCTTCATTTCAATAGCGTTGTGCAGAAAGGTAGTTGTAGATTGACAGTAGAAATAAATATGGGCGGGTAGGATTACAGAGTACCCACTTGAGTTCAAGCTAAATACGTGGTTGAGGTATTTGATTTGATTTCACTTATTTATCGCCATCTGTTCTCGATAAACACACATTAATGACATCTGACAGGATCTGGTTGAGGTAAGATTCGTTTGTCAAACTTAATCATTATCCTACCAATAAATTTAATAATGGAGCTAGAATAATCTAGGGTGATCCAAGCGGCTGCAGGCCAGGGTGAGGTGATCTTAACCAGCAACGGATTTTATGCTAGAAAGCATTTATTCCAACTAGTCTCATTCGCCTAGCAACAGATACGTCATCCAAGACTGAAATATATATTCCAATCCTCTCACAAATCAGAAGACAATTGAGTGGACGATTTGGTGACAACATTAATGGCATGATACCGAAATAGATTAGTGTGCTTTGACTGTGATTCTTCTAATTTAGCTCCAGGATAGGTTACAAACTCTGACGCCTATGCTAAATCGAGGTGAAACAAGGGATTTCACTGACTGATTATAGTGGCGACCAAGCTAAGAAAAGGCTCTCTCCCTCTTTTACTGCAGGTCAAGGCTAACACGCCTCCTTGTTACTGCACATCTATCTATTCCAGCTAATGGAGGATGTAATGCTTGGTTGTAGCAGAGTTCTCTGTTGGGTTTACCCTTGTTATTTAACAGTCTCTTCCTTCGAAAAGAGTACTTTCTATTTGGCTACCGCCTCACAGTTATATATATTTTTTTTTCCACTGTAGTCCATTCTATCTTGTTAAATGGAAGAGCAGATCTTGCTTATCCTATGCTGTATTTTCAGTCCATTTGGGTTTAGCAGCATTATGCATGGAAGGACTCATATGGGCCTACTGCCCTAGAGTGAGAAGGTCACGACCCTCCTCTGGTGAGGTCGCAACCACCCCCTAGGGGTGGCGTGACTACCTGGGGTAGCCGGCTACTTCCTCTCCAAGTTGAGCCTCCTTGATCACTATCTTTACTCAAGTTCTCCAAGAGGAGAAGTGGGTAGCACCCCACTCATTCTTCCTCTCCCACTATATAGGAGATTCAACTTGCAACTTTTTGGATGGGGGGGTGTGGAGTGTACCTCCCTTCTTCAATGAGAGTCTTTTCTCATTAAAGAGGCCACATGCACTTGGACAACCCCAAATCTTTTCACCTCTCCATCCTCTCCTCAAAATTCGTCACTCTTCATTATGAGGACTTTTTAGTAGCCAAATCATGTCCTTGGGACCCTATTGCATGCCCACTTGACCCCTACCACTATGGTGTAGACCCTAGGGAGTTTATTCTTGTATCCAAACCAAGGAAGATGACCAACAACCCTCTTTAAATACCCACTTAAAGATCCATCCGAGTTTCACACTTGAGTAAGGGTTCCCAACCCCTAACTCACATAATTAAATATTCTCACAAACCAAAATAAATTATACCTTTAATATCAACCTTCACCTCTTAATCTATCAACATATTAACTTTATATCCTCAAGAAGATGTCTTTTGATTTTCCCATTGGTCTTCCTTTCTTGTAGTGGCACTCTTTCTTTCCTGCACTTTACCAATGAAACCATAAGCAACAATCAAATATCACATAAATCTAATAGCTGAAATAAGATTTAATTGTACAATAATTTCACTTACACTTTCAACTCATATTCACAATTTACGTTTCCTAACTCCTTCATGGTAATGTCAATAAAAATGTCAAAAATATTGTCACATAATCACACTATTTATCATCTACTATACATCTTACCTTCTACTTAGGAAAACATAAGACATATTATGGTTTTACTAATCACATGCAATGTGGGATCTTACATCCCCCTCCCCTTAGCTTAGACTTCCTCCTGGAAGCCGTTAGGGTCTAAAACATAATCCTTATACAGCAACGCATGTAAATCTATTAAACATATCAATTACCTTTCTTTATTGATAAGACAATCCATCATGCGACTATAAGTACACATTAAAAGTTTTTTTTTTTCATGAATAAAACATCTAAACACTTATAATATGATTTCACAATATAGAGAATTTATCTGATATAGTTATAATTTATAACAAATATTAATATTCATCCATGTAGTTAACATTCTCAATTTGAAAAAATTTCACCAACATATATCCAAACACATTAACATCCTTAGAAACCCTTAAAGGTTCCCTTTTTGCATCATAAACATCACTCATGATGTTAGAAAATATTTTTGTTTCATTGACCAATCATGTCTCAGAATTATTAGCTTCACATTTTGTCTAAATATATGCTTAACAAAACATTTTACCTTATAATTATGGCACTCATACCATGTCTCAAATAATATAAACTTTGCATCATATGTTGTACTATTTTTCTCACATAGCTCACATGTATGCCACATCACATTTATTTGTAATTTCACATGTACACACAACAATAGCAAGGATGCTCTTCCCAATTGGGTGCGCCTGCCCTCATATAAAGGGTGCTCTTCCCAATGGGTGCGCCTGTCCTCATACAGTCACATAATTTACAACACAAGGCTCACATAATGGGGTTTACAAGGATGGATATTCTTGGATACCACTTGAGGCCCTTCTCTAAGGACTCCTCCATATAGATAAGAATAATCATAGAATGAGGGAAGAATGGATTAATGACCGTCCCATACCGGTCCCATTCACAACCCCTTTCAAAATAATTCCCCAACACATCTACTCCCCTATACGACCTGCCAGGGAACCCCCCGGGATATGGCAGTTTACAAATTCCACATTACACCACACATGCCAGCTAATTTGCAACCAAGGAGAAAGCCTCAAACTGAATAACACAAGATCATAAACCAAAGTTTCAATAAAACTCCCAAGAGGGAACTATAAATTCAAGAGAAACAAATTAAAGACAAATTGTAGCTACATTGCAACATTCCAATCATAAGTCAAAGGAAAAATTAAACAAGTCCTTGAGGCAAATCGGACTATATAACAACTTCCAAATGGCTAAATAGCCTAAGTACATAAATGTAAAATTACACATTGCTGGCACATAATAAAAATAAAACATCAATCAAGAATTATAAATAATTCATATTTCAACAATAAAATTTGCACATTACAAACACCACGTGACTTGATAAGCCACCTAAGGGGAGGAGGGGAATGGTGGTTCTCTAACCACATCATAAGTATTATAGCATGCAATAACTGGTGGTCCCTGACCACATAAATATGAATAACGGGTGGTCCCCGACCACATTAATATACATCACTGGTGGTCCCTGACCACATAAACATGAAGCACTGGTGGTCCTTGACCACATGAATATGAGTAACTGGTGGTCCCTGACCACATAAGTATGAATCACTGGTCGTCCATGTTATTCCATCCTTTACCCATGGGTTATAAACATCAAGGAATAGGTTTGCACTATGAACCAACAAGTGTGGCTCTCATATGTGGGGGAGTAGGCCATGGTCAACGTCCATGGGAAGATTACAATGGCTTGACATAGATCCTTTATTAGGATTAGGGACAACACCCTGAGCTCGTAATCTCCTGATGGTAGACCATGTGCCTCTCAACCCCTATTTACACTAGCTGGCATCACACTCCCATTAGGGGGGAACCAAACGCTAGGGGTACACATTTAACACAAAGGAGCACATCACATTTCATTTGATAGACACACGTATGCACTAACACATTTATTTTAACTCACAACTAGCTAGCTTACATAAAAGCCATCACAAAGGGTACATATAGGGGATCATACTAGATGTCCACCACCCTTATCCCAAGTCAGATACCCTGTATCTCATACTTGGGCACAACACATTTACTGGTTTTCACTTTACATGCAATAACACAATACACTTTACAAAATTCACCATAGAACAATAACAATGCACTTACACATTCTATTTTTCTTTAAACAATATTCACTTTTCATCTCAATTTTGGAAATGTCGACTCACTTTGCATAAGTATAAGAAATCACTAGGAGATATGCAACTATAGCTTAGGTATATCACCCAATCTTCCTAGAACTTAACAATGCAGTTCAGTATACTATTAACACAAATGTTGATACACCCATACACACTTTATTTCTTTACACAATGTTTAATAAATTGCCATATAATTCACAATGGTAATCTAGGTAATACTCAATTTTCTTACAATTTACAATACATGGTACATCACGGTTCACATCTTACTAACATCACATTTATGGTCAAGATTATGTTTTTCTATATATGTCCATCTAATTGTATATATATATATATTGTTCACTAACATAACAATATGGGCAATTTCACTATTTTTTCACACATGCTAAAGAAAGTTTCCCACTTAATAAGGAAGATAGTTGACCATTTCGTCACCATGTGAGACAAGAAAGCAAACTCAATGCATAAACACATGACAAATCATGGAATAGTAGTTCTCTCAATCTGATTAATATCTTTTCATAAATCTTGCATTTTTCTATCTAAGGTTGAACCATTCAATCGTATATCATAATCATCATTTACAATCGTAATTCCATCTAACCTTATAAAGACGCGCAATGAGTAATTTTTTGAAAGATTTATCTACCATTAAGTTTTCTCCTTTACATTTGAGTGTATATGTTTTTCCTTCAAAGATAGCATATAGTTAATGGTATAGAATGCACAACATGAGATAGAAAGCTTTGCAAGTCTAATTTAGTCGACTTATCCATATAGTTTAACTTTTGAAACACATCTAATTCACTACTTGATTTATAAATTCTTACAATTGATTATTCAACTCTTATGACATGCACACAACCTTCAAGGTCACCACGTAATTGAATATGTTGTTACTTCCTATATAGGACATTTGTCCTTTCTTATTTGGGCAAGAACAAGTCTTTAGTTCCTAACTCATTATAAGGGAGTAGTAATAGCATGAGTTCAAGATAATGTTTTAACTCTAAATTCTCATTTTGGAAAGATCTCTTCACGAATCTTCCTTTGTTTAGTTATTATAAGGGGGGTGATTTAAACACCGTATTTATTGGTCTTTAAACACTCTTATCTTAATTGTATCCTTCTATTCCCTCTCCTTTTTACTAGAATCATAGAATTCGCATGTTTTTTTTTTTTTTTTTTTTCTATTTAATCTTTAAACAATAGGACATAAGAGTTTGGTAGTTGTTATAGTTACATTAAGTTTACTAGGTCACAGTTTACTTGCAAAAATGCTTAATTGTCTTTAAATTTTCATCATTTAATCCAAGGTAGAATTTTATTTTTGACTTTTCAAGATCTAAGTTGAAATCTTGGCACATGGGAAGGCTTGATCATTAGTTGATGTCCTTAATCATGCAATCTTATCTACCAATCATAAGTTGATTCACCTTATAACCTCCAACTTTCGATAGCGGGAATTTTTCTTATGTTGAATCATGGTTTGAATAAGTTTTAGGAGGCTTATGAGTTATTGATGTTCATGTATGAGCAGAAGATTTATTTTAACACACCCATAAGTTGCATTTATAGACCTAGGATTATGTACTTCCAAAGCTATATCCTCAATTTTCTCTTTACCCATTCTCCAATTAACACTATAGGTGTTTGTAAATGCATACATGATGAGAGTTATGAGGGTTCTAGAATGGTACACTTTATAGTTTTTTTTTTTTTTTCATAAGCAAAACATACGGAAAACTTACTCTAACAACCAGGGTTTGCAATATGCTAGGCATATTTATGGTTAAATCAATCCTTCATTTTAAGGTTACTCGAGGGAATTTTAGAAAATTCCTAACACAACCTTCCTAGTTTGAGCTAATATTTCATAATTGCATTGCTCTAAATTTAGACATTAACCCCATCTTCATCTTTCTCGATTAAACTTTACTATAATTTTCAATTTTAAACCTTTTCCAAGGTTCACTATGAGGAATCAATAAATAGCCTCTAAACACTCCCTTGCATTTCTAATCTTGAATGAAATGGTTTCCATTCTAAACTTAAACTTTACAATCAACAACAAATAGTTTAATTATTCAAGGTTATACTTTACTATGTACAATAATTTAGCTTCTCTTTCGACATCACTAATGTCTTTTCAAGTGGCAAAAGTTAGGTACCTTTAATCACAAATACAAACGTGATTTATATTATGAACACTAACCCATTAAAATCCTTAATAACCATATTTAACAACAATCATCTACCCTCTTAAAATTCAAGGAGAGGAAGTGTCAAAAGGTTACAGATTCAATAACACTTATTAGATGAACTAACATTTTTTTTTTTTTACATGCACAACATTTGCATAATCATAACATTCTCGAGTGTTTTACCTTTGGAAGATTAAGTTCTTTTGATTATTTATCATTAATTAAGTAGCTAGAATAATTAGATTATTTGCTAGCACATGACCTTAAAAATCTCCATAAGAGATGGATAGTTGCAAATAGATTCCATTGTTTTCCCCACATGATAGGCCCTATAAATTTAATAAGTTGGAGGTATTTTGAAACTCAATTGTTGCATGATGACTTATTCGTGACCGCATACATATTAGCTAAGACTCCTTTTTTTTTACTCCCAGAGTCCCCAGTTTTTGCAACCTGGCTCTGATACCAAGTGTCATGCCCAAAATAAACTAAAAGAAATTCATTTCTTTTGAATTCATAATCTTTATTATTTTAAACCTTACATATACTTTTTACTCTGATTAGTGTGTTGTCTTTTCTTTAGAAAGAATAAAAGCATATCTTCTCCCTTCCTTTATTTAAGGGATCTTTGAACATGGAGAGTACGTATAATCTTAAGGAAACTTATCTTCTCTCTTTTTTTCTAACTTATTACCATGGCCTTAAATCATTCCTTAACCAGAGGAAACGCCAAAATAAATGGAACAACGCTAACGATTCGCTGTAAATCTACTATTTTGATGACTAAATATTATCGTTGATTCATTACTATTTATTAATATTATTGTTTTTTTATAATTAAGGTGTGATTAGATTGATGATCTTTTGTTTCTCGTACATAAATTTAACCATGAGATTATGTTACTACTGATATTAATATTAAAATTAAAATTAACAGAGTTTCTCCCTTAACGTCTCTAACTGCCTGTTAAAATAGTGCCAGCTATTTAGAATAACTAACAATATTGACATAAAGTTTCACTCCAAGATAATTATATTATTTTCCAATAATAGTCACATACCCTCAAATACTAAAATTACTACTATATCTCACATTAAAGTTTTGAATTATTACATACACCTTCGGTAATTTAGATGCCCCTGTTACCGGTAGCATTTATACTTTAATCACAAATTACATTTACTGTGTAAACAATCACTTTCATTCGATAATAATTAATACATCTTGATGTTTATACACTTATAATAACTGAAAATTTCCTTTTTAATCTCTTAACGCATAATAGTAACTGCAAATTTCCCTTATCCAATTATAGTAATCTGATGATGATAAATACATCTTGAATATGGTGAAGATTATGTCAGAAATGTGGAAATCGAAGGTCATTGCAAGAGACAGTGGATAGGATGGACGCCATTATCAGCAACTGATGGAGTACGCCTTGATTACGGCAAGGGGAGATGAAAATTCTAATTTTATAAGGAACGTTATGATAGAGTTCATTGATATATAATATATAATATTGATTAAATTTTGTGATGTGGTAAAACAATATTTCATATCAAAGATAGTCACAATAGTACTCACTGTCTTTATAACTTACGTTTCTCTAGCTGAGATAAAATTTATTGCCAACAATACAGTTGACGTCTTGACTTCCCTGTAATTAAAATTGTCGTGGACAAGGAGAAAGGTAGGTGGCTATTATAATATCAATAGGTGTGGACTATCAGATCTAACTCTTGATTACAAAAGATCTTACGCCACCCACCTCTGCAGAAAACTCCACTTTTCTTCATTTCAATAGCGTTGTGCAGAAAGGTAGTTGTAGATTGACAGTAGAAATAAATATGGGCAGGTAGGATTACAGAGTACCCACTTGAGTTCAAGCTAAATACGTGGTTGAGGTATTTGATTTGATTTCACTTCTTTATCGCCATCTGATCTCGATAGACACACATTAATGACATCTGACAGGATCTGGTTGAGGTAAGATTCGTTTGTCAAACTTAATCATTATCCTACCAATAAATTTAATAATGGAGCTAGAATAATCTAGGGTGATCCAAGCGGCTGCAGGCCAGGGTGAGGTGATCTTAACCAGCAACGGATTTTATGCTAGAAAGCATTTATTCCAACTAGTCTCATTCGCCTAGCAACAGATACGTCATCCAAGACTGAAATATATCTTCCAATCCTCTCACAAATCAGAAGACAATTGAGTGGACGATTTGGTGACAACATTAATGGCATGATACCGAAATAGATTAGTGTTCTTTGACTGTGATTCTTCTAATTTAGCTCCAGGATAGGTTACAAACTCTGACGCCTATGCTAAATCGAGGTGAAACAAGGGATTTCACTGACTGATTATAGTGGCGACCAAGCTAAGAAAAGGCTCTCTCCCTCTTTTACTGCAGGTCAAGGCTAACATGCCTCCTTGTTACTGCACATCTATCTATTCCAGCTAATGGAGGATGTAACGCTTGGTTGTAGCAGAGTTCTCTGTTGGGTTTACCCTTGTTATTTAACAGTCTCTTCCTTCGAAAAGAGTACTTTCTATTTGGCTACCGCCTCACAGTTATATATATTTTGTTTTCCACTGTAGTCCATTTTATCTTGTTAAATGGAAGAGCAGATCTTGCTTATCATATGCCGTATTTTCAGTCCGTTTGGGTTTAGCAGCATTATGCATGGAAGGACTCATATGGGCCTACTGCCCTAGAGTGAGAAGGTCGCAGCCCTCCTCTGGTGAGGTCGCAACCACCCCCTAGGGGTGGCGTGACTACCTGGGGTAGCCGGCTACTTCCTCTCCAAGTTGAGCCTCCTTGATCACTATCTTTACTCAAGTTCTCCAAGAGGAGAAGTGGGTAGCACCCCACTCATTCTTCCTCTCCCACTATATAGGAGATTCAACTTGCAACTTTTTGGATGGGGGGGTGTGGAGTGTACCTCCCTTCTTCAATGAGAGTCTTTTCTCATTAAAGAGGCCACATGCACTTGGACAACCCCAAATATTTTCACCTCTCCATCCTCTCCTCAAAATTCGTCACTCTTCATTATGAGGACTTTTTAGTAGCCAAATCATGTCCTTGGGACCCTATTGCATGCCCACTTGACCCCTACCACTATGGTGTAGACCCTAGGGGGTTTATTTTTGTATCCAAACCAAGGAAGATGACCAACAACCCTCTTTAAATACCCACTTAAAGATCCATCCGAGTTTCACACTTGAGTAAGGGTTCCCAACCCCTAACTCACATAATTAAATATTCTCACAAACCAAAATAAATTATACCTTTAATATCAACCTTCACTTCTTAATCTATCAACATATTAACTTTATATCCTCAAGAAGATTTCTTTTGATTTTCCCCTTGGTCTTCCTTTCTTGTAGTGGCACTCTTTCTCTCCTGCACTTTACCAATGAAACCATAAGCAACAATCAAATATCACATAAATATACTAGCTGAAATAAGATTTAATTGTACAATAATTTCACTTACACTTTCAACACATATTCACAATTTATGTGTCCTAACTCCTTCATGGTAATGTCAATAAAAAATGTAAAAAATATTGTCACATAATTACACTATTTATCATCTACAATACATCTTACCTTCTATTTAGGAAAACATAAGACATATTATGGTTTTACTAATCAAATGCAATGTGGGGTCTTACATAATTATACCCTTGAATGCCTTGAAAATTGTCTTGAAATTCACTAGCTTGATCTCATGAAGTCACATAAAAAAATTCTAGGATGAAACATAGTGAAATGACCTTATATTTATACATATGTTAACATTAATTCTTGAAATTCAAATGGCATTGATGAATGTCAGGTTTTCTTCTTTGGAAATTACAATTAATTAGGCTTGGATTTGAATTAAATGGGATAATTAAGCTATAATTAACCTCAATTAATTAATAAATCCCTGGGTTAGTGTGAAAGTGTAAAGGTACACCTTACAACACAATAAATAAGGCACAATTAAGTCTTTTATTTAATAAGGCCCTAAACTTAATGTGAATATGTAAAACATATTACAACACTAAATTAAGGCATAATTTAGCTCATTTTATTTAATATTATTTCCCAAATTAAGTGTAAAAAAGGGATACCTTTTCCTACACTACATGTACAATAGTGGAGAGAATGACAAACTGATCTTAACATTTGGTGCAATACAATGAGTATTTAGGTCATTTGTTGCTATTTTAGAAAAAATTACAATATTTCCTCTCTTAGCTTTAGAGGAATTACCTATTCATCCTAAAACCTATACAAATATTTACAAACTCTAAGAAGTAGAACCCTTTGAATGGTGCCCAAAGTTCACTTTTTATAGACACAAGGGAAGCAACAAGAAAAATGCCTCATTCAACCACCTATTCACTAGAAGACAAAAATCTAGGTGGTGGAAAAATTTACAAAGGACAAAAACCTGTTCAAAAGGTTGATAGCTGCCCAAAAGTAGTTGAAGATCATTTGTAACATTAAAATTAGTGTATGACAAAATATCTCAAAATTTTCTTTTGCAACAAATAGGACACCTTTGACATTCTCCATTTGACATGTCCATGCAATAGTTATACCTAGTTGTTGGAAATCGATTCAAATGCAACTCAAGTTGTACTATCATATTCCTCCATGTGCTCTACCTACCCTACTGAGGTGTTAGTCCTTGGTGGAAAAAAGTTGTTGACCCTTTCTAGATGTGCTTTGTATTCCTCACCAACCAAAATTTACACTGTCGAGAAAACCTATTATACTATATTCCAGTTTGGCTAATGCATTTGTACTAGAATTCAGTTGATCAACATCCACTTCCCCCTCTTTATTGATTCTACTGTACATGGGAGTGATGAGATTAGAAATTTTTTATTTCCATTCCACATATTCCATAACCTCCCCATCACAAGTCAAAATTGAAGGAATATAAACTCCTTAAAGCCCTCAAAAGTGTTGAGATCCCCCCTCAACAGATCCCTATACCTAATTTGATGACTAATTATGTCATCCAAACAATTTGACTTACTCAAAATCTTAGAAACCAAGCAACTATCAAAATATGAATTGCTAACAAGCAACCTCAACACCTCAACTCCTTGGGACCATCTAATTTGCATGCACTTTAGCCTCATCCACATCTAATTGTGGGTAGAGAAGGCATCCTTCAACATTGAATAGTTTTCCCACACTCATTTTACATGGGAGAGGATCTTGTACAATCTATAACCCAAAATATTGTCCATGAAATTAGAAAATATTCTTCACAGATATGCTTTTTCTACACCAACCTTTGTTGTGCTCTATTTTAGTTTCTCCCTCTATTCCCTTATCTACACCTCCAATTTGTTCTTTTCATATGAGGCTTGTGCCTCATCTATTTTTTGTGGAGGTGGCAATAACACTTGAACTATATTGATCCTTTTTCTCAAGTCTCTGGTTCAAGGCATTTACCTTATCAAGATTTGCTTGTAGTTTCTTAACAATTTCCTCTGTGAAGAGAGTTGGATTAAGTGTTAAGGAGGCCACTTGGGTTGCACTTGTATCTCCAACCCACCTGATAATGAGATGGACAATGAGCTCATTAGGGTTGCTTATTACTTGGGGGTTATTGATTTTAGGGAAAATTGACCAAATGGCTAGAGTCTCATGCCTAGGGTGGAATCTAGAACCAAAGTGTAATTCCTCTACTTGGTCTTCTGATCCAAAAATTGGATCCCAACCCTCATAAATTCTAGTGGAATAAAATGCAATGGCTGAGGAGATGTCCAAACCAAGTAGAAATAAACATCCTTCCATCTTCACCAAATATCTTCCCCTTTTAGGGGTCATGACATCCATCTCCTCCTTGACTTTCTACCAAAAAATTTCAACAATTTCCTTCTTCTATTTAATAGAGAAGCTACGTGTTGTAAGAGTTAATCTTAACACTTCTCCTTTATTCTTAAAGAAAAATTCCTCAAACTCTTGTATGGTGATGAACTGATCATCTTGCAAAAACTCCTCAGAGGCCTTAGGCCTAATGTCATCAACCACCTTCCCACCTGTTTCAAAATTGATTACTAATCTATCATCAATGGGCCTCTCAATTAACATCCTAGGAGGGGGGGAATTTGTTTTACTATGAGGGCATCCCCATTCATATCCTCCAAATTAAGTGGATGATCCACTAAAGGTCCAGTTGTCAACATGATCATGAACTAAGCTAAACATTATTGAATTATGCAATTAAACCAATATTTAACAAATTAAATCATGCTCCTAATGATATTCTTGAAAATATAAATCTAAGAAGCCATTAAACATCAAATAAACAAGAAATTCTTAAAAGAAACCTAATTAACACATCAAACCTCATCCCATTGTGGGATTGGTGCTAAATTGATGTGGAATATCAACCCTTTCCCAATCCCTTGGTTGAAACAAGTTTGAAGATGAATGCAATTAATGAAAAATGATTAAAATTGAATGTTAAGATTGCTCAAGTGATGAAATTGCTCATAAGAATTCTCTAAAATTCACTATAATGCAGATGCTCTCAATGAATGTGGATGAATTTCTCAAGAAATAGAGGCTATTTATAGGAAAATTGAGTCAATCAATGGTCAAGATTGGATTGATTAATCAATGGATAGAAATCAAGGAGATGAATTGGCATGGATGAGATTGAAATTTGAAATGGATTGATGAATTTAATCAATGGCTCAAAATGACTTGAGGAAACACAAATCCTAAAGTTTAGGAGGAATGTACAAGATGTTTCCTTTTGAGAGGGAAATAGTTTGAATTTGAACTAGAAGAATATTTTAAGGGAATATTCCTTTGCAAGTGGGAGAAATTAGAGGGATGATAGAAATTATCCAATTAAATAATTAGGATTTTATTTAATTGTGCATGATGGAGGAATTAAAATATTTAATTAAAAAAATTTCTCATTTCATTAAAAAGAGGGAATTAATGACATTTAATTAAATAATCCAGATTATTTGATCAAATGAGAAGACATAAGGAATTTTAATTAAATAATTCACATTATTGAATTAAATAGGATGAAAATTAGCATGGAAGGTTCATGAATTAACCAGATAATGTTGATTATTCGATTAGTAGAAGAAAATTGATGAATTTAATTAAAAATTATGATTGTTTAATTAAATAGTCAAAAAAGGTCAAACTAGGATTAAAATGGTGTTAATAATAAATTTCAAATGTGTGATATTGATTAGAAAAATTTTAAGTATCTACATTTTTCCCCTCTTTGAAGTGACGTACCTATTGCATTGGTTTAAAGACTTGATGCTTTTCAGATCAATGCTACTACTCAAATAAAAAATTTAAAAATTTATGATTTTTTGGATGCCCCACTATTTCCCCAGTGAAAGGATTAAATACATAAATATTGGCATACTACCCCCTCGAGAGATTGAGTGAAAGTTTCAAGTTTTAGGTCAAGATTGCGGCAAGGATGCAAGATCAGTTCAACTGAAAGAGGATGAAAGATACTTTTTTAGAAAGATCAGATATTTGATGTAGATAGATTTTATAATGTATAGACAGTCATCAACCATGGGTAGCCTCATGTATATTTTGATATATATCACAAATTCGATACTTGGATAGAATTGTTAGTAAGGAGAAGAATAACACAGAATAAGAATGAGATAGAATTAGAAGAATGAGATGGATATTGATTAACT
Source organism: Sequoia sempervirens (assembly GCA_007258455.2). Classification (NCBI taxonomy): domain Eukaryota; kingdom Viridiplantae; phylum Streptophyta; class Pinopsida; order Cupressales; family Cupressaceae; genus Sequoia; species Sequoia sempervirens. The sequence continues at coordinate 583,749,463 of VDFB02058242.1, forward strand.
AGTGTTTTAAGATTGATTTATAAGTGTAACAAGCCTATGATTATTTGAGACTTTATTAGATATATGATGAGAAAGATGTTTTTCTTTTTTGGGGATTGAAATGATTCATCATATCATTCCTTATTTTTGATATAGAAAATAGACACGATGCATCAAGGTATTGATAACCAAGATAGCTTGTATCTAATGTTATGGAATTTGACTCTATAAACAAATAGGAGTATCCTTGCTATACCATGTGAAATAATAAGCCATCCAAGTAATGGGACTAACACACAAAAAGTATGAAGAACCTGATATGGCCTAGCCAATGTTTTACTTGAGACTACCCCACACATGCAAGATAAGTATTCTCCAAGGTTGTACAATGAGAACATCCAACAAGCACAACAAACAAAAGATAAAAATCAATGCCCCATTCCTTTCTCTCTAGATCATTTTGATAGACATCATCGAGAGGCCATTAGAATGGAACAATAAAATAAATCATAATAAAATATCTAAATGAACAAACAATCAATGTTATTCATATCTCTTGCAAAAAATTGTGTTTTGTTTTGAGGATAAGCATCCAAAATGATTTCCAATGATAATGCTCATTGTAAGAAAGGTGTATTCTAGGTCATGTTAGTGGATGATGGAAGGTTTGATAGGTTTTATGAAAGGACATTAATATAAGGTTTGATTGCCATGTTTGATAATGATCAAGAGTTTTATTTTTCATGTTTAAAGTTGTCTTTCTAGTTATTGTTGTACCTATTTCCATTTTTTTTTTACCAAAGGGTGAGGGTGATGATCGATTAATTATGGATGGAAGTTTATTGCGGGTGAAAGAGAATTGGGATAGGTGATTTTGGAATTTTGAATATTTCAATATTTTTAACATTTTGTGATGTTTTTGAGGCTATTTTTGATCTTTTGGGTGTATGTGAATGTTTAAGTTTTCAAGTTATTTGAAGTTGTTTTTTTTATTTTTGAATGTTTTTACAATGTTTTGAATTTCCAATATTTTCAAATGTTTTTTGTGTTTTTCAAGATTAGACCAAGACCTAAGGGGAAAATGACCTAAAACCTTGGGGCCTCATCAATGATGCCCTTGCCTATGTTATACAAATAGAGATGGTGTAGTTTGATTTAATCTGACCAATAACTGTTTATTGATGACATATGAACATTGATGGATTATTAGTTTATTGTGATAGACTCCTAAAGACTGATTGAATGCCTCAAGGGATCATTAATTATGGCCTTTCCTACATTCAAGCTCAGAGACAGTGTAGTTCAACAATCTTGTTTTTAACATTTTTGACTTCATGTATTTATAGATTTTGATGTGATTTGGATGTTTTTCGCTTTTGGTATGATTTGGATGTTTTTGGGATTTTCAATATACAACTATTTCAAATATTTTTTGGATTTTTTAACTTTACACTATGTTTTGGATGTTTTTGGATTTTTTCTTTACATGATTTTAGATTTTTTTGGATTTTTTGGGATTTTGAGATTTTATGACTTTTTTTGATTTTGTGAATTTTTTTGATTTTTTTTGATTTTTTTAGGATAAACTTTACCTATATCATGATTTTGATGTAACCTTGTGAGATACTAGACATGAATCAAGTTATTCAAAAAATGTGTAAAGACCCACACCTCCTTGAACCAAAAATTTCACTATTTTTTTTTTTTTAAAGTAAATCCCTTAATGTCTTGCTCAATTAGTTGTATACTTAGGAACTTCTATCCATACGGGATAAGCATCTATCCATCTAGGTAGGCATCTAACCATACGGGTTAGGATAATGTCCATACGAGACCAAGACTCATCTATCCATCTAGGATAGGCATCTAGCCTTTGGGGTTAGGTCAATGTCCACTTGGGACCAAGATCTATCTACCTAAATAATGTAGACATCTAACCACATGGGTTAGAAAATGCTCTGGCCAAAGACTTAGACTCATTGGGACCATCTGGGTCCTGAGTCACTCTCTAAAGACTACACTCCCCTACTAGGAGTGCACCGAGGTCAACGTCCTTAGGAGTATGTGAGATAATAATAAAAGCTTGAGTCCCGCCTCAGAATTTGGCCTAAAGCCTCGAGGAATCAAGCGAATCCATCCAGGATTCCTTCTAAGTATAACAAGTAATCTCTAACTTCAATTTTAATATTTATTTATCTTCCTTTATCTTAAGGTATCTTAACAAGGCCAATAAGGTAAACACCCTTAACCAATCTTAAATCCCCACCTCGAGCACCTACGTACTAGGGACAACTCTGTCCCTAGACTTCCTACATACACCGTTTTAGCACGGGATCAAGGCATATAATATGTAGTTATGTTTTCTAATCTATTGTTGGATGTAAACTATTTTGTGGGTACGTGACCCTTTCTAGGGCCATTTCCCTAGACAGTTTCTCTTCGATTACTACCCACATAAGGCAACATATAAAGCATAAAGATTCATGGTGATCTTTTGCTTGTTTCCTAATTCATCTATGTCCTAAGTTCCTATAAGTCACATCACCCTTGCCCGTTAAATAAAAGATAAAAGAATTAAAAAGTCAATTCACATGCCCGAATTGGAGTTTTCTATGGTCTTCACTAGCAGATGTAAATCCATTATAGTATTATCTTTTTTTTATATTATCGATCCAAGAGGGATTTCCCACCCCTTGGATTTAACTCCAAAATGATCCTTATTACTCCCCGGCGATTTCTAGGGATGATGCCACAGACGCTGTTGTTGCAGCTTTATTAGGCTATAAGTACAGTAACTCAAGCGCAATGTCATTGCCCGTAAACGTGAGTCAAAGGCATTGTTAATACTGAACACTGCTGATTTTTATGTTTTCCTCCTCTTATTTAATTTTTCTATCTAAAAATAAATTAAATGCATTATCAATAATAAGAAAAGTAGCTTGTGCACATAAACCAAATGGAATATAAAAGTTTTATACCTTCTTGCTAAGGAAGTAAAATTAAATGAAATTACTAAATAAAAAAACTATCTATTCAAGTATATTTTCTAGAAAGAAGTATTACATCTACTTACATCCTATGAAAGTAAATTTTTTGTAACAATGAATTGAGTAGTCAAATCCATTTATGAAATAAAATTATTTAAACATAAAGTTAAATTCTTCAAGATGGGTGATCTAATTCATAGATGGTATGAATCTAATTATTTTACAATGTTAGCATTTCCTAGGAAAGAAATTTGAATCTATTTGCATAATCTGTCATAGGGGTATGTGCAGTATCATCATGGAAAAAATAGGCTCTTAAGTGGCAAAAAATTTAGAAAAATCAGAGTTAGGCAACTTGACGTAAAAATTTGAATAAGTTATCTATATTATTTCAAAAATATGTAAAAATAGAATCTGTAGAAAATTGAATTTAGTTTCTAAATTACTAGGTTTATTCAAAAAAAATAAAAATCTATTTGTTGAAAATTTGAAATTTCAATGCAATAGTACTTAAATTTCAGGGAAAAAATAAGTAGGTGTCTGTCTGACCACCCTAAAAACAATAAAATGATAATATTTTTTATAATATTTTAGATATAAGTAGAAGAATTATGTCCCAATGTGATGCATATTTTTCTATAATTTATTTCCAAGTAAATAATTAATTATAAATTTTTATTTCAACTTTTAAAAATATAAAACTTGTATGTCCGACCACCTTAACTTGGTCAAAGCTTTATGAAATTCATTTTTCTTTGTTAATCCTATAGTATGTGAAGCATAGAATGTGACACATGTTTTGGATTCAAAAATATGATACCGCTTGAAAGCTATAGATGTTTTTCAATCACTATCAATTAGGACTTTAGTTGTAATTCAAATAGAAAATGAATAACAATTATTTATTAAATTCAAAGTAAAGCATAATTTATATTGGTGGAAATTTGAGAATCTCCTTTAAAACCCTTTTTGTTTCATTAATTTTGGGTAAAAAAAATTCGTCAGCCACGTACCGCACAAATACCCATCATATTGCCACTTTTTGGCCCATCATGATCCTGCACATACCCATAGAGTAAATAGTTTTTGATTTAAATTGCATAATATTTTTGAGATAAATATTCATCTAAGATAGCATAAATAATTTCCAATTCAATGGCATAATCTATTGTTTCAAGAAAAACGTTTATTAATTTTGATTGAATTGCATGACTAAAGAAGACTGGACTTTAATTGCATAAGTTATTTCACTAATATCTTAGATAGATAAATCAATACAATGTCTTAATAAGAGCCTTGATTTTAATTGTATAAGTTATATTACTAATGCCTCAAGATTGATGATCTATCTAAAATAGGTTTGCATTAATTTGTATAATTTTATTCTTGATAACATTCTAATGATTACATATTCACTATGACCTTGTTGTAATTAAATGAATCAACCTTGTTTTAAAAAGAATTGAATCTATTTGCATATTTAAAGAATAACCATGATGTTGAAGAATTGAGTTTATAGAAAATTAATTAAATCATAACTATGATGTCTATGCTATAAGCTTTGAATCTTAAGAAGATAAATTTATTACATGGAGAGAAAGTTTATTTTAAGAATAACAATAAATCTAAGAGTTAAGTTTATGGCATAATAAGAAAGCACTTTTATTAAAGAGATATTATTAATTCCTTAGTTTAGTTTGTATTTTGTTTGCATGAATTCAATTTTACTACTTACCATTTGGTAAAACAATGAATCTCTCATTTAATGAAACATAAATTTAAACTTAAAATTTAATGTCTAATAGTCATAATTGTTATCATAGAATTGTTATTATTTTCATAAAGCTATAGTGTTGTCATAAGATATAAAAGTTGTCATTCCTTTATTTTAAAATCTTCTATAACCATACTCATAATTTATCATCATTTTATGAAGAGAAGTATATTATAAGTTCATTTGTTATATTCAACAATAGCTAGTAATCATTTCTATTTTTTTAAATAAAATTAAATATTATCTCATAGAACCATGGTTTGGACCAAATCTTCATCAATCATAGATGTTAGTTAATTTGTTGTCTTACTAATTTAGGGTAACATTATTAAAATTAAGAAGTTCATGGAATGACTTCAATTCATTTAGTGTACAAGCCCATCATTTGATTGTTAATTAGATCAAATAATTTATTCTTTAATCTATCCAATTGATACCCCTTTGAAAATTCTTTCAATTTATTTATACTAAAAAAAAAACTATTTTATTTATGAGTTAGCTAAATCAAAGGAATAATTTTTATTTAAGAATTTTAATATAAAAACCGATATTATAAAACATATGTATTTAGATATATTTTATTTTAACAATAATAAAACAAAAATTTCATTTATAGAAAAATAATATTTCTTTATAAATAAAAATAGATGAGAATGAACTTATTGATTTAAAGATAAAAATTAAAATTAATTTTTATCCTAGATTTAGTTTAGAAAACCAATGAATGGTAAGAACAATAATAGATTGATTCTAATTTATATATATATATATATATATATATATATATATATATATATATATATATATATATTTTCACAGACAAAGATAGGAAAGAGAGTAATAATTTGATCCTAGCAAATTTTCTAGATTTGATTAGTTATTCTAAAAAGAAATCAAAATAAAGAAAACCTGGATGTTGATGGAGTTGCAACAATCTTCTTCCAAATCCTCTTTGTGTGCCTTCTTCAACTTGATTCTCCTTCAATCCTATCCTTCTTCAAAGTGATAGCATAAGATACCCTTCATGTGTTGTTGATGAGAAAAGAAATGACCTCAATTTATAGACTTGAGAGGAGGTAAATAGAGGGCCAAGATTGGAGATTGATTCAACGGCTAGGATTGTTTGAGAAGGCAGGGTTTGGATTGATAGCCTCACTTTGTGACAAGTGTCACAAAAAGAAGGTTTTAAAAATAGGCCCACATAGCATGGAAAGTGGAGCTAAGGGTGCTCACACATGTGTGAGCACACTTTGGGAGAAGTGAATGTGACAAGTCCTCACACCTTTTCCAAGACTATAACACTCGTCACTCCTCTTTAAGTGACTTTTTAGGGGTTCATACTTTTCCCAAAAGGCCATATTATGTTTTCAATAAACTTCCACCCCATAGGTACTTACCCTGGGGGTTCATTTTTACCTTAAAGTCAATAAAACAAGCCTAACTATATGAAAGAGAATTCTAATTTTAAAATACAAGTTTTGATTTGTGAGCACACCTTGGGTAGATGGGATGTTGACATGTCTATGACATATAAAAGAGAGGGTGGCTTGATAATGACATTTCTAAGACATGTAAGGGAGGGTGGTTTGACCATGTGTGCTCACACATATGTGAGCACACATGGGGAAGCCAAATAGCTAAAAAAAGAAAGGTCACATGCATAGTGTGAACTCCCACACAAGGGTGAGTGGGGATGAGATGTAAGGTGATAGTGACTTGTGCATGCAAGTTACATGTGAGTAAGATTAGGATGAATTTTTAAATTTTAAAAAAAATGATAATAAAGATTAATTAATCAATTAATTTAGGATTAATTAATTAATGGATTATGAAGGATAGTGACATCTCCCTAATCATGATTAATTAGATTAAATGATGTATTATATTAATTAATGTGACTTATGAAAGTGGTTAATTTTATTAATAATAGGAATACCCCTCATACTGATTAGACTTATTATTTTATGTGCCTTGGTTTGATACTGTGATGATACTATTATTGTTTGGTTGGGTGGTGTGATTGGTGGACTATTGGTGATTATGCTTATACATTAGTGGATTTGATTATTTCATATGACATTGTGGTTGGTTATATTAGTTGGTTTTCAGAATTATGATATGATGCAGTGATTTAACTAGATATGTTATGAGATGATTGTTAGGTAGAAATGTAATTTATTGGATATATTATAATTGTTAGAATAGGTGTGATGAAGGACAATATGGCATCACTCGTTCGTGAGTGCCTTGTTATGTTGCGATTCCTTCTCACAATGCAGTGTTTTGATTTAATACTTTGATATCATATATATGTATGTATGCACATGTACACAACTTCACTTGTATGCAGGATTTGTAGGTACAAGTCTCGATTCCACCTGCTTCGGCAGGACAGGGCGAGCACCTATAGCCCAACAGTTAAATGTTGAAATGGAGGTGACGATGAAGTCCTCCCATCCCATGATGTCAGGCTGTCTTGTTTGATTGGTATTGTTCATTTTTGTAACTGTCGTCATTTGTGGTTTGTGTTTTGTATTTTGTCGTATTTTGATTAATGTTGGTACCTTGTATGTTGTGGTGTGTTCGATTTAAATAATGGAAGTAATTGTTTATTTTTAATGTTAGATTTAAATTCTATTTAAATATTTAAATGATTTAATTATTTTTGAAAATCATATATTTTAATTTAATACAACAATAAAATATTAAATGTGTCCTGGTGGAGGATAATTATTAGAATAATTTATTTAAATTAAATAAGTAATGTGATGTGCAAGTAAAGTTGCAAAATAGAAATTAAAACAATAAAACAAAAGAAAAGACTAAAAAGTGGTGAGAATGAATAAGAATACAGATCTAATTAAAAAGCTTGCTTTTAAAGAATTATTTTCTTTTATTTTTTGATTTTTAGAGTTTTGTGAGAGATGGACAATATATTTTTATTTAATTTAGAATTTTGAGAGTTTTATATACACACAGAAGATATTAGTTAGAGAGGTTGAATAAGATTTTGGGGGGCTTGGTATTCTGAAAATTTAGCAAGGATATTGGATTCTTCTGTTTGATTTGAGGGGAGTTCTTGAAAGGAATTGGAAATCTGTTACTGGGTTGCTTTGGAGAGTTTTCTGAATAAAGAGTTGGATTCAAGTTCGAGAGCAAAATTCTATAGAGGATTTGGAAGCACGAACAGGGAGTTCTTCGAAGTCATCAGAGTCAAACGGGCTTCATCAGATCTTCAAAAAGTGTAGGACTCCAGGTTCCCGTCTTTATCTTTGATTCTCTGAATCTACAAAATAAACAAAAAAACTATGATTTGAATGAATTTGTGTTGCAAATAAACAAAAAGAATCTATCTATGATTTAGATTTAAGTGTCTTCCTTGAGATTAAAAATAAATAAACCAATAGGCCTGCTTGAAAGGAACATTCTTGATAATGTTTTGCAAACAAACTGAGTGAATACTCTGTCGAATTCCAATTGCTCACTTTTATGTTTATTGAGAAAAGATTAATCTTTGTATTTTAAATAAATTTGAAATTTCATTTTGTTTTTATGATTATCCTTAATATGTAATTTAAATATGTGATGATTCTATATTTTATACAGAAAATCGAATTATCTGTGTTTATGTAATTTTATATTTATATATATATTCATTGAAAATATATATATATATATATATATATATATATATATATATATTAAGTATATATATATATAGGGATTTATTATACATATATCTTTGTATTTTGTTATTGAAATCTTTATTGCTATGATATATTTAGGAGTCAAATTGAAAGTACTGGTTCGATGTTTAGTTTTTTTATTAATTTATTTAAAATATATTTTATTTATTTTTGCCCTGGACCGAACCCATGAAAGGGACGGCCCTAAGAGTTCGCGCCGGGAGGTGGGTCGGCCTGGCCGTACCCACCCCACGGCCTAGCTTTGGGCCTGCGACAGTCCAAAGGACTATCACAGCAGTCCAAAGGACTATCGCGGTAGTCCGTGGACTGTTGCGCCAGTCCTTGGACTGCGTGCAACCAGTATTAAGGGGGTTTCCCCTTATTCTATAAATTTAATTTTTTTTTATTGTTATTTAAAATTCATTTTTTCTTAAAATCCTAAATTTCGTTTTAAATATGTGTATTTAAAATCTTAATTCATTTTTTTTTATTATGCATATTTAAATTTTGATTCGTTTTAAATAGGAATAACTAAATCTAAATTCATTTTATATATATATATATTTATATATATATATGTTTTGTGTGTATGTACAGTTTTGATAGAAATATACACATTTGCAAATATTTTTATGATTCTATATAAATATGTATTTAATGAACTATGTATATATGAGTATGTGAAGTAAATTTTATTGATTGTTGAATATGATTTAGTTGAAGAAATAAGAGATTTACTATCTCTCTCAAACTAATAGATGCAGATTTTATAGTTGTCAAAATTGTTATTGTATTGTTGAATATTGGATAAATTTTGTTGAATTATTATATTTATATAATGTTTTTTTGTTTTATGGAATAGATTATGAAATGTTGAACCCTAGAATGTTTTAAAGTCAACCAAAATTATATAGTTATGAGAAAATAATTGTGCTTCTTTCATCTGTTTCGAGTAAACTTGATATGTTGTCTTGAGATCATGAATTGTGTATAAAGTTTTAATTATATATATACTCTAGATGTATATTTTTGTATATATATAAATATATAGGGATATTATACGTAATTGGTCGAATCGTCTTCTTGAGTTAGGAAAACATGTAATCTTGTTATTGTTTTCTAATTATTGTTATTGACCTTATCCTTGTGATGTGGGAACTCTGTTGTGTTTGAACCTCATTTGGATTATTGTAAATCTTGGTCTTCTCCAGAGGCATGTTTTATATCCTTTGATGTTTATACTTGTATTTTTGTGAATTGAATATTACATGAATTTGAGCTTTATTATTTGGATTGGTGGTACGTGGTTGTAGTCGTGTGATTACGATTTATCGCGAGATGGATTTGCCTCGTATGTCTTGTTTTGAGCTTTATGCTTTGAATGTTATTCTCGTCTTGGTTATACTTTTGGAATTGAAAACTTAATGGTTTATGTTAGGAAGGGTTGAACGGTTGTTAAGACTTTTGGGTTATGAGTTATCGCGAGAGGGTTAATGCCTCGCAGGAGCTTGTTTTGAGTATTAAGTTTTATATGTTATAGTTCATCCCTTGCCTAGTTTTGATTTATGTTAGGGGTCATAGGGAGAGTGGCTCTTCGTGGGCGCCAGCGCCTCAAGTAAGAGGAAGTGCTCAGGGGAACCCACGTAAGAGTAGTTAAACAAGTGATAACCTAAAAATAGAATTTAGGGGGATGGGTAGTAAAACACACAAGATAATTAAAATTGGATTCCTCATCTATGCATTAGGGCTACTGTAGACTAGTGATAGACTGAGTAGGCCATGGTCGGCAGAGTCGTAGTCTCGTCTTCATGAGAGATTATTGACTCCACATTAGCTACCCTATGGTGTCGGCGCCTCAGTTAGGAGGAAGGGCCAGGAGATCCATAGATGGGTGCCGACGCCTCAATTGGAGGAAGTGCCAGGGGATCCCATGAGAGCTATACGATGACACTCTCCACTTGACACCCTTGTGCCTTGTTGTAGTTGCCTCTGGATATTGTATCTTTATGATGCTTTTGATTCTTGTGAATTTGTCTCATGATTGTTAATTGGTGATACTTCATGTTATTGTGATGAGTTTCTTAAGTTTTAACTTGTTATGTGATTTGTGAACGTTAATGATTGTTCATTGTATGCTTTGAGTTGTACTTGTTTTGTATCATGTTGTTGTTGAGTCGGTTTGACATTCATGGTTGGGTTCACTTCCTCATCACCTCTGAGCACGGGGGGTGAGTTACTTGTAATTCACATGGTTGGGTGGAACATGCTCTGCACCCGTTGGGTTCCCCATCAGCATCCTATCTTCTTGGCATTTCTGCAGTGGAGTTGTACCAGTATACTCTTGTATTTCATATTTCATTATTCATGTATCAATCCCCATGTTGGGAAATTCAATGTAATTCAATTATCAAGAGATTGGAATGTAACATTAAAACGATGATGTATTAGTCAGGATTATTTGTATCTTTGTTAAGAGATTTTCTATGGATGTATGATGTGATGTTTATTATGCTCGCATGATGGTTATGGGATGTAGCATTGTTTATGGTTATTATAAAGCAAATGGTTATGTTGTAATTGTTATCTTTATTTCCGTTTAGTTCTTGTGATGTAACCTCGCGTGCCCCAGAGAACCAAGTGTGTTAATGCTATGTAATATGTTATGTGGTTATGGTTTAATGTTATTGCATGTTTACTTTTATTGTTTTAAAAAAAAAATTTATTTGCATTGTGTGTGTTCTCTGGGGTTTGCACGATGGGCGTTACACCTTGGGTAGATGGGATGTTGACATGTCTATGACATATAAAAGAGAGGGTGGCTTGATAATGACATTTCTAAGACATGTAAGGGAGGGTGGTTTGACCATGTGTGCTCACACATATGTGAGCACACATGGGGAAGCCAAATAGCTAAAGAAGAAAGGTCACATGCATAGTGTGAACTCCCACACAAGGGTGAGTGGGGATGAGAAGTAAGGTGATAGTGACTTGTGCATGCAAGTTACATGTGAGTAAGATTAGAATGAATTTTTAAATTTAAAACAAATGATAGTGAAGATTAATTAATCAATTAATTTAGGATTAATTAATTAATGGATTATGAAGGATAGTGACATCTCCCTAATCATGATTAATTAGATTAAATGATGTATTATATTAATTAATGTGACTTATGAAAGTGGTTAATTTTATTAATAATAGGTTATTCTAATCAATAATGCTTAGAATGGGATGATAACACTTGTTACCTAATTACTTATTTTTTATTTTTTATTTTTATTCAAAATTATTTTATTCCTTGTTTTTTTTTTCCAACACCATGTGCTGAAATTTTTAATGAAACACCTATTTATTAATTTTGTTAACTTTTATTTGTTCCTATGTATTTAATAATTATTTTTTTTTGTTCTTTATTTAATCTCTACCTTCTCCAGACATAAATTAATTGTATAAACCACTTACATAATATTACCATACAAAATTATACTAGGTCTAAAGTTTTAACATAAATAGGGTCATGACAAAATGAGTGCAAGAACTTGTCCTTAGTGTCTAGAAATGTTTCATATATTTCAATGAGAAAAATAAGATACTGAATAGATAATCATGTGAAGAGTTTAACAGAGTTTTAGTGTGCACTATGATCAATGCTATATATAGGAAATGAGAAAAAATGGAGTCAAAAATACCATATTAAGAATTTTCCATGTGTAGAGTTGAAGTATATGTCAAACCTTTCTCAAGATCAAGATTTATTAGAAGATATAGATATGATGGATTGGATGGATGGAGGGAGCATTGGATTTATCATGAAGGGGATAAGATACTTCCATATGAAAAGGATCATATAGATGACCGATTCTACTCATGATGCCTATTTTCCAGGTTTTCATCATGGTACTTGCTCAAAGTGCCACTAAAGTGGTTTTCACTAAAGGACAATTTTTATCTTTACTATTGTCTTGATTTTATGTTTCTTTTGATTTTTTATTTTATTTTATGTTCATGTTGAACCACTTAGTAGTACTGATGTAGATTATACTATCATAAAATTCCAATGATATCCTTCCTAAAGAAGTTGCTTTGCTAAGATATGGGTGTTTGAATGCAAATTTTGAGAATTCTGGTCTACCTTGTTGATATCGTATTTAACTTTATCTAGGTGCACACACCATGATAGAGTGCCTTCTAAATCCTTATGATGAAGAGTAGTTTCCAACACATGGTCAATGCAAGAATTGGATATCATGAATGATGGAGTAGATGATGATGTGTGAAGGAATATGAGATAGATTGGTTGATAGTTTGGTACCTTTGACTCTCCAAACTTGGGCAGATGAGCAATTATGGATAGATATGGAGGTTTCATGAAATTACGACCAAACACTTGATATAATTTACATGTCTCTTGAGAAGATTTATTTTGTATTTGCAAACATCTTTGATGGATACATTTCCCTTTTTTATTTTTCCCCATAGCTTCTTTGACTGATGGAGTATGATTGGGATGATTTTCTTTTGTATTCTCTGGTTTACATTTATATTTTATTTATCCTTTTCTCTTTACTTTTTTTGCTTCAGTGATCTCCTTTCTTTGATTAGATTTTCTCTTTCTATCTTGGTCCCAATTTTTGGATGGGATTATGGGTGGATGATGATTCATGATACAACTAGTTGTAACACTAGTAGTATTTTCATCATAAGGATCCTTCATGCCCCTTATGTTGGTGTTTACACTAGACAAAGTTTCCTCCTATATTATTGAGGTATTATTGACATGTGTTGATTCTGGTAGCTTCAAGATGTCATGCTTAACAATACCTAATCCTTTACCTTGATAATGTATCATTTAATCAATATCCATTGACTATTACTTGTCATGGACACATGATATTGACATGGGTTCTTTATTTTTAGGAATATTAACTATATGATATGATTCCAAGATGTCTTTATATTAAATATATTCAATTAGGAATGTTTCTTGCCAATGTTTAATCCTAAAACATGAGAGCTTATTTAGAAATCCCTATGCCAAGTCATATGTTTTGAAATGAAGCTACACCATGAAAAAGGAAGGAGGAGTTTCCCCCAATAATACATAAGGGATCTATGGATTTAGGGTTAGTATATCTTTGCTACAATGTTATTACAAAGCTCAAAAATGTCATCATTCCCCAAATACTCATAGAACTAGAAGAATGGCACATAAAGAGTGAAAAAAAATAAAAATCCTTTTAGGTTAACATGGAAGAGACCTAATTGTCTCGACAACTTGTTTCATCCCCAAAAAAAAAACACAAGACAAGAAAAGAAAGATAAAATATTTATGACATAGAGAAGAATGTAGATACAAATAGAGGAAAGCAAAAAAGGAGATACATCAAACAAAATAGTATGAGGGATCACATTATGTACATGGAATCACATAAAGAAACATGAAAAAAAAATAAAGCAAAAGGCTAGTAAGGCACATGAGAGTCAACCTATAGCAGGTCATCCACATCCCAATCTCGTTCAGTATATACAGAAGGCGGGCAACTAGCCAAAGGGACAATGACAAGTGCTGAACTAGGACAAGCACCAAAGTCAACACTCTTTTTAGGATAATTTTCATTTAAGCTCATATAACTCATTATGCACTTGTTCATCGATCTTTGCAATGTCAATGCCATCATCTAAATTAATCACAACAAGAGGTCGAATGATAATATCCATAGAATTTTGTTCATGTTTACATTGTAACACAAGCAAAGAGAAATCATGCCTTGTAGGAGATAAGTTTGGATTTTGATTTTGTATGTTGCTCTTTTCTTCTTTAGTTTGTAATATACAAGCAATAACACGACATCTATGCCTACACTCTCTAGCATTTCAATTTCTTCTCAAACTATTGTCAATTTTTTTATTGTGTATGAGTAGGTTTGTCAACCATAGGTTTCTTTTATTCCCTTAGGGGACGAACAAAAAGAACTGTGGGAGGTTGATCAACCACTTTCTCTTTAGCTTTGTAAACTTTTTTGACTTTAGGAGGCACAACAAGATTGTTTTTATTATCTTGTGGTCTCTTATATGAAATGGTAGGAGGACTTATCATAGTATGCTTTTCATTAGTTGGAAGGGATTTTTGTTCAACCATTGGTTCATCAAGGATAGGTGGCTCAATCATAGGTTGACACATATTTCTAAGGGATAATTTTTCTATGCGCTTTGCCTTAAAATTTTGATATACTTTGAAAAATTAGTCCTCATAGGGTCTAATAGGTTCAATAGGATCTAGCTAAAATAAATCCAATGAAAGGTTCCCATGGGAAGACACAAGATTAAAGCCACTATGATGGATAGTAAAGATCTCATTACCAAAGGGAAACTTTAGACATTTATGCACAACCGACAGGATGGCATTCATGGAGTGAAGCCATGGATAGCCTAACTTCACACAAAATTGGTATGATGACTAGATGATGGTGAATGAGACATTTAATGTTTTTTTTTTCTGAATTTTAGAGGGAGATTTATCGAACCAATTGCAAGGCAAGAAAAACCATTATGTGTTTTGATCCATGATTTTGGTTTTTCATATGTATCTTGATAAATTTCATGCACAAGTAGGAATTCTTCAGTGATCACATTCTCTACATAGATGAGATCAATTAATATCCCATTTGTAGGCTTGTTATTGATTCTTCCAACTATGTAAAGAGGACCATTAGGTGCATGTTTGATTATGTCATTTGGTAAGAAAGAAATATCAAGGGGAATTTTGGTTTGGCCCTTATGAGGTTGAACTTCAATGGCTCCAATCATACATTCCAAAGAATTTTCCTTATTTTCATCTTTTTTGTTTTCATCATTTGTGTCAACATTTATCATTGTAAGAGAGATGGACCACCATGTGCAAGACCCTAGGTCATGGAGGGTCAAGATTGCAAGAATCTGCCCTAACTTACCTTATCCAAATGCAATGTTTAGGGTATGAGGATGAGAATGAGGAGGACTATGAAGTCCTACAACCACTCTACAATCCTAAGTTTCAAGGAGGGCTAGGTGAGCCAGTTTTCAAGTTCAACACTTCACCTCAGGGAGCTCTCTTCCCGAAGATGGAAGCATGGTCTTTGGACAACAGAGTGACGCGCTGGCATCTCTAAACTACACTGGTGTCCATATGGCCAGACAACATCAGAGACAAGGTCAAACCTATTAAAATGACTAATGGCTCAACTAACTAACTAAAGGGTCAGAATGATATGACTAGATAAATTAAATATTCTCTAATGTTATAAAGAAAATATGCAAGAGTGACAAAAATAAGGAGAATCTCACCAAGGAACTTGTTCAGCAGTTGGTTCTCTGAAAGCATGTCCACCTACACATAGAAAGAGGGAAAATGTTGGGTGGATATATAGGGGCCTACCTCAATTAGACCCCCATTTAGGTGTTTCCACCTCCATGGATAGCCAAAGAAACAAGATAAATAAATGGTATAGTAAAGAGAAAATAAGCACTATAAAAAATTGCATGTTATGCTACTAAACCAAGTGATAGAGGAGAGGAGAGGAAAGCTTACCACCTCCACCAAGAGCACTCAAGGATTCTTAGGGGAGAAATGAGAGTACTCAAGCCTCTATTGCAATGGCATGGTTCCAAACATGCTCTACTAAAGTGATGGAGCATTTTTTTGCTCCAATCGAATGCTTGGACGCTTGGAGTGAGTGAAAGTGAGTGCTTGAAAGTGAATGTGAGAGTGCAAGAATGGAAGCTTGATGTGGTGAAGAGTTGGAATGCAAGTTGGAAGAATGAATTTGAAGGAGGGATGGAGAAAAATGGCCATATTCAGTTAGCCAAAGGGGGTGTTACAACATCACCTCCAATGAGAAGAGTAACACCTCTGCAGGTTCACCCAAATGAATCTACCAGGGATGTAAGAGTACCACGTGGGCGTCTTGGATAGAAACGCCTCCACTAACACTCAAAATAGGCACCAAGTGGGATGCAAGTAGTGATCTTAGGTGGAGTTAAGCCTTTGAACTTGGTTTTCTAAGGTGGGTAAAGGCAAAAAGGGGAATTTGCATAAGGGGTGCAAATTCACTCTTATACATTTTTCCCCCACTTTAGCAAGCATGAATACTGATGAGTGCTCGGTAAAGTAGATTAAGAAAAGTGTAAGGTTAGGAATGTATACCTGAACTATCAAGGAAGTAGTACTCAGTTTGGCATACCTAAAGGTCAAGGCAAGTGATGGGCTTCATAGCTACTCAAAACCATGAAGTTGAAGAAGAAAAGCACCTTATAGGTTCTTGATCCTATAAGGAAGGTGTCCCCCAAAAACTATAGCATGGAGGAGACCCAAAGGAAGCACCCTATAGGCTCTCAATCCCATAGGAAAGGCATTCTCCATGAACTCAAGCATGAAGAATATCGAAAGAAGTGCCCTATAGGCTCTCAGTCCCATAGGGGAGGTATTCTCCATGAACTCGAGCATGAAGAATACATAAAGAAGCACCCTATAGGCTCTCAGTCCCATAGGGGAGGTATTCTCCATAAACTCAAGCATGAAGAATACAAAAAGAAGCATCCTATAGGCTCTCAATCCCATAGGGAAGGTATTTTCCACAAACTCAAGCATGAAGAACACCTAAAGAAGTGCCCCATAGGCTCTCAGTCTTGTAGGGGAGCCACCCCAAGATCTCTCACATGGAGGAAGCTCAAAGGAAAGCACCCTACAAGTTCTTTATCTTTTAGGGAGGTTTCCCCCAAGATCTATCGCATGGAGGAAACTTGAGAAAGCAAAATCCGCAAAGTCAGGAAGCGGCCATGTGGGTGAGTAAATGGACAGTCGTGTGGACTATCGACAGTTTGAAATTTTTCAAAGGGGGTCCTTTGGGGACCCATCATGAATAGGGGGTCTACTTAAGGGACGCAAATTCCAAAAGTAAATATTCTTCTTCCTGAATCAATCCTTCATCAAGGAATCCTTTTGAAAGATGTTCACTTCATCAAGGAATTCAAAAGGAAGAACATGCCCCATGTGTGGGAAGGTTTTCAAGTTCTTTCTTTGTGAACCCATTATGAAGGAAACATGTTCCATTGGAGTTCCAAGTTGAGAATGCAATTTCAAAGGAAGGCCTACATGGCTTTTTCAGAAAAGATTCATTGTCAATAAATACATGTTCTAAAAAACCAAAATGTTAAAGATAAGGTGTTGTCACACATGAAAGGGACAACTCAAGCAAAGAAGAGAGAAAGATAAAGAGAAAATAAAAATACAAACAAAGGGCACAGGGGGATCTAGTTTAGTGGGGGCAAATCTATCTAAGCTCATATAATAATAGGTAACCACAATACAAGGTGAAAGATCATCAATCCCCAACCAGATCAGGAAGAATGCATGGAAAAAAAAGTAAAAATAAAAAATTGGGTCAACATGGAAGGGAAGCCTAAATGCCCCAACACTTTGCATCATCCCCAATTTATTGAAATTCAAGCACAAAAATGGAAGAATGATGATACAAATAGAAGAAGGTTTACGACACAAAAACCATGCCTATATCCAAGCACCAACAAGGGTGATGAGGGTTGTCTAGGCACACATAGCACGAGCACAGGGGAATACATCACAAAACACACACACACAAAAGATCAAGAAAAGGGGCCTCCTCTTAGCATTGATCAGCCAAGAGGTCATCCACTTCCTAATCTAAATCTGCATAAGGGGAAGGAGGACAAGCGTACAATGGTGGGATTTTAAGAGGAGGAGCGTCTAACCCTCCCACAACAAGGGCCAAGGAAGAGGGCCCCTCAAGGTCCTCTCCATCAAGCTCCTGTGGAGTTAAACATGCACCCGATAGGAGCATTGTCTTACTTTAGCAAATGAGATGGGCTATGCCCCTACACCCGAGGTTCACTACTAAGCTCCCTAAGTGACTTAGGAGCGGTGGCGAACTCAGGTGAAACCAAGACTAGTTTTGTCACTAAGACATAGCAAGTCAACATAGGACCACCTTGTGAGGAAGGTGGGCTCCTCTTACGTCTTTCATTTTTAGAAGGACCACCCTCCACCTCTTTCTTCGTTGGAGGAGATGAACTCCCAATAGACAAAGTTAGGGGTGTAAAGGAAGAGGAAGAAAGAACTGTAGTGGACACAACTAAGGTATTAATCATGTCCATGAATTTTGAGAAAGGTTGGATATCTAGAATGAACATTAGTAGAGGTAGATCCATCGAAGGAGTGATGAACAACTGTACCTATTTAGGGTTAGGTGCATTCATGCTCGCAATGGAAGTCGAGAGCAGCACAGGACCAGCTTGAAGAGAAGTAGAAGGAAGGGAGGAAGAAGAAATTGTAGGAGGTCCTGAAGCAGGGGTGAGTGTTTCTTCCTCCTTTCTTTGCAAGGCGGCCTACTTGGCCAAGAGATCCTTTTATCGATGCTTTTGTTCACATGCAAGGCAGTTTCTATAGATCTTGTGTGAGACCCCACCTCGTATGTACTTAAAACAACCATAAATTTTTCTATGTTTTTTCTCCTTGAATTGATGATTAAGTATATTGTGAATTTGTCACTACCATGAAGGTGGAAATTGCATTGATATACCGTGGAATGCAAATTGAGATTCTAAATGAATTATTATATAGATAAAGCTTATAATGTTCAGCTAACAGATTAATGGGATACATAATTGATACTTACAGTTGCATTAGTAATGTGCAGGAAGGAAATGATGTTAGCATGAGAAGGGAGAACCATCAAGAGTGAACCAAAAGACTACTTTATGAGGATATAAATTTGATCCCATTCAGGGCCTAGAAACAAGTGGAGTTAATGTATTGAAGGACTAAGGTTGTGAGGGAATTTAGTTGGGATTCATGTGAGATGTAAGTGGGGATTAGGTCTTGGAAATCCCTAGCTAAATTTGAAACTTGGATGGAACCTTGAGTGGGATTTTAATGAGATTTGTTGGTCAAATTTTTGGGTTAGGGTGTAAAAATAAACCCCCTAGGGTCTATACCATAGTGGTAGGAGTCAAGTGGGCATACAATAGTGCCCCTGTACAACATGATTTGGCCTCTGAAAAGCTCTCATAATGGAGAGATGAATTTTGAGAAGAGTATGGGGTAGAAATATGGAGTGATTGACCAAATGCATGTCTCATTAATAGGGAAATGACCTTCATTGATGGGGAAGGTACACTCCACACCCTTCCATCCAAGAGTTGCAATTTGTGAAACTTCTATATATTGGGAGAGGGAGAAGGAGTGGGGTGTTACCCACTTCTCCTTTTGGAGAACTTTAGTGAAGATGGTTGGAAGATTGAGAAGATGAGAGGAGTCCTAGTTGGGAGGAAAGAGTGCTAAAAGAGTTATAATCCAACACCTAAAGCAAAGAGATAAGTCTTTCCATTCCCATTTTCCTTGTTAATTGTTGCAAGAGAGTGATATGTTTATGTGGATTTTTGTTGAATAGGGTGAGTGGAAAGCCCTTAGGCATGTAATTTGATGTTATGCAAGGTTAATCTTTTGTAAATTTTTGAGAAGACCCCATTCATCATCTTGGGGTTAACATGTTTCCTTGCTCGTGGGTATGGCTAGAGTCCATGAGGCTCCATGACGCCATTATGGTAGGGTCGAGGGAAAAACTTAATTTGATTGTTTGTCCTCCATTGTATTTATTTAAATTTTGTTTTAATATGGAAAGATGGTGTTTTGTTATAGCACAAAAGAGAAAGAAAAAAAAAGCAAGATTTTGTTCATGGATGTATTACTATGTTAGGAAAGTTACAATCTAGATTTTGAGGTGTTTATTGAATTTAACTTTCATCGAAATCCCTTTTAAAGAATCTTGCTTCTTGTGTATTTTAAAAAGTGTTCTAGAATGTTACAAGTTTTATAGAATTCACCCTATTTGATGATTTTGATTATATGCTCAAGCTTGTGGTGTTTATTGAAATTCTAAACTATTAAGGAAGGAAATTTTATGTACTCAACATTTTATGAATGTTTGGCCACATGCCTCTATTTTGATTTGAATACCTTGTGAGTTGCTTCTGCAACCATTGTCCTCAATTTAATGCTACTTTTGTTATTAGAGTGAATCAATCAACTCCTTATAATGTTACTTAGGTTCGACACGCAATATTGATATACTTACCCTTTCCTGCTTACTCATCTATGGGAGTATTTACCAGGATGAATAAACCTTGCATTCTTGACCCTTTTTGTCTTTCATATTCATCTTACCTTGGGTTCCATTTTCATTCTTCCTTATAAAGGCATGGAGAGTCACAAGTGCTAAAGACTATGTGGGTTGAGACAAGTGAAAACATATCAGAACATACACAACCCACTAAGCTAAAGAAATTGGGAGAGGCCTCTAATTTATTGTATAATCTTCCATAGCAAGAACACATTTGGTATTGGGTGATCTCATCACACCTGTATGTTAGTACAACTTCAGTCGAAATAGCTCATGCTACCAATATAAAGTAAGCAAACGCACGAGGTGTAAGAGGCGCACCGCATTCATTAAGTAACTACTAAACCCATGAGGATAGAATAGAATAAATATATTAAATGAGAGAAAAAAATCTTTAGTAGAAACCAAGACATGGTATTTATAGTATGGTCAAAGTTTTAAATGGTTATAAGGCAAGGGAGCCGCAGGGAGTAGAGTGCCCAGGTCATTACGCCATGAATAGGTGGCACTACACCCTTCGAAGCGTGCGCCATTAATCTCCTCGAAGGCTTTGTAATTTTCTAAAAAATTTAATGAGACTCTGTTTGTAGGTCTATATTAAGGAATGTGCATAGTGGACCACCTATAAGTCTTAATTTTTATCAATTCATAAGTCGTTGCTGGGTGTAACCGCTTCTCTAGCAAACACAACTGCAAGAGTATGGTTCTCAGAACTACCAAAGAGAATTGAAATCTGATTGTATATTAGCTTGATGAAAAGTGAGGAACATAGAAATAAATAATAATAATAATAATAAATCAAACCATGCCTTCATTAAACAATGAGATCGATGGACTATAGAAATAGATGTTGATAGAATAAGTTAATCAATGCATAAGTCAATAACTTGGTTGGAGCTCACAATATGCAATAAGAGCATTATCATAATGGATCTATAAGTCCCAGAAAATAATTGTGCAGCAACACCCACAATAAAAAAGAGTGGTATATATATATAAATACACATATTACCAATGGCACCTCCCTGTATGGCGATGCAGTATAGAAATAGATGTAGAAACTTCAATTTTCAAAGCTATTGGAGGCATGGAAAGTCATGAACAACTAACTCTACTATCGAACACCTCCTTCAGTCAAAAGGCAAGCCAGGAGGACACTAAATACCCTCACTTCCCAACACATTGCATTAACTCCACTTCACATTGGAGGTGCCCTATCTTATCAATCAAACTGTCCCCTTTCATTGCTTGGCCAACATTAGGTAAAAGGAGAAGATTCAAGAAATCTATTATCCTCAATCCCAGAAGGGAAGAACTGGGCTGTAGTAAATGTCAGGATTGTCCCAACTAACTCTTTAAACTATCCTTTATTGATTCTCCTCTCACAAACCCATAACATTAAATATTCAATATGTCCTTTCATATTGATCAAGTTTGTGCCACCTTGTATCTTAGTGGGTAGCGTGGACAACACAGATTCAAATGGCCTCTAAATGCATTCCTAAGGATGTCCAAGTTTGGCATGCCAACCGTAAGTTTAATAAATATATATATAGATGCATAATAACGTTAAAATAAATATAGTGTGCAGTTCCAAGTGCCTCCAGTAGCATATTTCTTTGTCTGATTGTTTTGCATCATTTAGTGAGAAGACCTTTCTGATATAGTCACTCGCATTGGACATGACAGTGAATAGTTGTGAAATAATGGCAAGTTAGAATTCTGGTTAAAATTTAAATCAACTCATCTCCTTAGATTGTAAAATACAGTGAAAGATATGGACCTTTAATTGTACTTCCTAAAAAAATAAAGATGCAGTTTCAGTCTAAAGAGGTTGGTGTGTATGTGCACCGTCCTATCCAATATTCCTGATGAATAAATTCATGTAACACCAACCCCTTCGAGAAGGCTAAAAGTATTGGTAGGTGTAATGAAATTCAAGTCATGGTATTACACATTTTTGGTGACTGGTGTTTGGTGTCGCTAGCGTCTAGCATTAATGCTGTTTGGTGAGTGTGCATGTAAATTTACGGTGCCTAATTAATATTTCTTGTGCACCCTTGTACTCAAAAGTATAAACTCTCATTGAAATTAAAATAAATAAAATTATCAAGCTCTGCATCTACCCAATGAGGTGCAGTCCCATTCCAGTGAGGGCAAGTGAAATAAGTTAATTTGGATGGTGGCATTGGTTGTAATAAGAGTTTTTAATTGTTATTCACCGCTCCCCCCTTCCCTCAGCTTCTGCATTTGAAATGAATTTCTTTATCCACTATTATGAAATAAGAATTAAGTGTTGCTATCAACGGAAATTTCATAGCAATAGTAATTAAAAACGTAGGTATTATTGCAGTTAATTACATCTACAAATAAAATAATGGCATAAATTTTAAATGGATGATTTCAAACCTAATACATCCATATGCTATAATAAATCCCCTTGATGTATACTCAATAAAAATTCTTGGATAAGACCCAATCAACCATTAAAAATTAATAATAAAAAAATTAATAATAAGATTACTATTTTTAGAGTTAACTGTTATTAATGATCAATAATAACATTATAGAATTTGAAATATTTTAGCATGAAGAAATTAGGGTGAATAAATAAAATTTATTACTTGGAAATAAATGCATTGTATTATTTTGCTGGTATGAGTTGGCGAAGTAAGAAACAATAATTCTGTGGTGAGGGTAAAGGGAAAAAAAAAAATTATTAACAAGAATAATTTTTACTTAGCATTATGGGGAAATGTGGGCTTCCAACATTTTAAAAACAAAATAGATATTGAAAGTAATATTTTTATTTAGAAATTTATTTATAAGATGTTATTGTTCAATGATATTTCCACTAATAATAAAATTAGTATAACAATGGAGTTAAAGATAATATAAATAGAATGTTATTAATTACTTGGTAAATTTAAATAATTCTTGATTATTATTTAAATTGTAAATTTAACTAATTTCTTTATTACCATAATAACTTGTTATATGGTAAATTTAAATAGATCTTTATTAATGTGATAATTACTTAAATGGTAAACTTAACTAGTTCTTGGTTACCCTTACAATTACTTAAATGGTAAATTTAGATAATTTAATAATTATTTAAGAGGTAATTTTAAATAACCATTATAATTACTATTGCAAATGGTATTGAATAATGATTACAATAGAAAAATATTAAATTGATGATGTATGAATAGTGGAAATAAAAGTGAATTTTAGATTATCAAATAACACTATTAATGATACCCATATTCTTAAATAACAATAATATTCCATTATTTTATCATTGGGTTTTTTTACTAAATCACAGAATGTCATTTATTATAACTAATCTATAATTAAATCAATTTGATTAAGCTAGGATAATGCATCACCCTAGTGGCATGCATGGACAAGGACGCAACAAAAATATTAAGTTCATTGGAGTAATGCTTGCAACCCTGTTATCCCATCTCGATAATTGCAATGCTAATTAGATTAAAAAAAAAATAGTTCAAAATTTCTAGGTTTTCTCTTTCAATTTTTTTGGGCATGAAATCTTGGAGTTAGAGGTTGGAGGTTGTGAGGGAGCAGAGGGTTCTTTCTCAACCATAGGAATGTCCACCATGGTTGTTTCTAGTGGAGGGACATGTTCCTACACCAAAGCAGAAGGAACATGCTGAGGAGTGACAAGAGGAGTCGACTTGAGAGACTCAGCAGCGGGCCTCTTTCTGCTCACTACCTTAGCAGCATGAGCGGTAGCAGGCCACAGATTGAATTCTCTATGAGAACCTTTCTTTCTAACATATAGATAATACCACGGTTTGGGGTATTCATTAGGGAGGTCCGTGATCTTGATCTTGGGCTTATGCCAAGGAGGGATCATCAGAATGAGTGGGTAACTGCCAAATCGACTCATCCAATACTCTTCCCAAGAAGGGGTAGAGGATGGGGCAGACTAGGAGGAGGTAGCTATCTCTTTACCTTTACGAGAAGGAGAGGGAGCCAGCTTGGATGATGTAGGCTTCTTCTTCTCTTCTCGGGAAGAGGAGGTGACCGATTGTTCTGTCATAGGGAGGGTCAACTTTGGATCCCCTTTTCCCCCAGTTTTATACTTCACAGAGTTCTTGTAAATTAGGTTTGTTCTTGGAGGGAGCAGACTAACCAAAGAGGGCCAAAAGTGATCCAATGAGTATCCACCACGGGATACCAAGGGCTAATATTCGGTGTCATTTACTACATGCACAACACCTTCATGGGAGAAATTTAAGCACTTGTGGATAATGGAGGCGATCCCATTCATGAAAGCTAGCCAAGGAATGCCTAGCTTCACTCTGAATAGATTTAGTTTCGGGATAACATTGAAAATCATGTCAATAGCTTTGGGTCCAACTAGAATAGACAAGGTTATCGAGCCATAGGGTTTGACACTCATACCATCATGTGTACAAATGGTGGATTTTGTTTCTTCATATTTTTCCTTTTGCAATTAATTTATTATTAATGTTTCTTTAGTAATAACATTCACACGACTTGCAGGGTCAATCAAGACTCCTATCACAATGTTACCATTCACACGAGCAGGAATGTAGAGAGGTGAAGGTTTGTTGTTTAAGGGTAAATCCTGTGATGTGAATGTAATGTCCGACGAACTGGGTGCGAGTGGAATAGTGGAAGTTACTGTGACCATATTAACATAGGCCTTAGGTTGAGTGACATAATTAGTGTGATCGATAATCATGTTAGCAGAATGTGATGGAAATGGGTTTGTGTATATTTGCAGTTCACTATTAGCTTTCGCCACTAATTTTTTAGTGTTCTGTTTATTCCCATTGAGATGAATGGTACTATCCTTGATGTGGTCTTGTATCTCATGACACAACTACATACAACATTTGGTATCATGTCCATTAACATGATGGTACTGGTAATAAGTGCTCCCATCATACCTATTAGGGTAAGGTTCCTTAACAAGCTTAGGGGTTGATAAAGTTACAATCTTATCCTTCAACAACTTTTGTAAGATGGAAGTATGAGATTTTGACAAATTCATGAACTTTTGGTTACATTTGAGGCCATTGTTATCAACAACGGCTACTACATTTGCAACAGATTTTCCTTTCGTGGAGATTGATATGATGGACTTTCCCTTAGAACGGAAGCATGAGGAGGAACCCTCGAACTGAACAACCATTTGCTAGTACTCCCATAAAGCTACCACACAAATGTGCGAAAGAAGGGCATTTCATCAAGGAAAACTTCTCTTGCCAAGGTCTTTGTAAGTTTCCTATGAACGCCTTCTACACATCAGAATCAGGTAGTTGATACGAGATTTGTGAAAGGAGTTCTTGGTAGCGCACTATGAAATTAGTAATCTTTTCATTATCTCCTTGTTTACATTAGACGAGGTCTAAAAAGGTCGTCTTTGGCCTAATGTTTGCTTGGAACTGTCTTAGGAACTGATTAAAAAGTTGGTCAAATGAGAAAATAGAATTATCAGGTAAGGAACAATACCATTCATGTGTTTTATCCTTGAGAGATCGAGGAAATAATTTAGCCATCAATGCATCATGATGGAAGAAGTCAGTACATAAGGCATTAAAGGAAAACACGTGTGTTTGCGGATCTCACTTACCACTGTACTTCTCAAATTTAGGGATCCCTATTCCTTGAGGGAAGGGAGTGTTTAAGATTGAAACCAACAATGGACTATGTTAGAAGAAAGGCTGGAAGATAGGTTAGGCAGAGGTTTGGGAAAGGATCGCTAACTAGCTCTACATCTTACCCATATTATGAAGTAGAGTGTTCAAAATGGGGTCATTAGAAGATAGAGGGCCATAGGAACCTCCTCTAGAACCACCACCAAGCCCACCTCCAGAACCACCACCAAGCCCACCTCCAGAACCACCATCGGTATGACTTCCACCAGAGCCACCAATAGAGCCATTGCTACTAGTAGGGCCTCCACCAGAACCACTGCCATGACCTCCACTAGAGCCACTTCTGCCAACACCATCTCCACTGCTGAATCCACCACCACTACCAAAGCCTCCACCACTCAACCTACCAAATCCTCCACCACTAGAGGTGACAAAAGGGGTAAAGCTAAAGCCCAAAGGGACCTTATTGACTTTGACAGTTTCAGGTTGCTTAGGGGCAGAAGGGATACTAATAGAAGGTACCACGTCGGCCATGTAAATGGAAGTTGGAGGCATCGATACCCCTAATTGTCCCTCACCCTCTTCAAAAGTGACTCCTTGTGCAAAAATAGGGTTGCTCAAAGGAGCACATCCTTTGAAAAGACCGAGGAGACTTCTAAGAAGCTCTATGCTTGTTCAATCTTTACCCATCATGTGTTTCAATTCACTAACAACTAGAGTGGCTCTAGCCATCTTCAAATCTCTTTCTAAGTGGTTTTCTAAGTCACCCAATCCTTTAGCAAGGGCAGAAACATATTCTATAGGGATCTGAATGGCCTCATGCTCATCCACCAATGATGGCATATGATATGCAGGAGGAGTAGGAATGTGATCAGTTTTGTTAGTGAATCCCATCTCATTTCTCAATAACTACTCCTGCGTAGCCAAACTAATGGCAAGACCAGAGAAAAGGCCTATAGAGAGACCAAGTGATACCTTCATCCTTTCCATTAGAAGGTGTGGTAAACTTCTCCTAATGATATACCTAGAAGTTGTGGATTGGGTTGTGATGCTCATAAACCTTCACAACACTCAAGAGCACAACAATCATGAAGTAGCCAAAGAATTTTCAACACCAACAGATGAATAGATGTTGGTTCACGTCAAGTTCACCAAAAATGTAAGAGAGGGGGACCATCACGTGCAAGACCCCAAGTCACGAAGGGTCAAGATGAGAGAGGCTGCCCGAACTTACCTCAGCTAAATGTGATGTTTAGGGTACGAGGATGATAATGATGAGGACTATGAAGTCCTACAACCACTCTATAATCTCGAGTTTCAAGGAGGGCTAGGCAAGCCAATTTTCAGGTTCGACACTGCGCCTTAGGTAGCTTTCTACCTGAAGACGGAAGCATAGTCTTTGGATGATAGTGTGGCGCGCTAGCATTCTAAAGTGCACTAGAATCCATACAACTAGACAACAGTAGAGACAAGATCAAACTTGCTAAAATGACTACCAACCCAGCTGACTAACTAAAGGGCCAGAATGATACAACTAGATAAATTAAATATTCTCTAATGTTATAAAGGAAATATGCAAGAGTGACAAAAAAAAGGAGAATCTCACCAAGGAACTCGTTCACCAGCTAGTTCTCTGAAAGCACATCCACCTACACACAAAAAGAGGGAAAATTTTGGGTGGTTGTATAGGGGTCTATCTTAGTCAGATCCCCATTTAGGTGTTTCCACCTCCATGAACAACCAAAGAAATGAGATAAAGAAATGGTATGGTAAAGAGAAAATAAGCACTACAAAATAGTGTTATGCTACTCAACCAAGTGATAAAGGAGAAGAGAGGGAAGCTTACCACCTCCACCAAGATCACTCAAGGCTTCTTGGGGGAGAAATGAGAGTACTTGAGCCTCTGTTGCAATGGTGTGGTCCCAAACATGCTCTACCAAAGTGATGGAGTGTTGTTTTACTGCAATGGAATGCTTGAATGCTTGCAGTGAGTGAAAGTGAGTGCTTGAAAGTGAATGTGAGAGTGCAAGAATGGAAGCTTGATTTGGTGAAGAGTTGGAATGCAAGTTGGAAGAATGAATTTGAAGGAAGGATGGAGAAAAATGGCCATATTCGGGTTGGTCAGCCGAAGGGGGTGTTACAACTTCACCTTCAATGAGAAGATTAATGCCTCTGTAGGTTTAACCACATGAATCTACTAGGGACGTAAGTGTGTTGTACGGATGTCTACGAGCCACGTGGGAATCCCTAACAGAAACACCTCCATCAAAACTTAAAACAGGCACCAAGTGGGATGCAAGCAGCAGGCTTAGGTGGAATTAAGCCTTTGAACTTGGTTTTCTAAGGTGGGTAAAGGAAAAAATGTGAATTTGTATAAGGGGTGTAAATTCGCTCTTATACAATCACGTCATTATTTGTATCACTAGCTTTGACAAATGAAATAGTGTGTTTCGGCATGGGATCGGTAAATATTTGTAAATTTTTGTTAGGAGGAGCTATTGGCTTATTACCTTGATTGTTCGCACCTCCAATTAGAAGATGATTAGAATCAATGAGGTCTTGCACAAGATGTTTAAAATGATTACAATATTTCATATCATGTCCATTTTTTTTGTCATAATGGAAATAAGAATTTGATCTATAGTTTGCAGGTAATGGTTTATTATGATTAGGAACTCTGATAGGAGGTAAGGAAAGCATATTCTTGTTCACAAGTTGCAACATGATATTATGAAGGGTATCAATGAGGGGTAAATTTTCTATTCCTATCCCGAAAGGAAAAATGATTTTTCATCTTTATAGAAGCCACGTGGTTATCAACTTGTTGAATTTGTTCAGGGGAATTAAGTTGTAAAAATCCCCTATTCTATTTCATGTAAGGTCGGTAACTCTATTGAGGTGTATATTTAAACTTTTCAGGACAGCTAAGGGGATTTTTCACATCATGACCATAAGTCAAATTCAGATAGTCACGAAGGGTTGTACATAACTATGTGACAGATGGGAATTTCAACATCTCAAGTTTGGTTTGGATTTTATTTTGTAAATTGACAATAAACATTTTTTGAAGGTTGACATCAGGAATCTTAATTTTTATTTGTGAATAAGGCATTTAATATCATGCTATGAAATCAATAACCTTTTCATTATCCTTTTGTTTATATGTCATTAGATCAACTAGGGTCATCTTGGAACCCATGTGAATGTGAAAGTGGTTGTAAAAGGCATCAATAGGCTCATTGAATGTAATAATTGAATTATTTGATAAGGAGTAAAACCACTCTAAAGCAACATCCTTCAAGGATCTAGAGAAGATTTTAGCCAAGAGCTTATCTTCAAAGATGAAATAACTATATAGGGTTTTATAAGCATAAACATGGCTAATAGGATCTCCTTTCACACATTTTTCTTGAATCTAGGAAATTTTATACCGTGTGGCATTTACGTTCTCAATATCTCCAAGGATAATAGGTTGGTTTTAATGTATTGTGAAGGTTGACCATTGTTGTTTTCATTTAGGATTGTGATTTGTTGTTGAAGGGATACTGTGTTTTGAAAAAGTGTTTTAATGATGAGATCATTGTTGGTATTGTAAGATGGAGGGGAATAAGGTGGAGTGGTGTATGTTTGAGGCAGGCAAGTGAATTGTAGGTTTGTAAGGGGAGATGGTTGAGGAGATATGATATTTGAATGCAAAAAGCTAGAAGGATTCCCAAAAGAAATACTTAAGGAGGTGTTGACATGGTTAGTAGGTTGAATGGTTTTGGTAACTTGAGTACTAGTGTATGTAGGAATGGAGATGGGTATTGTAGAAGGAGGAATTGAAGTTCCACCTTGGCTTTGAGTATTCCCCAAATATTGAGTACAACTAGTCATGGTAGGGATGATATTGTTAAGATCATGCACATTGGTTGTAGGTAAGGAAGTCATTGGAAATGAGGTATGTATGTTATGATCCATGGGGGGTTGATTATCAACACTATTAGAAAGAGAGTTTGAAAACCCAAGATCCACAATGAATGGTGTATAGCAGGATGACATGAGTCTTAAACTACATCTCACAATATTATTTCTAATAGGAAACCAAGTTGTCAAGCTCATAAAAGTTTCACAAACTCAATGCAACCCAAAATGGAAAGAGGGTAAGATGCAATGCAAGTACCTAGAATGCAATTTTTAGATTCTAAACAAGGTAATTTTTTTATCACACTATTCAACAATCTAAAAATGAAGTCTTGTAAATGCAATTTTGAAATCACACAATGCACTAAATTTACCAAATTAAGCTAGATATGATGAAAATGATGAAACATAAATTCTACAAATAGTAACATAAATATGAAAGAAGCAGACAAAAATACAAATGCCCAGAAAATCAAAATGTGAATTGACCAGGGACTCATTCACCCTAGGGTGAATGGGTCCTAGATGAGGTTTTTGAAATAAATTTTACCAAAATTTTGAGTGATTTACAATGGTTTCTAGATTTTTCTTTGTTACAACAAGTTTCAAATTGATTTTTCTATGAATTCAATGTGGATGCAAGTACAAAATGTGATAAAATGACAGCCTAGAAAAGCTAGTTTGATATGCAATTTTTGTTTCAATTTTCAAATGAAAATGAATGCTATGTAAGATGATATGCAAGATGGCTGATTCTTTGTATTTTTCATATTTAAAGAATGAAAAATATGCATCCTAAAACCCTTAAATGAATTCAAAGTTGAATGAAAACTAGACACCCTAAATGAGACCTAATTCAATGCAAAGAGATACAAATGAATGCAAGATCTAAATCTAGGATTCAAGATGACTCCAAAATTAGAAAATGAAAGGATCAAACTCAGGTTCAACAAAATGAAATAAAGAAAAATATGTTTATGGAAAATGGATTGATAACAAAGGGACCTATTTCTCTAGTTTCATTAAAAATATGTACTATAAAATGAAAATGAAGAACAACAATTAAATCTAACCCAAATACCAACCAAAAGGAAGATCTGGAAAGGGTAAAATGTTGTGTACTTGTCACCAAAGATGCTTTTTCAGACCTCACTAATGACTCATTCACCCTATGGTGAATGGGTCTTTGCTAGGGCTCTCAGAAAATGCTTTCTAGGTTCTCTTCTTCCAGGTCTGCACTCCTAGATTCCAAGTGTTCACTGTGAGATAGTTGGAAATAAATCATGTAGATTAGTTTCAATGATTTGACAAGTTTTCTTGCAACTTTGACAACTTTGCAACTATCTTCAAATTTTCTCTTCTATTTTTCTTTAACCTAAAATCTACAATGACACATGAAAGAGAAGAAAAATGTTGTTTGTTAGGTGAATGGGGGTTTTCCTTGGTCAAACTCTATTTTGGTAATTAAACATTGAAATGAAATAGAAATCATAGAGGAATGATGAATGAATAACAATATGTAACAACTCACCAACTCTACAAACTAGCATGAATTTTCCTTAATGAATTTAGATCTTGATCATGAAACTTGATGTGAGATAATTCCTTTGAATGCTTGAATAGATCTTGAACTCTACATCACCATATTAGCCCAAACAACATGCATGATGCAATAAATCTTTAACATGACAATGAAATATTGATTGATGCAATAATCTTCAATAAACATACCCTTGAATGCCTTGAAAATGCTCTTAAATGTTGTCAATAATTCTCTTGTGAAATCTTAGGATGCTTGAATCAAAATTACTAGGTGAAACATAGTGAAATAACCTTGTATTTATATGTATCTTAACATTAATTCTTGAAATTCAAATATCACCAGCTGACATTGAATTGTATATTTGAAATCATTAAATTACCACTAAAAACATATTTAAAAGAGGGGTCCTAGGTCTAAGTGAAGACCCATTTGCCATAGGGTGAATGGGTCTTAGGCCACTTATCTATGACACACATCGGACAATGTTAAACATTATGTAAAAATAGGGTCATAAGTCTAAGTGAGGACCCATTCACCCTATGACGAGTGAGTCCTAGGTCACTTATCTAGGACACATGCATCTTCCAAAGTTAAGTTTTATGTAATGGCATTTATGAATGTCACGTTTTATCCTTCAAATTTTTCATTTAATTAGGCTTGGATTTAAATTGAAGGGGCTACTTAAGGAAAATTAACCCCAATTAATTAATAAAGTCCTAGGTTAATGTGAAAGTGTAAAGGTACACCTTACAACATCAAAAACAAGGCACAATTAAGTCCATTTTATTAAAAAATGACCTAAACTTAATGTGAATATGAAAAAAATATTACAACACTAAATCAAGACATCATTAGGCTCATTTTATTATTAGTTATTCCCAAATTAATTGTGAAAAAGCAATACTTTTTCCTACACTACAGATGATAACGAGGTGAAAAATAATGAGGGTGTGGATTGGCATACATATACAAAGGTTTTGGCTGATACTATTGTTGGCTTGTAGGATTACCTTTAGGTTGTGATATTTGTTGGTGATGTAAGGGTTGTGTGGATTACTGTTGGGGACTAGATTGGGTAGACTATTATTTGGAAATTTTTTGAGGACCAGATTGAGTGGGTTAATGTTGAGGAACTTGTGATTTGGAATATGTGAATTTTTGTTGAGGTGGTTGTTGTGAACTGAACCGTGTGAATTTTTGTTGAGGAATTTATTGTGGGTTGGAATGACTAGGATTAAATGGTTGTGTTTGTTGTACTAATGGTCATGTGCAGATGAGAGGGATATGAGGGGGGCCAGATGCTAGTGAATTAGATGCACTACCCCCAGTATTCCTCAATGGTTTATTTGACTGGTATTGCGAGTGAGATGGTTGTGGATTGTGGAATTCAGTTGTTGCTCCCCTAACAAAAATCTAAATAGGGGAAAGTAGAATTTGATAACACACATTGTTCCCAAATAATGGTTGATACCAAGTATCTTGTGGTGTAACTTGAGGAACTTGTGAGGCCTTAGGGACCAATGGCTCTAGATGTACCTGAGAACTCTAGGGATCTTGATACCGAAAGAGGGGTAAGGTGTGAACATATTATGTCATGTCAAACCTAGGTGGTGGTTTAGCACCCCTCACAAGGAAAGTAGCGAGGATTTTATCTTATCATTTAGAAAGGATACATGCAATCATTTGTACATTGATTGGATTGCTAAGATATTCCTCAACATAGAGCTTAGATTCATTGACCATACCTTCCTTGAGGGAAGGACGAGGAAGGATTTCCATGTTAGACTGTTCAGATCCACTATTGGTTGGAAAATTGGGAGGATATTGTGATTGATCAATATAAGACTATTGTTGTTTCATTAACTTTTTAGCATGTGATCGGGTGGTAACATGCATGAAAGTGTGGAAAATCAAGAGATGAGGATGATATGAACGCATAAGATTATGCTAAGTGATGATGGCTAGATGACTAATTAAAGGATTACTAAGATGATGGATTGCTTGATTAGATGATTGTTTTAGATGATGGTGCAGGAGCACCAATCCATTTCTAGTGAATTTTCTCTAGTTTGTTTCATGATAGGATGTCTTAGTGTTTCAAGTATTCTTGCTAAGTAAATAAGGTCTTTTCGAACCATTTTAATGTAATTGGTGCGTTTTGGGTGTCTTTTGGTTCAATAATGTAAAAGTTTCACAACCTTGTAAAAAGTTGTGAACACAAAGATGCAAAAGTGCAAAATATGTAAAGCTATAGAAGCGCAATGGTCACAAAATTCAAAAGTCAGTTTTGTACAATTGTGGTAGTTTTTTTGGAGAGAAACAAGTTTAAATTGAGGGAGATCTCATTATAAAATCTCTCTAGAATATTTTGAAGAAAAAAATCAATCAATTATCTTTGTTTTACTGCAATTTCTATGTATTTCCAATGTTTCCAGCTTGTGTACGACCCATACAGTCAAACTCTTGACAATTTTTTTTATAGAATTCATTGGAGGATTGAATTAGGTTTAATTTGGTTCAAATTTGAAGAAGTTTCATCAAGTTTAAAGCATTTTTGAGGCAAATCTCTGAAGGTGGGTCAGTATACCATATTTTAAGGGTTTTGAGTGAAAAAATGACATTTTAAACCATTCCACCCACTATTTTCTCCTATAACTGGATGAAATGGCTCATTAGGGAATGGTTAAAATGTGTGCATGGTTTCTTAGTGTAGGGAAAATTATTGAAGGCATTTGAGTTGTCCTAAATGTATTTGTGTGAGTTTTTGCTTGAAAATGGAGGTTTTGAACTAGGGTTTGGTGGAATAGTGATGGCAGAGGTTTGTGAGTGATCTTTTAAGCATGTGTAGACTTAGTTTAGGGTGTTTGAATTTGTGACTAGGTCAGGTAAGGTCTAGTATATAGTTTTTCAATAAACCCCCATGTAAATTGCTAGAAATGAGGGTTTCATGGTAGGGTGTCTTTGGAAGCATGTCTCTGCAAAAAAACTATGAAATTTGGAGTTTTTTTGTCTGGTTAGTGCTATCCCATTGAGTTTTTGGACTGGAAGAAAGTTTAGAGGGGTGTGCCTTTGTACAATTGAAAGGGCATGCTTTACTGTGGTGAAACTTTGTGCTAGATGAAAGGTAGAAAAAAGGGAAGACCAAGATTACTTCTTGGGAGAGAATGAAGACAAAACTTAGAAGTAAGTTCCTTGCTAGTGATTATAATGTTCAATTGGTTAAAAAGATTCAAAACCTCAAGCAAAA
Source organism: Sequoia sempervirens (assembly GCA_007258455.2). Taxonomy (NCBI): domain Eukaryota; kingdom Viridiplantae; phylum Streptophyta; class Pinopsida; order Cupressales; family Cupressaceae; genus Sequoia; species Sequoia sempervirens. The sequence continues at coordinate 583,784,427 of VDFB02058242.1, forward strand.
GGACTTAGATGTGCAAGCATACACTGAGGAGTTTTATAGACTAATTATAAGGACAAAGCGTGAGGAAGATGAAGAGGAAAAAGTAGCAAGGTATCTTAATGGTTTGAGGTATAATATTCAGGATGAAATAAGTTTAATGGCACCAAAAATAGTTGAAGAATGCTTTCAATTGGCTACTAAGGCAGAAGAAAAACTCAAGAGGAAGCAAGAGAAATAAATTAGGGGTAGGGGTAGTACTTCTAGAGAAAAAGGAACTTTCGTCAAGACAGTCCAATGAAGACTAAGAAGATGTTGGTAAAGGTAAAGAACAAGTGGCTAAAACTAGAGGTGAATTTAGAGGTCAAAGAACAAGCTTTAGGGGTAGATATACATATCAACAAAGAGGTTCTAATGTGTTTTTAGGAAGGTGTTATAATTTTCAAGATTTTGGACATCCATTCTACAAGTGCCCTAAGAAGTTTGGTGCTACTTCAAGTCGGGGTGAAAGAAGAGGTGAGAAGAGAGTCCAAATTGTGCAAGAAGATGAAGGTGAGAGTGTTAATTCACTAATTCATGGTGCTACACCAGAAGTTGGTGAATCTTTGATGCTAAGACGACAGTTCTTAAAGGCCTCCAAACAGAAGGAACCAATGCAAAGGAGAGCTCTATTCAGAGCAACATGTAAGAGAAGAGGTAAAGTATGCAAGGTAGTGATAGATTTAGGTTACACTGGTAATATGGTATCAAGTGAAATGGTAGATAAGTTAAATTTGGTGTAATTTACTCATGAAACACCCTATAAGGTATCATGGTTGAATGATGATTAGTCACTTCTAGTTAATGAGTAGGCTTTGGTTGAGTTTCAAATTGGAGGGTACAAAGATAAGGTACTTAGTGATGTTCTACCTATGAGTTGTTGTCATCTATTACTTGGAAGAGCATGGAAATATGATAGAAATGACATGTATGATGGAAGACAAAACACCTATCAAATTGAGAAGGATGGGAATGCATTTACTTTGACTCCATTGGTTGAGGATGTGAAGGAGAAAGGAAAGGAAACTCAAGTGATTGTGATGGGAAGAAAAGACTATGTAAAGATTGAGGAAGTCAAGGATGTACAGTTTGCAGCCATGAAAAAAATTGTAGATGATAAGACAGTGATATTGAAGGATGGTACATAGTTAGAAATGGAAAATGATGAGAAGGAGATGTTAGAGACTAACCTAGAGAAGGTCAAGGATGAATTCCTTGAAAAGACACAAAATGAGTTTGGAAAAATGGATGAAATTTTGATTGGGATAGTGGTATGTCCTATAGTTGTTACATAAGTTGAGGGGAAGTCAAGTTTTGTTAAGGGAGAGGCTCCTAATATGGAAAATACAATGGTATATAGGTCTAAAACTGAAAGGGTTTTGAGGACAGTGAATCTGGTGCATAATACCAAAGGAAAGGATGAAGTAAGTCAAGTAGAAAGGCAAGGACAAAGGCATGGAGATAGGTGTGATACAAGGACAAGGTAGAGGATAGTTGGTACAAGTCTAATGATAGGCATTCAAGCACATTTAGTAGCATTTCCCAAAGGAAGAACAATCAAACAACAACCATTAAGAGGACATATAATCAAGGAAGGATTCAATTCAAAGGTAGGAATGATGCAAGTTTGAAGGAGTAACTAGGTGGATATGCAAATTTCTAGTCATGCTATGATCAAGGGTAGCATGGTTTGATGTCATACAGTCCTCAAAGGGAGGTATGGAATTTCTTCTGGTCGGTTATATGGTGCAAGAGCACTAATCCATTTCTAGTGAATTTTCTCTAGTTTGTTTCATGATAGAATGTCTTAGTGTTTGAAGTCTTTTTGCTAAGTAAATAAGGTATTTTGATAACATTTTAATGTAATTCCAGTGAGTTTTGGGTGTCTTTTGGGTCAATAATGTAAAATTTTCACAACCTTGTAAAAAGTTGTCAACACAAAGTTGCAAAAGTGCAAAATATGTGAAGCTATAGAAGCCCAAAGGTCACAAACTTCAAAAGTCAGTTTTGTACGATTGTGGTAGTTGTTTTTGGAGGGAAACTAGCTTAAATTAGGGGGGATCTCATTGTAAAATCTCTCTAGAATATTTTAAAGAAAAAAATCAATCAATTATCTATGTTTTACTGCATTTTTGTGTGTATTTTTAGTGTTTCTACCCTGTGTATGGCCCATACAGTCAAAATCTTGACAAAAATTTGTATAGAATTCATTGGAGGATTGAATTATCTTTAATTTGGTTCAAATTTTAAGAAGTTTCATCAAGTTTAAAGCACTTTTGAGGAAAATTTTTGAAGGTGGGCCAATATACCTTGTTTTAAGGGTTTTGGGTGAAAAAATAACATTTTAAGACATTCCACCCACTGTTTTCTCCTATAACTTAGTGGAATGGATCATTAGGGCATGGTTTAGGTGTGTGCATGGTTTCTTAGTGTAGGGAAGATAATTAAATGCATTTGAGTTATCCTGAATGTATTTGTGTGAGTTTTTTTCTTGAAAATGGAGGTTTTGAACTAGGCCTGGTGGAATAGTGATGACAGAGGTTGGTGAGTGATTTTTTAAGCATATGCAGACTTAGTTAAGGGTGTTTGAAGTGGTGACTAGGTTAGGTAAGTTTTGGTATATATTTTTTCAATAAAACCCCATGTAAATTGCTAGAAATGAGGGTTTCATGGTAGGGTGTCTTGGGAAGCATGTCTCTACAAAAAAACTGTGAGATTTGGAGTTTTTGGATTGGAAACAAGTTTAGAGGAGTGTCCCTTTGTAAAAGTTGCCTAATTTTCCTTATAGGACAATGTTGTCTGAAGTAAGCCAAAGGGGTTTTGATATATGTTATGTAAGGGGTTAATGGGTGCATGAAATCCCTAATAGTTAGTGGGTTTGTTGAGAAATTTGAGAGTTGGGGTCAAGAAACCCTTGTTTCCCACCTACAAGGAAATTATGAAGTAGTGAAAACCCATTGATATTGGGGTTTGAGAATTGGAAAAGTGTTTAGTTGAGGTTGCATTGAGCTTGTTTGGCTAAAGACTCACTGCTTTAGCATCAGATGATTGAGTGGATTGGATAGATGATAGGATTGGATTGATATTTGGATTTGGTTAATGATTGGATTGGGTCAACTAGACTTGAGATCTTAACTATATGATGTTTGTATTACAAGATTGTTACTTAAGATAGACTACCGATCTCAAGAAAATTGGATGATTGCAATGATGATAATGATTGGATTGGATTAGATGTGATGATGCAAAAGGATGACTATGGTACAAGTTTTCCTCTAGATGGATGCAAATTGATGAGGTTGTGGATAATTAATGACTTGACATGGATTATTCTCCTAAGTGAACAAGGATGACAATGATATAGGCTAGTTAAGTACCTAAATTGGATAAAATCTCTCAAATAAATGTCTAGGGGATTCAAACTGGATGTTTGATGATCGATATGATGATTAAGAATGACCTAAGATGAAGTTATGCGATCGAATGGATGATTTGATGACTTTTGGAAAATTTGAAAGCATCAAAATGACAATTATCAGAGATTGGAGGATGCTAAAATTGTTTTGACCATAGGACTAAACTTGGAACAATGTTGACTTTCACTAGTCAAGAGGATTCACTCTAAGGTTTTTCTATGGGAAGCACATTTTCCTCTGTAGATAATGAAATAAACTCTCTAAGATATCATGGATTCATCTCTGTATGAAGTAAAATCACCTATCTAGGACTGACTGAGGGATGTATGGATCACAAGTGCAGATTCACCTATCAAATCTAGGTGTATGGATAGAAGCAAAATTTCCCCTAAGTATCACAGATTTCCCTATCTAACGATCAATGTGCATAAATGGACAACACAATCACCTATGATGGGTTGACTATATGGACAGAAAGGTAGGATTTCCTATCAAAGTAGCATAAACACCTATTCATGAAAACTTGGTATAGACTCAAGAAGATGGAATTGCCTATCATAAATGGACTATACAAATGGAGTCATGTGATCACCTATCTATGGCATGGGATTGTATTTGGATGAAAGACTATGTACAAAACTTGAAGTAGCGGAATTGCCTATTAGTAAAGCAAAAGCACCTATCTAGGTAAATGTGGTATGAATGTGGGAAGATGAAATTGCTTATGGAAGATAGACTATACAGATGGATGGAGTGGATTTTCCTCTACAAGAGGCGGATTCACCTTTGCAAGAGGTAGATTCGCCTCTGCAAGAGGTATATTCGTCTCTACAAGAGGAAAATTTTCCTAATGGGGATAGACTTGGTACGAACTTGGGGAGATGGACTCACCTATCGAAACTATACTATATAGACTGGTGAATTGGAATCATATCTTGAGGAGGAAGAATCACCTATAGGATAAAAACTTAGTATGGACATAGGGGTGATGAAATTTCCTATTGATAATATGGGATCACCTTATCGGAAGCTTGAAGGTGTACAAATGAAGATGTATGATCACATCTAGGTGACATAGAATCGCCTAAGAGAGCCTCAAGAGAGTAAGATGGTGTCCAAACAGTAAGAGTGGATTCACCTCTTTTGGAAGTGCAATCGCTCGACAAGGTGTGACTGAATATACAACAAATGTAAGATTGTCTATGTGAGGAGAAAAATTTCCTAATCAGCATGAATGTATAGATGCTTGTTGCAAACTCACACTTGAAGAGAGTGGGATCACCTAATTGGGGGTTAGACACAAATGAGCAGATTCACCTCTTGAGGAGGTAGAATCGCCTAACAGGTGAAAACTAACTAAATGAAACAAACTAATGGTTGACATGGATTCACTTGTGATGGTGGAATCGCCCATCTAGAGTGAAAATTCACATTTGTGAGAAGTAGATTCACCTCTTAGGAAGAAATGTTGGCAAAGGGCTCCAAGAAAACAAAGAACAACTAATAGTAGGAAAGAAGGACTCAAGGCCGAAACTTGCACTAGTAAACACAAGAAAACACAACAAGCACTTGAACAATTCTAAATTAGTAGTAAAGTTTTTACAAACTTGATGTAGCCCACACTAAGAATCTATGTCAATGTGAGTAAGGGACACCCTTTCTGGTTATGTATCAACTCTTGTCTACAAGAGTGGATAGATAGGGGCCTCCTAGAATGGAAGGATGGCCCAAATCACCCCATCCTTGGAAAGTTACTAGTATAACAAGTAAGTTATGCTAAGCTAAGGATTCATGTCTCACTTAAGGGATCCAAATTGTGGGTGTAAAATTCTTCGGGGTATGATATGCATCCCTTCACTGCTCCAAGTTGTGGCTAAACAGAAGTCTTATCTAGGCTTAATAGGTAAACTACGGGAGTTATCGATACACTAGGAGGGTGCATGAGGAATTTTTGTGAGCACTAGCACATCATAAGAATGGGTCATGAGCCTCAATTAAGGCACTGAAAAATCAAACCAACCCTACACACTTAACTAGGAATCACCCTAGTATCATTGCTTTTCTAGACATGACATGATAGGATTGGGGTACAATTTTAGTTATCACCCCTTTATATACCCTATCAGTTTTCCTGGTTGAGGTCAGACCTTGGGTGATGAAATCCCAAGTAGGCCTCCTATAGGGAAGGAAATACTAGATGTTTTTGATTCCTAGGGTTGTACATAGCACAAGGGGAGAGCATAAATGTACTAGTACTCCTAAGTAAACAAATGTACTTGAGTTAATTATGATTTATGATCCCCACCTTCACCATATGGTGCAAGGGGAGAGAATACATCAAAAACTAACTCCAAACATGCCAAGAAAGTTCTTTGACCCTTTAATTAATTTTACATGTGCCTAGCTAGTTAGGGAAATCCACTATTCTAAAGTCTTCGACTGCTCGTCTTGTGACAAATACATTAGTATTTTCAATACCACTTGTCTTCATCAAACAAGAAGTGAGTTGCACAAACTATTAGTAATGCAAAAGCATACAAGTTATCTAGTCAGTTCCTAATCCCAACATCAAAGACAAAATTTAGTTAAAAAATAGTCTTGAGTTTACCTCAGAATCACCCCTATGGAAGGTAGAATCTCGTACAAAATTGCAGTCACCCTTGAAGAATGTGGAGTTTCCTATGAAGAATGAAGAAAATCATCTCTATTGTTAGAAAAATTTCCTATGTGGAGAGTATAATGCGCACTCGCCTGTCTAGATCTGGTGAGGGAAGCTGAGAGAAAAATTTCCTCTATCGATATCATCATCGCCTCTCTAGGATACATAATCTCCTGTTAGGAGGAATCACCTTTGTGTCTCAAAAATTCTAAATCCTACAAAAAATAAAAAATAGATAACATAAGACCTATGACATAGGTCCCACTAGGTGTGCCAAAAATGTGTGTAGTGTTTCTTAACTAGCTAGGCAAGTGCAAATGAAATGTAAAAGGAAAACAAAACAACACCTCAAGATTAGCCTTAGAGTTAAATTCAAGAAATAACAAGAAACAAAAGAAAAAAATTACCTTGCTTTGAATTGATGATTTGGTTGGCCCTTTGGATATAGATTTATGTGCTCCTTTGATATGCAAATGACATAAAAAATTATCTTAAAATGATGTAAATGCCAAGATAAATGCATTGGAATCCATGATAAATGGATTGAGATGAACTATGGAAGCTAAAATTGCAATAATAATGGAGGTATGAGAGCAAGATGTGAGAGCTAAGTGTATGAAAATTGTGTAAGTTATATATGATATCATGAATGAAATTGGCTAAGTATTTAGCCAATTTGGAGTGCATAAAATGGAGGGCTAGGATTAGAATTAGATTTGGAGGATCAATCACATGTGGTGAGGACAAATGGCGTGTGAGGTGGAAAGGGTAGAGTGATGTGGAGGTGACATGTCTCCTATTTGGAGGCACTTTCAAGTACCTTGGGGTGTAGGAAAAGGCTTCACTTGTCTTACCCTCCCCAAATCATGGGGAGGATGTGACAAGAGAAGGATTTAAAAATTCTTCTAAAATCCTCTTAGATTTTGTAAAAGGGCATTGGGAAGAACAAGGGGAATTTAAAATTCCCTTGTAAAGACATGGGGATATGGGAAGTGAATTAAAAATTGTCCTTTAATCCCTAAGAGGATGTAGGAGGAATATATTGGAATTTAAAATTCCACATAGGATGTCTTGGGGGAATAAGTGGAATTAAAAATTCCAAGTTGGCATGTTAGAAAGATAAAAGGAATTAAAAATTCCTTGGGATATGGGGATAGCTTCTCCAAAAGGAGAAAGCATTTAAGAAGGTTGACCTAAGTACCCATGCCATATTAAGGATTAATAAATCATTTTTATAGTTTGTGCAAATGATGGGATTAGAGGCAAGTCATATTTTATGGAGGATGTGACACTAATCATAGTTAGTGGTGTGCACATCATAATCATAGGTTAATTAGTTAACCTATATTAAGGAAGGATTATGGAGGATGTGACATTTGGAGAGAGAAATAATGAATTAAAAATTAATTTAATTCATGTAGGATAAAATGACTAAATTAAATAAATTGGTCCATTTATTTAATTTATCTAGAAGAAGGTGGTAAGTTATTTGATTAATCAAAACACCTTATATTGTTAGGAATATTGTAAATATTAATTAAATAGTGAACCATTTAATTAATATGGATATGCAGGTGAGATAGGAGGATAAATTTGACCATATGTGAGTGGCCAAATTTAGATGTCTACAGGTACAATCAACCAATTAAGATATGAATCTATGAATCACCTGAATCTTCCCTTGCAAACTACATGGTTGAGAGATATTTTTAGGTTGAGGCATGTTAGCGATTGCATCAATCTTATTTGTGTCGAATTTGATTTCATGGTGGGAGATGATAAATCCTAAAATATTTTTGGCTTCTACACCAAAGATGCACATAAGAGGATTTAGTCTCATCTTATAGAGTTGAAGCCTTTAAAAGATAAGGTGAAGATTTTCGATGTGATATTAACCAGTTGTAGACTTAGCAAAGATATAATTGATTTAATCTTCTATTATTTCATGAATGAAATCATAAAAGATAAGTCATCGCCCATTGGTAAGTTGCTCCAGCATTATTTAATCCAAATGGCATGACCATATAACAAATCTTTTAGGTTAATATGGATCTTATTATAGCCCAATAATCCATCCACAATGGAGAAAAAGGTATGGATTGCAGTTGAATCGATAATAATATCAAGATATTAGGAAATGGAAAATCATCCTCAAGAGAATTCTTATTGAGATCACAAAAATATATACAAATGCGAATATGACCATAAGGTTTACTAAGAATGACTATATTCCATATCTAAGGTGAATAGTCAATAGGTTAAATAAATCCAACTTTTAGAAGCTTTTCTATCTTGGTATTGACTAATAAAGCAACCTTTGGATTCAATTTATAGATCTTTTACTTAATGGGCTTGGCATCAATACATAAATGATATTATGAACTACCAAGGATTCATCAAAGCCAAGAATTTCCTCATATGACCAAGTGAAGTTGTTGGAATGAGAATGTAATAAATCAACATATTATTTAGATTCTTTCAAAGAGACATTTCCCAATCTTAATTATTTTCTTAGAAGATTTAGGATTAGTGAAAACATTAGAATTATCCCCTTTAAGGAGAGTATTATGGTCCTTAGGATGAGGCATACAAATACTATCATCCATATTAGATAAAGGAGCCTTCTCATCAACACTCATAATAGACTCTCCAAAATACACATGTTTATTCAAGTGATATGGGAATTTTTGTTTATTGTGATGATAAGGTAAGTTGGAATAGGCACCTAAAAATTCTTCTAATGCTTCATCCAAAGAGAAAAAATCTAGAGGAACTTCCTTAGAGTCTATTTTGCTTTCTATGTATTTAGGATGGACCAATTTAAGATAAGGATATTTGTTGGAGATCATGTTAGCATTCAACTAGGGCTTTATCTTAGATTTTGTGGGGTGGTATCCAAGTCCAATCTTAAAGTTACATGGATCATCCTATAAGGGGACTTTAATACCTTGTTCATTATGCCCACAACCTTTACCTCCTTTACCAAATTTAGAAAAGACATTGAAACCTAGTCCATAATGTGATTGTAATTCTTGGAAAGGAGGAGGATTAATGTAAAGATCATAATCCATGGTATATGTATCACATTTATTCATAGGAACATAATCATGCTTCTTAGTAAAAATAGAATTACCATTCTCCTTAGTAAAAGTGTGATAATTCTCCTTAGCAGAGGGCCAATCATCTTTCTTAGCAAAATGGAATGATATTTTTGGAATATTTAGGTGGATAGGATATAATTTATACTCCTTGAAATAAGATTAGGTGAAGTTAAAGGATCCACAATCATCACCAAGATATGCATTTGATTCAAAAGAGGATGTAGAATGGGTAGACTTAGGACTCTTTTCTTCAAGATGATCTTCCTTAGGAACATCTATCTCAAGGGAAACCTTCATAATAGGCACTATTGGAGTAGATCTCAAAATCAAAAGATAATGAAGGGATAATATTTTTAAGACTAGGAGCAATTGAGTTTTGACTAACAACTACCATTCACATAAGTGTATACCATCAAGGTCATCCTTGATTGTGATTACCTCATTATTACCTAAAAAATTCACAAAATGATGCAAGGTAGAGGTGAGTACTCCTAAATCATGAATCCATGGTCTTCCCAGGAGAATATTACATGTTAATGGACCTGACATAACATATAACAAGGTGGGTATAGTAATGGGTCCCAACCTTAAAGGAAAGATTATTATGCCTAAGGCTTGTCAATTATCATTATTGAATCCAAAAATGTACAAAGAAGGAGAAGCAAGGAAAGTTGAATCAATTTTGATGCAAGGTAACAATTCAATGCTAAATACATTGAGTGTTGAATTGGCATCAATGAGAGCACATCTAATGCCAATATTGTTAATGTAAACTATTATCATTAATGAATCTTCTTGCTTTTTCCCTTTTGAAGGTCAGAGTTCATGTGGATGGAATGTAATATTTCATTAATCCATACAAATATGATCTATCAATTCATTGACATCTATCATCGTTGTGGAAGATGGAAAGAAAATATTTTTCAAGGCTTCCTTAAGAATACCTTAGTAAATCAAAGCAGTCTAAAGAAAATCCCAAAGTGAGATCTTGACTGGTGTAACACAAAAATTTTCAACAAGATCATACTCACTTGGTGGCCTAGATGTGAGTTTAGGTACTTGAGTTAGGCTTGGTTGAAAAGGTGGTAAAGAATTAGGTTGATTAAGATTTTTTTGGTTCCTTCTAGTATTGTAAGTATGGTATACCAGTCTATAAGAGGGAGCCTTAGATTGTAAAAATCTTGTGTAAAGGTCCCACATGTCACTTGCAATAGGGACCCTATGAATAGAATTAATTATTTTTTAATATTGGCTAGTTGGAGTCACGTAAATGACCAATCTCTTAGGCTTTTTAGGGTGGTAGAGACTACAACTACATTCATAGAATCTTCGACTTATGAAGAAGAATATTTTAGTGAAGATGTTTATTTATTAGATTTTCAAGTAGAAGGAGATTCTTCTAAGAAATCATATAGGGTATCATCCAACATATCTTGACCTCTCTCTCTACTATGTTGGTTAACTATGATGCTAATTTAATTATCTATATGAATGAAATACTTGTTTAAAAAGGGAGTTCACTCATAAATAATAAATGCCATATTTCACATGTTATTATGCTTCAGGGCATATGCATTCTCACAAATTAATGCTCAGACTCCAAAATATCTACGAGTTAGATTGAGGCATTGATTATTAATTGGAAAATATGAAAAAACTATTGACCAAGCTACAGTGCTCCACCCACAATCCACCCAACACCAACTTCACTCACTCCATATCATTCACGTGGATTGGGATTCAACTATCATAATAAATTTTGAAGCTAACTTTGATTGCAGTTTGGAAGGAATTTAATACAATTTTACCTATAAATCTAAGGGACAAAACTGTGTTGGGAAAGTGCTCCAGTTCTATGTTCTTTTTCTTTATCATTTTTCCTTATTTGGTAGTAAAGAAAATCTTCTTGATTAGCGGTCTTCATTCTTGGAAGCAATTTTGGAAGCTTCACTTTAAGTGTGGAGCATTTTAGAGTATGATAAAATATATTTGGAGTAACCCAGGCATCTCACTCACAACCCACCTCTTGGATTTGTATCAAGGATAAGCACCATCAGGTAGGTAACTTAGCCACCCAATTTGGTTTCGGCATATTTGATATCCCATTGTCTCTGTCAAAATATATATAGATTAAACAAGTGATTTTGCAAATGGGTAAGATCTTGTAAACCTGCATAGACCATGAATATGTGTAGATTTTGCTAGTTGATTTACAACTACATACAATGTGATACCATTCTATACAATTGAACTTTCCTATTTATTTAAAGTGTGATAAAAAAATCAGCCTCATATCTTATCAAACAATAACCTATGAGTTTCTATTAGAGTGCATTGATTATGCAAAGGACAACAAACTTCTAATTCAAGTGTTTATCCACAAAAATACAAATATTAGAATTACTGCTACACAGTTATATTGTCTGCTTAGTTCAATTTAATTCTATGGGAATAGGTACAAAATGTTATGATATAACTTGTAGATTTGTTGGCTGGATTCTCTTGGGCCACTATACACATATATACAGATTTCACGTAGAAAGATGAAGTTGATTTGTTATATAAGCTAGAAGAATTGTGGTCTTTTAGTCGATATCGTGAGGCATGGGTGTTGACTATAGAGTTAATATTTCGATTGCTCTTCTGCTGGTGTCAATTACAAAGTTAATGTTCCAAATGTTTTGCTACTGGCATAAACTTGAATAAGTTAAAGTCACTATTGTGAAAGAGAAATGATATTAATTGCATGAACAAAGTGAGTTCAATTTCTTCTGCATGCTTTATTCAATGGAGATAGACAGTGTATTTTATTTATTCATTGGCATCAAAGAGAAAATGTACAAAAAATTTACTCTGTCACTGTAACTATCTCTTATCTTAAATGTGCATAAAACAATCAAACGTATATTAGTTACTTTATATTTATGGTGTAATGGATAAAACTTTCAATGTTATGCTTGTATATAAATAAACTATATAGTTCACAATAATTTGAATCATATCCTTATAAAGAAATCTTTAGCATAAAATAACCTCTCAAACTATTTTAGGATAGGGAATTTAGTTGAAACTCAAATAGTTGTCCTTATCCTTATGTTTACAAGTCTAATGCTTACTGGTGGGCGTTGGAAAATTCAACCTCTTTTTATGAAGTCACTTCAAATTTTAAAAGACTTCGAATTAAGTCTAGTCTCATGTTTCTTTTAAAAAAGAAGATAGAATGTATTCCCTCAATTAAGGAAAAGGGAATATATCCCCATTCCCTTAGAAAGAGACTATATTAATTTTAAAATAAAGAATATACTAAAAAAAGATTCCCTAGCTCTAAGGAACACCTTAGGTATGTTATGTTTTTTTAAAAATAAAATTTTGTTATTTTATAAATTAGTTTGATATATGTTATTTTATTTTAAAACAAAATATTGTATAATAAATAAAATAGTTTTTAAGTAGTTCAAAATTAAGAAGAAAATAAATAAGTAAATAAAAGTGAAGTTTAGTGAATACAGTGGATGCATTTATTTATAATATTTGGATAATTTTCTTGTAGTTCAAAGTCAATTTTTTTTAAACTAATAATAAAATATTAAATTGTAAATGATTTTGTGAGTGTTGTTGGATCGAAAATTTATGTAAGTTGTGTATTATTGGTATAACTACATGATTATAGCATGATTTAATAAAGTCGTCATCTTTAAGATTGTACCGAATTGTGGGTATCTTTTTTATGAGTATAGAAAGTGATAACTAAGAATTATTCATTCATTCAATACTATATTATTTAAATAAGAGTTAATAGCTTGCATGATTTATTGCTCCCAATATGAAGATCAAATGGAATTATGTGTAGCTAATTTTAAATACTCACTTTAAAAGGTTATTTGGAAATATTTCATATGAATGGATATTGTTGAGATTTTATTTGATAAAAGGTTAATATAGAATGCTTATTTTTCTATCATGATGCCTAAAGTATTCTTAGATTTGGAATTTATTCTTGAACAATTCATATATGGGGAATTATGCTATAATTAATATTACTAATGTTGTTATGTATTTCAGATTTTATGAGCCATTTCTTATAAAGATTTAATTATGCTATATATAGCTTGAAAACCTAAGAAAAGAAAGGAAAACAAAACCAGTAGTGTTTGGTATCTACGATGCCTCTAGCTCACATTTATGGGTAATTTCATCACACTTGAGCTACTACATCTATAGCCTAACACAATTTCCATAATGACGTATGTGGAATCATCCCTATAAATCACTAGGGAGATATAAGGGACATTGGTTGATTAAATCCAAAGGGAGGGAAATCCCCTTTGGAATGATAATCTAAAAAGATAAAAAGGAAATGAATCAAATCTGCTAGTGACAATCAAGAAAACAAAGTAGAAATTTTCTATGGTGTAGTATAATCGAAGATATTCTTATGTTGAGGTATATCAATTATGAAATCATTTAAATAGGTCAAGGGTGATGAATATTAATAGGGAATAAGGTAGATGAATGTCATTAGGTAAACAAACAAAGGTCAACTCAACCATTTTTTATTTATGCTTCCCTTTGTGGGTAGCAACCACAGAGGAACTGTCTGGGGAGTAAGAACCCTAGAAAGGGTTGCATACCCACCCTTTTATAATAGTTCACATAAAACATAGTCTAGAAAATAGAACTACATATTGTACGCCTTGATCCTGTTTGGAAGCAGGGTATGTAGGTAGTCTAGGAAATGAAGGATGCTCCTAGTACTTAAGTGTTTGAGAATAGGGTTTAGGGCAAGCGAGACCGTTTGAACATTTCAAAAGGATAATAAACTAAAATTATATTCAACTATACTCAGAAGAATCTCGTATGGATTACTTGATTCCCCAAGGCCTTAGGCAAAATTCCAAGGTGGGTTTCAAGCCTAGAATTATGATTTACATACCCCTGAGGATGGTGAGCTCGATACACTCCCCAATAGGTAGTGTGGTCATTAGGAAAGTGACTCAAGATCCAGATGATCCTAATGGGTCCAAGACTCTGGCTAGAGCACATACCTATCTTATGATAGATTCCTACCTCATTAGGTGGATGCCTATTCCAATTTATGAATAGATGTATTCCTGTTTTGTACATGAAAAAATGAAGTGAATTCATGTTCCATACGAACAAATGATTCAATTGACATTCCATATTGACATATACCTATCCTATAAGGATAGAAGTTTTTGAGTATACAAACACATTGAAAAAAAATTATTATGGTGTTTGGATTAAAATTAATTAGGTTTGTACACTTCAACTTATGAAGAAGAATATTTTGGTGAAGAAGTTTATTTATCATATTTTTCAAGTAGAAGGAGATGCCTCTAAGAAATCATCTATGGTATCATCCAACATATCAAAATATTATTTAGAAAAATCATTATCAAAAGCATTGGAACTTTGAATAAAAATATCCAACATGATTTCATTCACATTAGGTTCACAAAAAATTAAAGGAGTGGATTTGCCACCCTCAAGACTATGGGGACTTTAAGGAGAAAATAGCCCTTAACTACCTCAAGGATCAAAGCTTAAGTGATGAGATAAATAATAAAGAGTATTTGCACAACTTGATTGAATAAAAGGTAAACTATTAAGGACAAGAACAAGGAAATCACTTAATTACATAAATTAATGATAGAATCAGAATCTCTAGCATATAAAAATGGAAATTACATAAAGCACAAATTTTACCCTTGGGAGAATAAAACCTCGGCCATCGACAATAGTGCATCATAGGGACATCTACACCCCACATTGTCATCTCTCGTAAAACAAAGAATAAAACCCTTAAAATATGAAACATCCAGCTCATCAAGTCTGTGCACTTGTACACAAGACAAAGAGGGAAAAAATGTTGGTTATATTTCAAGGCTTGCCTCAGTCAAACCCTCGTTTTAGTGTTTCGACCTCCACAAATAATTGGATAGATAGAGATAGATGAAAATTCATGAAATATAAAGAAGTGTGATAGAAACAAACCCCACAAAGGAAGAGAACCTCTATCATGATTATAAATATTTGTAATAGAAACAAACCCCACAAAGGAGGAAAACCCCTATTACAAATAAAGTAGATGAGATCAAATAGACAATATTAAATAGACAAGAAAAGAATACAAGAGAGCATTGCCAATAATCGGTGGCTCCCTTCTTGGATTGATAGACATGACAAGCTTGTGTGCAAGAGAGCCTTACTATTTCTTGAGATAAATTATGCAGAGCTTCATTATGGAGAGGAAGATAGAATGAAGGAGTAAAATAGGAGAGAGAGCAATATCAAATGAGAGGAAAAAGTGGAGTTTTGTGAGGTTTCATGGGTGGGAGGAGTTGTCATATCCACATTCTACCACAATGACATGTGTCATAGGAAAATGATACAAAATATTCTTATTTGAATCTCAAAAAATTTGGGGATGGTAGTAGGTTGTCGGGACATGAACACATTGTGTAAACTATGTCTTACTCAAAACTTTGCACAAGTGAAGTATCTAGGATATTAGTTTTTCATCATTTTCACCTATGAAGTTTGAATCATGAAAGTCTAACTTATAGGATTTTTTCATAAATACAATAGGCTAGAAGTGCAATTACGAAATTGCAATGAGGTGTAATTGTACAACACTACAAAAAAAGTAGATTTCCTCTTTGACTCAACTTTATCTCATTAACATATTCAATAGGATTCCTATATGGATCAAAGAGAGATAAAAACACCAAGTTCTTCCAAAATTCAAATAATACTTTCCATTGCTATAAACAAATTTACTCCATCAAATATGCCTTTGGTAATATCTTTGACAAACTATAGCTCATCAAAGTTGAGGTGGTGAATCTCTTAAAAAATACCCTTAGATATGGTGATGCTTCCAACATGCATGTCCAAGTATAATTTTTATGATTCATCTATAAAAAATTTCTAAATGAGGATATTTAAATGTTGACAAATCCTTTCATAGAGGAAAAAATAAGTTGGAACTTTTATATGCAGTTGAAAATAGCTAGATGACCTTATGAACTGTCTATGTAACTTTCTTTCAAAAAATTTAGCACACTATAAGTAATGAGGTCCTAGAGATGTGTAATGAGGCCAAATTTTTTAGGTAAGTTCTTAAATATTTTAATTTTACTTTCATAACTCCTTTTCTAAGATTTTGTTTTACTTCTTTTCTTTATAATTTAACCCTACTACATAGTGCAATAAAATATGAAAATTCCTTTTGAAATATATTGAAAATAGACTCAAGATCAGGCTTCTTCTTTCACTCATAATTAAAGAAGTGAAAGAAGAAATTATATTTATACCCAAGAGGAATATTTTTTAATGTATCTGTAAGCACCTAAATTTGACTAACTCATTTCTTTCAAAAAATCATTAGTTTTCGTCATCATGTATTATTAATTCAACTTTTGATTTTAAATAATTTCATTATCTAATAGAATTAATATTATTTTCCCCGCATCCTATATAATTAATGATTTTTTAATTATTTAATTAAAATAATTATTCTTCCCAAAATTTTCTTCAAAAAATTAATAAAATTATTATTTTATTATTCCCCCCTTTGCACATGAAATAAAAAAGTAATTATTTTATTAATTATCCATGCATCTACACCTCATCAGTCAACTTCTATTCACTTTGAGTTCACTCTCCAATCAATTCACTCTTCTACCTAATTTATTCATTTAACTAATAGTCACTTGTACTTATCTCATCAACCAATTCTCTTAACTAATCCATATGGCCAATTAACTCAAATCATGCAATTAGTTAACTCCTCAACTCTCTAAATGAATTCCTCTCAAGAATTCTCACCCATTAATCTTTTTAGTCTTCATTTCAATCCAAACCATTGATCAATATCACATTAAATCTATAAATACAACCTTCATTCATCCATTAGTTGTCTCTCTCTTTTGCAAGAAATCTATATATTCATATCATTTAAGTGATTTTGTGCTAAAAATATGAGAGCAACTATATACACCATTATTCAAGGTTTAATTGAAGATAAATGGAGCTAAGGAAGGTTATCATTTATGTTTTCTTTATTGTATTTTTTGATTTCCTTATGTTTCATTGAGGTTATTGAATGATTGTGATTGGTGTTTTGTTTTTTTGTTCATTATTCACAATCATTTTATTGATCCACAATATATTCATAACCCATGAGATTATTCACTCCATTCTAATTAAAATTTGAAAAGTATGTTATTGAACCTTAGTATTAGCAAGGAATATAATAGATTCAATTGAATTTTTTCAATAAAAATATTTAAAAGATTTAGATTTTGTTTGGGTTGGAAATATTGGATCTTCAAACACATCTCCACACCATAATATTTCATCCTCCTAAGGGATTCCTATTTTTTTTAAATGAATCAAAAGGAATCTAGCAAGGTTATCCATGTACCTATGTTTACATATAATCATAGCATATTTTCTTGGTCGTTTCATTACAAAAACTCCAAAAGAAGATGGAAATGTATCATGGAAATCATTAGCAGTTTTTTGCTTAATTTTTATTGGGATCTAATAATAGTTCAAATTTTGATGGTCTATTCAAAATGATGAACTCTTGGGCTAGTAAATATGACTTATATTTTTCTAAAACATGAATAATTTTTAACATTTTCTTTTCCATAAATGTGTAAATAATTTTTTAAAGGAAAACTAAACATCTTTCAAAACTATTAGGCTATTAATTTTGTGTGAGCATAGTGACTGTCACATACGTTATAAGTTCAAGAAATATCTAGTTATATAGAAACCTGCATTAAACTAAAATTTGACATTTACTAGAATTAAATTCTTTCCATCTACATCATCTATAATACCCCAAGCCACACACTAGGAAATTAGATAACTAAACATTTTTTGAAACAACACCAATGATCAAGGTATGATAATAACATGTCACACTTGTAAGAGAAGATGCACACAAGTTTCATATGAAACACAAGGACATAAGGACAATAAAAACATAAATGACCTCACTATTTCTACAAGAAATATATCACTAATGGAAGACTTACCAATCATAGAATGAAACCAACATGATGAACTTGAGAAAGGGAGAAGGGAAACCAAATTACCATTGAGTACTAACCTATGACCACACTCTCTCACAAACATAATTCAACGATAGGATGAGGGAATAATCAACTTTAATCCCCACCTAAGCACTCTTATAACACTAAATAAATCCCAAATGAATGGTGAAATTATAAGGAAAAATATAGACTCATCTCATGCCCAATTGAGTACAATAGTGGTTTCCAAACACACAAGCATAAAGTGCTCAAAAAATTTCATCAACCATCATTGGGGAATAACATAGAGCTACATATTAGGTGGAAAAATAACAATGTAATTCTACCCACTGAATTGACATGTGAAGCATACCTACTCAATTTAGTAGCCAAAATATATGAAAATAATCCAAAAAGGTTCAAGATCATATATAGTGATAGGTCTTGTGAATTTTTCATTTGGTTCCAAGTCCTTGCCCAAAATTCTGACCTTTTAGGTCAAAATATAGTGGTTAGAGTATAATTAAACTATGTCTAGAGTTTTTCTAAGTCTCAAAACCATCCTAAAACCCTATATTTCAAGTGTTGTTAACACTTTATTCTATTTTCTTGTCAACCTATTATATATCCAGTGCCTAGTCATTTAAGTCATGACTTATGTCTTCTAAGTCATTTGTCTATCAACCCCTTTTACCTATAAATACCCACTTAGTCCATCACCTTTGGTTGTTTATAAATTTTCTTTATGCATTCCTTTGAAAGATTTAATTCAAAAATCCAAAGTCTGTATACTTTTTTAAAGCCTAAGTCATGTTCCTTTATCTACCTAGGCCCAACCCCTTTTAAGAACATCTTTTATGCACATTCTTTAAAAGTATACTTTAAGTTATCTATGTGATTAATCATGCATTTCCAAGTGTCTATGTCTTATTTGTTTCCACCATTTTGTAGGTATTATTCTATTCATAAAAGGATGGCCATGAAACTGTGAGAGGCTACCACCTAACACATCTTTAAAAAAAAATCAAGTGAGGACCATTAGCTAGTCCCACCAATTCATACATGGCAAGTGTTAAGGCTTTCTATTGTTCTACTGCACCCTTTTGGTGGATCCATGGTAGAATCATAGAAGAGTGAGAAGATGACACATTGTTGACATTTGAACAAGTGCATTATTTGAAGGTGAAAATGGTGCCACTTGGCACAATCTGGTGTGTTTTCTACCATTCCATGAGGATTATTGTATAAAGATTTGGTTTGTATGTAAAATAGTGGGAGGTCACCACATGGCAATGTTTGAGTCATCCAATGGATGAATAAGTGAAGTCAAAGAAATGACTAAGTATTGCAGTATATAGGGAAGGTTAAAGGGTGATTATTTTCCACCACATGGCATGATCATAATGGTTTTCTTCCATTCAATGGGCCTTTATCTGAAGCTTTTTTTCATGGCCATGGAACTACAGGAGACTGCCACATGGATTTTGATGACTTGTTTCCTCGGTGGCAAGGCTTTGGGTGACTTGTAAAGATACTCCACATTTATCAATTTGATTGGCTCCTACTTTTAAAGCAAGTCAAATCTTTTTAAAACAAATTGACTTCTCAATACCATCCAATCAAGTTACTTACTAAAAGATCAATAACCTAGATTCAAATCTAAGAAATGGGTATGTTGAAGTTGTTGGAGAGTGTTGCACTATGTTGTCATTAATGTTGTCATTGATGCCAACCACTAGTGTGGATGTGATGAGAAAGAGTTTTAGTGTTTAGAAAGTGTTGCAGATATTGATGTCAACGTCTTGTGTGTTTGTGTTGAGGAGTTATGGTGTTGAGCAAGTGTTACAAATGTTGTAGGTTCACTTGGTTTCCAAGTGCTTTTCAGAAACCTTGAATAGAGAGTGTATGAGGTGACAAAGGGGTGTTTTTGTGTTGTGATCGAAATTTATTCATATTTGAAGATTTTCCTATGTATCTTGGATATGATGATTAGAGGTGTTTAGAGGTACTATATCTTTAATTTTAGGTTCTAGATTGTGCAGTAGTGGAAGACGTGCTTAACAGTGTGTTTCTTGTGAAGAAGGTTGTCTTGGAGAAATGGAATTTCTTTGCATTTCTCTATGTTGAGGTTTCTTTTCTTGCCTATTTAGTAACATGCCTATATTTCTTGTATCTACCTTCCCTTGGAGTTTTTAGTGTTTACTTGTTCAACAAGATAAGTTGTGTTCTATGGTAGTGTGTTTGGTTGTATAGAATAAAAGTGTTCTTTAGTTTCAAGTGGTTGCATTAGTTTTGTTGGATATCTTGTTTGTTTTGAATATTCCTAGATGGTGTGTGATTTTTCTATGTACTTTGCATGGTTTTTTTGGACTTGGAGAAGCATGAATGTGGTCACTTGGTAGTGTTAGTATATGTTTGGATGACTTGGCATGCTAGCAGTATTTGCAGAGGTTCTTAGTTATTTTTGGAAGCACGGTGTATATTTAGGTCTTGGATAACCCATGGTGTGGTCCACCTTCACTTATTTCCACTATAGAAGTGCTTGGTGCTGACCTATTTGGTGGTTGTGGATTTGAGGTGCACACATTTCATTGTGGTCAACCTAAAGAAGTTGTTTTAGGTGACGAAGGATATATAAGAAAGGTCAGTTGTTGGAGATAGAGTGGATGTGAAGTATGATGTGAATGTGATCAAGTGTGGTTATCTGAGTGTAAGCTTTAACATCTAAGCATACCTGATGTCGTGAGAAGAAGGTGTCTACATTTTCAATGTGCCTAAATTTTTTGGAGGCAGTGAGCCAAAGGTTGTGGATGGTACAAAGTTGTTTTGGTAGATCTTCCTATTTCTTTGAGGTGGCGAACCTCCCTATAGCAGTCTTCTTCTATTCTTCTTTCTTTCAGATAGTTAGTCCTTTAGGTAGTAATCCCTTCACAGTGAGCCCTTCTGGTAGTGAGCCTATTTTATTTGGTCTTTTTATTCACATACATGTGAGTTAATCCTCACCACAATTTTTTATTGATCAGGGTTTTCCACATAAATCTAGTGTTCTCTTGTGCATTGTTTTGAATTTGCTTGTGTTTCAGCTATTTACATTCATGCTAATTCTTCATAAGGTTTTGAAGTTTAATAAGGGTTTTAAAGTTAATGAGGGTTTGATTATTTCAATGCACAACTAATTCACCCCCCCTTAATTTTCTTGTGTTTCCAACAATTGGTATCAGAACTATGGTTCATTCGAAGAAGGTTAACCACTTGAGGTAGATGAAAATGGTGCATAAGAAGGGTTTCAAAGTGCCTATGTTTGATAGAACAAAATATACTTACTAAAAAGCCAAGATGGAAGATTTTCTTGTCTCGCTAGGGTTTGGTGTCTAGAATTTAGTTGAAAATGGATATAAAATGCATGTTACTACTCCAACAAGTGATGATGAGATCAAGGATTATGAGAATAATGGTAAAGAAAGAAATATTATCTTGAGTGGACTTTCTGATTCAGAACTTCGGAAGGTGATAAGCCTCAAAATTTTTAAAGAGATATGGGTAAACTTGCAAATAATTTATGAAGGAGATGATAAGGTCAAGCAAGAAAATATTTATTATTTCAAAGCCAAATTTGAAACCCTAAGGATGTTAGAAGATGAAGATATTACAACCTAAATGCTTAGGTTGGATGAAATTTTCATTGTCATCAATGGTCTTGGTGGAACTCTAGAAGAAAGTGGAGTTGTGAAAAAGGTATTTATAAATCTTCCTAAATATTATAGTGTTGAAGTTTCTCCTATTGTGAAACCTTAGAATTTGGATCAATATTCTAGAGATCAAATGTTTGGTGCTTTAATTACTTTTTAATTAAGAGAGTATGACAAAGATGTTACAAGGAAAGAAACTACCTTTAATGTTAGCAAGAAAGAGAAGGATGATGAATTTGATCCAAATGATATTTATGAGGTGGAAGATCTTTTTTTAAGGAGATTGAAAAATCTGGAAAATACAAAAGGTAAGTTACCTTTCAAATTTTCCAATTGTGGAAAGATATGTCATTATGCTTCTAAATTTCCAATCAAAGTTTCAAATGAAAAACAAAAGGATCATAAGGGTAAATCTTTTAGGAAGAGTTATTATGCTGAAAAATAAATTGGTCCATCTCATTTTGAGGAATTGGACTATCTTGATGATGGAATTAATGAGTGATTTTTCATGGATATAAATGTTGCAACTAATTCTCCCGATCCTAAAAATGTGTGAAGGAAATTACTCCAGAAATAGGTCATAGTTTTCAAGGAAGTATGTTGATTATTTTTCATGCAAGGGAGGAGAGAAACTATTGGATAATTGATTGTGGATGCTCAAATCATAAGGTAGGTGATAAGAGTAAGTTTGTTAAGCTTGAAAAGAATGATGGTGGTATTTTTAAGTTTAGTGATGATACATCTGTTAAGATTCCTAGAAAAGATTTAATTATTTTTTATAGAAAGCATAAACAAATGATGTTCTTTATGTCAAGGGTCTTTGGCATAATCATCTTAGTGTAGGAAAAATGTGTATTAGAGGATACAATTTTGTGTTCTAGGATAATGGTTGAGAAATCAGAAAAGAGAGCTCTGGAACTTTGGTTGTTGTAGGAAGAATGAAAAAAGAAAATTTTAATCATATCAAAGGTGGTGGTGTTAAGTCCTTTATGTCACAAACCAATGAAATTTGGCTATGGAATAGAAGGATGTGTCACATCATTTTTTATAGCCTAGTGAAGATTAGTTCTATTGATGCTATGAGATATTTTCCAAGAATTACAAAGCTTATTAAATCAATCTGCAAAGAGTGCCAATTCGGAAAGCATACATAGAAGAGGTTCAAGACTAAAGAAAATTCTACCACAAGACCTTTAGAGTTGGTGCATACAGACCTATGTGGACCTACCAAAACAAGAATCTCTCAAGGTGATAGTTACTTTATGTTGTTTATAGATTATTACTCTAGAATGACTTGGGTGACCTTTCTCAAAGAAAAATTGCAAGATCTAGATAAGTTTAAGGTATTTAATTTTATGGTTGAGAGAAATGGATTTGAAAATAAAAATTTTGAGATCTGATAGAGGTGGTCAGTTCACCTCTAATGAGTTTAACCATTTTTGTGAAGATCATGGGATAAAGAGATAGTTATCAGCACCTAGGACTCCTCAGTAGAATTGATTTGTGGAGAGGAAGAATAAGAAAATTCAAGAAGCAACAAGAACCATAATCAAGGAAGAAAATATATTAGATGTTTATTGGAGAGAAGCCTTTCATACTATAGTATACATTCTTAATAGAGGAAAAGTAAGAGTGAATAGTTTGAAGACCCCCTATGATTTATGTTATGGAAAACCTCCTACTATGAATTTTTTAGTGTTTGGAAGAAAATTTTCTATCATGAGAGATGAAGAAAATTATTGCATAGGCTGTTGTCGTTGCACCGAAATATTGACCTATCAATTCCCAATATAACCACTAGAATTATACAAGATCCAAGATCCACAAGAGGTTGTCAAGCCATGTCACAAACCAAAGCACTATACTATACAACACAAGGATACCAAGGGTGGAACTCTTGCAACAATCCCCTAGCAAAAATGTTAGGTTTGAATCTATGACCTTGGATTTGGTACCAATTTTTGCACAGGTGGTTGTTGTTGCACCAAAATATCAACTTGTCAATGCTTGTTACAACTGCTAGATTTATACAAGATCCAAGATCCACAGGAGGTAGTTAAGCCATGTCATGAACCCATGCATTGTGCTACACAACACAGGGATACCAAGGGTGAAACTCTTGCAACATAAAACTTAGGAAATTTTGATGCTAGATCAAATGAAGGAATCTTCCTTAGATATTATACAAAGATAAAGGAATAAAAATGCTATAACAAAAAGCTGAAGAAGATGCTTGAAATTCCAACTGTAAAAGTAGATGAAGAACCACATTAGATCTCAATGATGATAGAAGGATATTAATATGATGATCTCCCTTGCAGTGAAAAATAAAAAATAAGAAGAGAAAGAAAATGAGATGATAGTAGAAGAGGAAGAAGCTTGAGAAAAGAATCCTATGACTCCTAAGTATGTATAGAGAAATCATTCTGAAGATCAAATCATTGGAGATAAGAGAAAAATTTTGATAAGGAGAAAAGTAGCCATGATAGAGGAACATGTAAAATTTTGTTTACTTTTTTAGATAGAACCTAAGATAGTTATTGAGGCATGAAAAGATGAGAATTGGATCAATGCTAAGGAAGAAGAGGTGAGATTTATTGAGAATAATTAGACTTGGGAATTGGTTCCAAGACCAAAAAACAAGAATGTGATAGGAACCAAATGGGTTTTCAAGAACAAGTTGAATAAACATGGAAATTTTTTTAGAAACAAGGCTAGAATTGTGTGTAAGGGCTACTCAAAAGTGGAAGGAATAGATTTTGATGATACTTTTTCTCTAGTAGCAATAAATGAATCCATTAGGATTTTTTGGATTTTGTAGCACATGAAGACTTCAAGGTATATTAGATGGATATAAATTTTACATTTTTTAATGGTGAGTTAGAAGAAGAGGTGTACATTGAACAACAAGAACTTTTTTAGATGTCAGAAGATGCTAATATGGTCTACAAATTGAAGAAAGCATTTTATGGACTCAAACAGGCTCCTAGAGCTTGGTATGTAAGACTAGATAGATACTTGTTACAATAGAGATTCAAAAAGGGCACTATAGATAGTAATCTTTACTTCAAGGTTGAGGGAGATATGATCTTGATTGTGGTTGTGTATGTTGATGACATAATCTTTGGATGAAATGAAGAAATTTGTAAGAGGTTTGTAGAGGAGATACAAAATGAGTTTGAGATGTCAATTTTTGGGGAGATGAATTTATTGGGATACAAATTAGTCAATTAGAAAAATCTATATTCATTTCACAATAAAACTATGTTAATGAAATGTTGAGGAATTTTAGAATGGAGGATTCTAAACTAGTATGTACTCACATGGTTAGTGGTTGTAAGTTGAGAAAAAAATATGAATGTCATAAGATAGATCAGAAAAAGTATAGATCAATGATTGGTGGACTGCTATATCTAACTACCACTAGACTAGATATCATGCATGTAATATGTCTTGCAAAAATATTTCAAAAAGATCCTAGAGAATCACATGTGGTATCCCTCAAAAGGATATTTAGATACTTGAAGGGAACTTTAAACTTTGTTCTATAATATCCTAGGGATACTGATTTATTTTTTATTGCTTATACAAATGCAGATTGGGTAGGTTGTGTAGATGAAAAAATAAGTACAAGTGTAGGATCTTTCTTTCTTGGAAATAGACTAGTTTCTTGGCTAAGTAGGAAGTAGGACTCAATGTCATTATCTCTTGCAGAGGAAGAATATATTGCTTTAAATTCATGTTGCACACAAGTGTTGCAAGTGTTGTGGATGAAGTAGACATTAAAGGATATCATAGTATCATATGATGAACCTATTTCTATATTGTGTTATAATACGAGTGTTGTCAATATTTCAAAAAATATGGTAATGCATTCAAGGACAAAGAATATCTCTATTTGGTATCACTTTCTAAGAGAGAAAGTTTTAGAGAATGAAGTGAAGTTGGAGTATGTGCTTATAAAGGATCAAGTAGGAGACATTTTAACAAAGGCTCTTCCAAAAGATATATTTGAGTAACTCCAAAAGAAGCTAGGGCTTGTTGTCCCTCCTACTTTCAACTAGATGCATAAGATGGTGCATGTGTCTAGGGAGTAATTCAAGACTTATTCCTTCATCTTAGACTGATAAAGGCTACCTCTCAGGTGGAGTAGGTAGTGATTTTTTGGTAGGTGTAGTTAGAGGGAGAATACCTTGTGCTAATAAGGGGGAGAGAGCAATAGAGAGAGATATGGAGAGAGAGTAGTAGAGAGAAAGTAAATGGGAGAGAAAGTAAGTTGCATATGTTTTCTATAGTAATTTATGCAGGTGTTGTCCTTTGTCACTATTTTCAAAGGGGAGATGTCTTAAGAAAAAGGGAGAGAGTGGAAAAAGAAACAAAGAATCCTAAAATGTAATAAGTATTCAAGTAAAGGTTAGAGCTTCTAGTGAGTTGTAGATGTATATTTTATTTTTTTGTTCATGGTTTTCTAGAGCTGATGTTTCTATTAATGACAAAGGGGTATATTGTTGAAGTTTTTAGATAGTTTTTCATTATGTTTCCATTGATGTCAACCCATAGTGTAGATGTGATGAGAAAGAGTTGTGGTGCTAATAAATCATTGTATATATTGATGTAAACCTCTAGTGTGGTTATTTTTTAGAGTTATGGTGTTGAGAGAGTGTTGCAGATGCAACAGGTTCACTTGGTTTCTAAGTTCTTTTGAGAAAAAATGAATATAGAGTATACAAGGTGATAGAGGGGTGTTCTATGTTTCAATCTACATCTCTTCTTAGTTTAAGATGTTTTTGTGTAATTTTTATGTGATAATCAAAGGTTTTCATAGGTACTATATCTAGAGTTTTAGGTTTTAGAGTGCATAGAAATGGAAGATATGTTTGAAAATGTGTTGCTTGTGAATAAGGTTTTCTAGGAGAAATGGAATTGCTCCACATATATCTGCATTCAAGTTTCTTGTCTTGTGGATTTCAGAATTTTATTATATTTCCTATAACTACCTTCCCTTGGAGTTTTTACCATTCATTTGTTCAACAAGCCTATATTCATAAGTTGTGTTCTATGGCAGTGTGTGTCATTATACAAAATGAAAGTGTTCTTCAGTTTTAGGTGGTTGTGTCAGTAGCATTAGATATATTATTTATGATGAGTATTCTTGGATGTTGTGAGATGTTTATATGTGGTCAACATGGTGTTTCTAAATCTAGAGAAGTGTGAATTTGGTTGCTTGGTAGTGTTGGTGCAAGTTCGGGTGACCTAGCATGCTAGCACTATTTATGGAGGTTCTTAGTTGTTTTTGCAAGTGTGGTGTTGTGTGATGGTGTAGAATTGGATCCTAGTTAACCCATGGTTTGGTCCAACTTCACTTATTTCCACACTGAAATTGTTTTGTGCTGAAATATTTGATGGTTGAATGTTTAAGTTGAACACATTTCATTGTGGCTGACCTAGAGAAGTTGTTTTAGCTCATGAACAATATATAAGTAATTTTAGTTGTTGGAGATAGCATGGATGTGAATTTGATCAAGTGTCATGATTTGTGTGTGATATTGAATGCCTAAGGCTACCAAATGTAGTGAGAAAAAGGTGTCCACATTTTTAGGGTGCTTGAAGTTGCTAGAGGCATTGATCCAAAGGTTGTAGATGGTGTAGAGTTATTGTGGTGGATTCTCTTGTTTCTCTATGATAGTGAACCTCCTTGTAATAGTATTCTTCTATTATTGTTTCTTCCAAAAAGTGAGTCCTCTGGGTAGTGATCCCTTAGCAATGAGCCATTCTTTCCCTTTGGGTAGTGATCCCTTCTAGCATTGAGCCTATTGTATTTTATTTTTCTATTCATATATATGTGAGTTAATCCACAAAATGATTTTTTCCCTAATTATAGCTTTCCACGTAAATTTGGTGTTCTCTTTTGTGTGGTTGTGAATGTGTTTGTGTTTTAGTTGTTTACATTCATGCTAATGATTCATAAGAATTTGATGTTTCATAAGGGTTTAAAAGTTAATGAGGGTTTGATAATTTCAATGCACAACTGATTCACCCCCCTCTCAATTGTCTTGTGTGTATAATAGGGTAGTTGCATGCACTCTAGCTCACACATGCTAAGAGTAATGGTGGACATGAAAAATTTCTAAGCCTGGAAATTAATGATTTCTTCATACCTTGCCCTAAGCATTTGAACACTTCACAAAATCATTCTAAGCATCTAGAGAAGTGAATCTAGTGAACTTGTGAGTTATTCTATGTCAAACTAGGGCTTCTACATCTAAAAAATAGTAAGTGCTTATATGACTAAATTCCTAGTCAATTTCCACCAAAGCTGCTTGTAAATACTTGTTGTCACTCTAAAAATTGAATTCTAAGGTTTATCCTGAGCTAGAATATTATTGCTTGCATTTGAATAATCTAAAATTTTTCCTAGTCTCTACTTAATTTACGATGAGAACCCGCTAGAATATTATTGCTTGCATTTGAATAATCTAAAATTTTCCCTAGTCTCTACTTAATTTACGATGAGAACCCTAAAATTTTTAAGAAACCTTAACCTTTCACCACAAATTCATTGCAAAATGTCTCCTCCTCAAGCCCAATATTTTGGTTCCACCCTAATTCGAGTATTGCATGAGGTTTTAGTTGCCTAATTACCTAGTTCAACGACTAAAAAGTTAGAGTACAAGGTCATCGGTCAAAAAAGGGTTTGGTGGATCATTTCCATGGTTGTAGGGATGTTGAGCTCCCTATAAAAGGATGGTGACTATTTTCAACTAGTATGGCAAGAGGAATGTGTCAGATTCCACATCCAATGTGTTGAGACTTGACTTAGGGAAATTGATGGTTCCTAATGACTTCCTAGATCTAGACCTATTAAAGGAAGTTGTAGTCAACTATGATGAATCAATTGGGGCAATGAGAACTACAATGGTCCAAGTCATGGTCATGGTGGAAATAGAAAAAAATTTACACATATTTAAGCTCAACATGGATGCTAACAAACCCATTAAATTTGAGACTTTCAAGAAGAAATATAGTTAGAATAGAAGCACCTACAAAGTATCCTTGTTGTCAAAATTTAAAGTGAAGGGTCATAATAACAAGAGTGTTAGAATCTCCCATGGAAAAAAAGTCTTTAAGATTGATAGTTTTGAGAATTAATTCTCTAAAACTTATTATTCATTAAGTAAGATCCTTTGATTTTGACAAACATGAATTTATCTCTATTGCTTTAATGTACATGGAAGTTGGCATTCAGAATGTCATGGTAAATGATGAATTTTATTATGCAACATATCTTTATGATTCTATCTACAAGGGATTAATGAAAATAAAGAAGGGTTATCCAAGGATAATTTTTTGGTGGTATCTCTCTTATGCCACATGTTCCTATTCAAGGGAAGGCCAAAATTCAACTTTGCATCACAGATTAATGATGTTGATGAGAATGAAGATCAATTCCATGTCCAAAATTTGACCCATTTGTTGGATATCCCTTGTGGATAGTCAAGCTATGTTACTTTTAGAAACCAATTTATTGCTAGGCTCCTAGCTTTCCGACTAGGTCAAGTGCCTAGGATGCTTGTAGAACTACTACATTTTTTGAGCCTATGGTGAGAAGGTCAGACTTGGTCATCTATCATAACTAGGGTGATTTTATTCTTCATTCATATTGTACTATTCTGAGAGTGTATGGAATCATTGTAGGACACCATGTCCTACTTTTTGGAAGAATGAAGAAGAATCCCTCTGGTGTGTTGTCATTGATGCCAACATTGTTTGGTGACAATTCTTGTCCATTTGGTAAATAGTGCTTATGTTACTCTAATCTGATAATCTGGTCCAAAATTGTTTATATTAAAAGATTGACCTATGTGGTGTTAAGATTTATTTAGAACTAGTAATTGTATCTATGGACAAGTTTTCAGTGATTTTGGTTGAATGGGTTGAAATATATAAATGATAGAAGTTCAACATACAAGTTTTGTGTCTTTCTCTAGCCGACAGGGATAAGTGGTGTGAAGATATGCTTTGTAGGGGTTAAATAGATCCTTCTTGGGTTAGATCCAACCTAAATTATGTCTTGCACATTTTGTTTTGAGCACAAAGGAATTTTTGGTCTGCATCGAGAAGCCATTTTGAATTGATTATATATACACCCAATTGGGCCAACCTAATTGATGTATGTAGATGTAATAGTGTATATATATGCATTTTTATTGTATTGAAGATACATAGGTGTGTAATATGCAACAAGTAATAAGTAGTGATGCACGATAGTGTGATATTGTGTGAAGTTGTAGGTAGTTGTTGTGAACCTGCAAACTAATGTATAATTTTGTATTCTAGAGATTAATTGGTACTAAACTTAGCACATAGAAGGTGTATTCATCAGTTCATCTTTTGGAAATGAGCCACACTCCTTTTTTGTAATATTTTTAGGATGTGAGACTTTCAAGGATAGTGTGCCTTGGAAGTGTACCCCTATAATATCTTATGACCGGCTATAATATATTATGAACTAATCCTCATAGTGGTTTTTCCCATTTTGGGTTTTCCATGTAAAAATATTGGTGTGCATGTGTCATGTGGTGTTATGATTCATTTAATGTCTTTGTTTAAAGTTATAGTTAGATATGTTTTAATTATTGAGTAGTTAGTAGTCAAATGGTTTAGTAGAATATTGATTCACCCCCCCTCTCAGTATTTTGGGTGTTCAACAATTGGTATCAAAGAATGGCTCCTTTGGAAAATTTTAAAAACTTAAGGAAGATATTGAATTTTGAACACATGGCTGACATAAGGTTTCATGTTCCTCTGAAAGAGATCTCTATAATTGAAAAAATCCATGTTTCTCTTGAAGACCTAGATAGAATTGAAAATGAGAAAGAAACTCTGAGGGAGAACTTAAAAGAAGCAAATGAGTGCATCAAGAAACTGAGAGAAAAAATAAAGAAATTCAAAGAAACATATAGAGAAGTTAGTGATCAATTGAAGAAATAAAATGATTACATCACCGGACTAAAGGTGTAAGTGGAAGAAAAGAAAAGAATTGAGGATTGTCAAAAAGCTAAAATTCAGAACAAGGTCGATGAATGTATAAATCTTGAATAAGAAGTAGTAAGCCTAAGGTTAGACCTAGAGAAAGCAAGGGCCCATGAGGAAAAATTCAAAACAAGTACACAATTCTTGATGAGTTTATTAAATTTTAAAAACCTTCTAAGGATAAAGGTGGTCTAGGACTTGAAGAGGACAAAGCACAATAAACAATTAGACTCCTAACAAGGCTTAAAATCAAAGGAAGACTCAAGGAAATGGTATAAAAATCAATAATCAAAGAAGCAATACTAGAAGAAATCCTATCTGATAACCTACTGCTCAAAGGTACCCATATTTCAATGGTATTTGTTTTTCATGCAATAAATTTGATCATAGAGCAACAAAATGTATAAGTAGAATGAATAAGAATGTTGGATTATTTTATGGATAATGTTTTTCTTGCAAAAGGTTTGGACATAGAGTTGTTGAGTATAGAAGTCAGATAATGATGAATATATTCAATACTAGTAGAATGATTCAATATTTTCAAGGTTATTGCTACACATATTATGCATTTGGATGTAAAACTAACCAATGCAGATCAAGGTTAAATGAAAATTAGTTTGGTTAAAAAAAAATTATATGTTAAACTTGCAACAAACTAGGGAATATTTGAAAATTTTGTAGAAGTAAAAATGGGAAGAAATCTAATCTGAAACAGAGGAATAAGCCAATAAAGAATATTGATCCTACTAAAGTTAAGAAGGAAATGAAGAAAGTTTTGAAGAAAAAGAAAGAACCTAAGAATAAGGGTGAATCAAATGCATCTGTACCTACATCTAGTGCATATACTTCTAAACACTAAATCTTGTAGTGGATTTAGGGGGAGAAATTATAGAGAAATCTAATAAACCCCTAATATAAGAAGTGTCAAGAAGTGACATGAAGATATGTGACATGAAATGTCATTTTGAAGATTTTGGAGAAGTTTTTCAGCAGAAAAGATGCAAATTTAGAGATTTGTGGAGCATTTTAGGGTTTACAATGTATTCATAAAGAATTTATTAGTTTTTTGTGGGTGGAATGCATTAAATGTGAAATTAGGGAAGATCGGTAAGCTATAAAGTGGAAATTCAAGTTGATTTAAATCACTTTTACACATTTGGAGAAAGTAGAGCGAGTTGAAGTGATTTGAAGGTAATTTAGAGCATCTAGTATCAAACCCTACTTTTGGTCAAAGTGTGAAAATGGTATTTATAGCTATCTATACTTTGTTGGTTTTAATTAGAAGTAATTTCCATAAGCATATACAAGATAATTGAGGTAAAAATGGCCACTCCCACTATGGTTGAGATTTCTAAGAGACGCTGACCAAAATTAAAAGGTTTTCATGGAAGATTTACAAAATGGACTCCATAGGTATGTTTTCACAAATTCTAAATAATGTCTTACCCACTAAGGATAGTGATAATCTACATTCATGGGAAATGAGAAGAATTTGATTGTCAAGAACTCACAAATATATTTCTAAAGGAGCTAATTGGAGATAATTCCTTAGTGAAGCAAGAATATGAATATATTGTACAGAAGAAGCTAGATGTATGGAATTGGTTCCCAGATTTTTGTAGTGGAATGAATGCAAATTTTATTAGGATAGCACTTAGCAAAGTGCATGATAAATTTGTATGAACAAGTGTACCTAGAGTAATTACCAAGAAAGTGATTAAAGTTGTGACTGGTCTCTATGACACTAGACTTGTACCAGTGCTAAAGGCTATGGAAAATGATGTGGTTATGAAACTAACTAGTGCAACATATGATGGGAGAGCACTAACAACCAAACCCATTAAAAAACCTAATGTGAAGTATGCCACAATTGTGATAGGGTAGAAAATATACTTCACCAATAGAGGAAATTTGATGTCTACAATTTTAATTTATGTTTCACATGACATGGTGGTAAATGGTAGAGACTATGATTTTTGTGAGTTGATCCGATAGTAACTTATGGATAACTTAAGCTAGACAAAGATAAAGAAATATTCGTTCAAGTTTGGTACATTGGTATTATGTTTGGTACTTTACTTTCTAAGGGAGCTACCTAGAAAGAAAAACATTATATGGAATATCAAAAGACCAGTGGTACATCAAATATTTGAACACTTAAATAGAATTGGAGACTACAAAGCACATGGTGATGCTCTAAATTCATTCTTCACATTTTTTTAGAATAATATGTATGAAAAAGAAAGAGTTCTAAGGAGCTTAGTAAAGAAATATGAAAATAAGATAACTTTCTTGGTGTCCACTGATGAGTGCATTATAGAGGTTTTGACAAGTGTTGTCATTGATGTCAAAAGGAGATTTTTGGTGTTGTAAAAATATTGTCATTAATGTCAAAGGAAAACTCAATCATGGAAAATTTGATCGAAGTGTTATATTTCTTTGTTGACTTGCTATGTCTAGTTGCAAGATGCCTTAAGTGACAACTTTATGGCATTGAAGTCATGAGCTTAACTGGCCCCTCTTCCTAGTGCTTTAAGGTTATAGATTTCCAATAGATTAGGGAGATAATTTAATGTTAGTAGGAGTCAAGTAGGAGTCTCTTCGAAGTACCGCTAAATGACATTCTAGTGATAGTGTGTTTTCAGAGAGAGCAAGTGATATGTCTCTTCAACACAATGATGTAGAAAGTATGTTAAGTTTCTTTGGTGTGATAAGTGATTTTTGAGTGGGAGTTTTCTTGAAGTTTCCTTGATAGCCTAATGATCATCTGATTGGTAGGACACTGGTGTTTCAGTAGGATTCTGGAAGGACTCTCTTCGATGGAGAGAAAAGAAGAAACATACACTCATCAAAGTGACTTAGGAATTTTGAAGGGAGTTTCATGATGTATCTTCGATCTGGTGATGATTGAAGTTAATAGCATTGGTGGATAGTGACATTTTCTGACATTGGATGGTGTATAAATGGTAGTTTCTTGCATGCCCACTAAAAAATTCTATGGGACCCATGCGATACCCCCAAGGAAGCGAGGATTGGTGGTGAGTAATCCATGATGGATGATGTGGACATGTGATGACAACATGTGCATCTCATATTGGAATGATGTATTCAGTTTTGTTGTTCTCATGAAAGTGACTTAGTCATTTCAAAGGGAGTCTCATGGGTGTCTCTTCGATGTAGCGATGATAACCTTCATTGGGTGGAAAATGTGATATCGCTAGGACTATGAAGTTGGTATCTACGATACAGTGATGGAAGAATATAATGCTTATGGCAGGACCCGGTAAGGTAAGAATGACATGAATATGGAAGGTGAATAGAACAATGACACATGGAAATCTATTATTCGATGATTTTGCATCCTTGTTGCAAAATAAGTATTTGATCAATCATTGTATTTGAAAAAGGTGATTTACAATGTAACCTTAGTCGATGAATAGAAGCAAAATGATAGAACAAGGGAATGAATTCATGGAATGGGATGACATAGGTAATGTCATGAGTTCTTATGCTAATGGAAACAACTATGAATGAGCTTGATCCAATGGTAGAGTAGTGGCACATATTCTCACAATAAACAAGGGATGAGATTGATCCAAGAAAGAGTATAATAGAATATGATCTCTTGCACAAATTATTAGGTCAACATCCATGAAGATTTTGCTAAGCCATCAGATGATGATGTTGTTTCTTGGGAAAAGAAGAATCTAAAATTTGAATTTGAACACACTACACAAAAAAATGGTGAAATGACATACAAACCCTAGTAATAGCCTAAAAAAATTGAAATGATTCATTGGAACTCAATTAGGGCTACAGTACGATTTGAGTTTCTTCTTGAAGAAGATACAAATGGTATATGAATTAGCAGTTTAGTAATGTGAACTAGTTGGTTTGTGTGTGTGGGAGAATATTGTAATTAGTGAGAAAAGTGTGTTATTGTATTAGTGTGTCAAAATATGAATGTATATTTGAAGTTGTTTATAGTTAGGTGTGAGAGTGAATAGAGAGAGAAGTGTAATGTACTATATTGATGCAGTATAGGTTTTTCTGAACCAATTTTATGCATACTTGAAAGTGTAAATCTTTA
Source organism: Sequoia sempervirens (assembly GCA_007258455.2). Classification (NCBI taxonomy): domain Eukaryota; kingdom Viridiplantae; phylum Streptophyta; class Pinopsida; order Cupressales; family Cupressaceae; genus Sequoia; species Sequoia sempervirens. The sequence continues at coordinate 583,819,498 of VDFB02058242.1, forward strand.
GAGGTTGTAGCCTCATTGTACTGAGTTGTAGCTCAGATTAGGTGATTAGAGTCTCCTTGGAGTTGTAGCTCCTAAAATAGGGTGTTGTAGCATCCTTGAAGTTGTAGCTTCTAAAATAGGGAGTTGAAGGTTCCTTAGAGTTGGAGCTCTTAAAATTGTAACTAAACTTCTTTCCTTGTGAGGCTGGATTAGGATAGTAAATCCTAGCAACATTTCTCACCATGGTTTTTCCCATCTTGGGTTTTCCATGCACATATAGTGTTTTTTTTTTCTCTTTCATGTGCATGCGGTTGCTAAATTGGTTTACAATTTCATCTACACATTGAGTATTTTAGAAATTAATCTGCTTGAGAGTTTAGGGATTAAAAAATTTAATATCTACTAATTCACCCCCCTCTTAGTAGATTGTTGTGCTCCAACAAAGGTAGTCGAACCTAAACTCTATGGATAGAGCCCCTAGCATATGAGATTGATGAGAAAATAGCTAAGTTCCTCATTGAAATATTGTTAAATAGCCCTAAGGATCCCACTCTACCCCGACATAGTACGTATGAAGAAAAATCACTGAACTACACTTGGAAACTTCATCACCTCAAAGGGATAAAAGGGTAAATAAGAATGTTGAGGGATTTTTCAAAATGCAATCACTTTCTAAGGATGATGTTGAAAGGCTAAGGGAAGTTGTGGAAGAGAAGAGGGCCAGATTAGTTGAAGTGCCCTTTAGGCCTAGAAGATCAAGAAGAGCACCTTCTAGCGCTACCTCCACATTACCTAAAACACTCGCTACACCCACAAGAGCAAAAGGAAAGAAGGTAGAGCACAATATCCCAACAACATTTAATGTAATTTCTTCCTTTGGACCCAACACTAGAGCTTATAAGAAGAGAAATGTACCCCATACATTGCACCATCTACCACCCCTAGAAAAGAATAAAGCGAAAGGAAAATAGAAAAAGTAACTTGAGTGATGTTGTATAAGAAGATATATATATATATATATTTTAGACTGCAGGAATCGGGTAGCATGACCCCCTATAAACTGTAGTGCGCCTGGTAAACTTTTTAACATGACCGGCGGCGCTGGCGCGACACGCCCTCCGGTACCACGGGACGGGGGAGACTAGAACTCGTCACCAGCCGAGCCGCAACGGAAATAATTAGCCAACAAAGCTAGGGCCCCCGCCAGTTGTATAAGAAGATATTGATCTTGTCTTGGAAGAGGAAATTTATTTGAAAAGGAATAGAAGAAGCAGTGCTTCCACCAACAATGAAGAAGTAGAAACTAGAGAGAATGTTGAAATCTTATCTGATGAAGAAGAGACAAAAGAAGAAAAGAATGCTTTCACAATTCATGTGCATGAGAATAATGGTGAAGAAGACACATCAAAACCTATGTAGAACATGACTAGTTCTCCATCAGTAAGAGAACACTTATCCTTGAAGTTGGAATCTTTAGTAAATAATATCATAAAATTTGAAGATTTTCTAGCTATTGCTAAGTTGTTTGATGAGGTTAATGAAGAGGATAAAGAAACAATTGTTAATGCTTTCATTCAGTATATGGTTATTTTTTATGAGAATATGGAAACTATAAGGAAGAAGGTGAATGAAAATGTATGGGGAGATCTAGTACAAAGAAGGCATGAAGTTGTAATTGTTGGTGAAAAAAAAAATTCATGCCTTGAACACATATGGATCATCCTTATCCGAGAAAGATGCTACTACCCTATTAAATGAATGTTCTAAGTTTTCCAAGGTCAAATAGAGAGTCACTCTTCTAATGACTAAAGAAAAATATAGTATTGAAAGGTTGAGGCAAGAGACTCTTGATACAGTAAGGGAAATGGCAAAGAATTATCAGATGAGAACTAGTTCTTCATTTCATATAACTCAAGCATGAGAGCCTACTACATCACAAAGTAAAGGACCATCCTATTTTGGATAAGGTTGGTGATATTCATGCTTATTCAGAGATGTCTACTCCTCCAAATGATACAGAGGATACAACCAGTAAACACACTAAAGATCAACATAAAAATTATTCCAGTAACAATCCAAAAGAACACCAGGAGAATACCAGAAACAATGGAAAAGAAGATAAGACTGAAGATGAAGGGAAAAAAAGATGAAAAGAGTAATGATGGAAAAGATGATAAAGACAAGAAAGAGGAAGAAAACAAAGAGAAACCATCAGAAAAATCCTTCAGAGAAGAAGAGGAAAAAAAGAAATAATAAAATAAGGATGAAATAGAGTTTGGAAGAAGTGAAAAAGAATCCTCAAATACTACAGAGTCATCAAAGCCATTAAAAGAATCATCCAAAAATACTCTTAAGGTCTTATTGATAAGGAAAACAAGGATTCATCATATGCTAGCACCTCAATTGATTAAACTTCCATCACATCTAGGCTATGTGGATTTGAGTAAGATCTCACTAGTTGAAAGAATAGAGATTTGTGGTACTTTTTGACTTTGGTACACAGGAAATTGTTGAAACCTATCAAAAAGGGACTAAATTAGTAAATGATGCTATTAATGCTTTGTAAGAGATAAGTCTCAGTGCAACAATTGATGATTCCTTAGCCCCTATATAAAACATAAAGTTCCTAGTTAATTCACTCAAAGAATATACCTCTAGCCTCAAGAAGTAGATTGAAAATGAGGCAGAGTCAAGACTTTTGGAGAAAAGGTTACTAGTACTACACAATAAATGTGCAATCACACATAGCAATGTGTTACAATGTCTAAAAGAGGTAAAGGATTGTGAAGAGGAATCCCAGATATTGTTTGTGTATTGCATCCAGTGGTCGGATGCCACTGGAGGCATTAAAGAATTAATGGACTCAATAGAGTCTCAACTTCCCAATTCCTCTAGAGCATACAAATTGTAAATAACAAAAATTATAGTGCCTTGACTTCTATTGTAGACTTATAGAGAATTGTTTTCACCTTATAGAGGCTGAAAGAAGATGCAATGAGGTAGTTTGAACAACTTGGAGATCTTGTAATGTCCAAATACATTCTTGTATCAAGTGTCTTGGTGGATGTAGAGAAACTAGAAAAGATGAATCTTAATCCATCCACTTTGGAAGGAGAGAAATGCTTAGTAGAACTAGAATCATTGCATAATACACATGCAGGAGTGAAGGGGATCTAGGAAGATGGAAAACCTACTTGGGAAGCCATTCTCAAGGAATTAGAGGGCACCCCCAGCTCTAGTTAAATGCTTCTTACATTTTATTTTTTGCATGTTCATCATCGAAATGCCCTTTTTCCTTGATGTCAAAGGGGGAGAAGATACTATTGTGGAGAAATTTTGGTTTTGGAGAAGTCTTGTATAGTTTTGTGTACAATTGAAAGGGGGAGCTCACATAGCTTGAGTGAAGATAGTTTTTTTTGAAGATCCATTTTTGGCACTTGTTGTCATCAATTACAAAGGGGGAGATTTTTGGAAGAATGAAGAAGAAGCACTCTGGTGTGTTATCATTGATGCAAACATCATTTGGTGATAGTTTTTTCCATCTAGTAAATAGTGCTTCTATTACTCTAATTTGGTAATCTGGTCTAGAATTGTTCATATTAAAAGTTCAACCTATGTTATCTTAATAGGTTATTTAGAACTATTAGTTGCATCTATGGACAAGTATTCAGTGATTTCAGTTGAATGGGCTCAAAGATATAAATGACAGAATTTTGAAATACATGTTTTGTATCTTTCTCTGGCTAACTTGGATAAGTGGTGTGAAGATATGATTTGTGGATGTTAAAGACATCATTCTTGGGTCTGAGCTGACCAACTTATGTCTTGTATGTTTTATTTTGAGCACAAAAGAAGTTTTGGTCTGAGTTGACAAGATATTTTAAATCGATTATGTATACATCTAATGAGGCTAACCTAATTGATGTATGTACATGTAACAACCTATATATGAAACATTTTTGTATTGAAGATACATAAGTGTGTAATATGCAACAAGTAATAAGTAGTGATGCACAATATTGTAATATTGTGCAAAGTTGTAGGTAGTTGTTGTGAAGCTATAAACCAATGTAGGATTTTGTATTCTAGAGATTAATTGGAACTGAACTCAACACATAGAAGGTGTATTCATTAGTTCATCTTTTGGAAGTAAGCTACACTCCCTTTTTTGTAATCTTTTCAGGCTATGAGCCTTTCAAGGACAATGTGTCTTGGTAGTGTACCCATGTAATATCTTATGACGAATTATAATATATTATGAGCTAATCCTCACCATGGTTTTTCCCATTTTGGGTTTTCCACATAAAAATATTTGTGTCATATGGTGTTATAATTCCTTTCATGTCTTTGTTTATAGTTGCAGTTAGATATGTTTTAATTATTGAATGGTTAGTAGTCAAATGGTTTAGTAGAATACTGATTCACCCCCCCTCTATATTCTAGGTATTCAACACTACCAAGATTTGTACGTTTGAGAACTAGCTTCTTAGAATTGAAAATTATTTGTGGCAAAGGAGGCACATTATGAAAACCAAAGGAAAGTTTCATTCTTCCCTTTTCTTAGAATCTTCTCATATTTTAACATGAACAAGGATGGATAGAAATAATGACATGACAAATATAAACCTTTCAAAATGGCTCAACTGCAAGAAAAAAGTCTTGACCCAAAAGGATTTATAAATGAGCTCAAAGTAAGAGTTAAGAGGGGAAAATTCTTCCACAAATTGATTTTAGAGAATATGTAATTAGAAATATCCTAGATGAGAAAGAGGTAAATATGAGAAAGGTGAAGTGGACAACCTTTTAGAGGAGTGAAGAAGCAAAGAAGAGGAAGGCTTATTATTACAAGGGAGAATATATTGATGTTTATGATCTTATCCCTAGGATAGAAGCTATGCCAAAAAATATTGATAAGTTTACTGGTGATGCTCCTCAAATTAAGGAAAGAGAATAAGGGAAGGCCCATGTTTTGGAGGAGAGGCCTACATACCAACCACCAAAAGGTACACCTTATGTAATAATATATTTGTCATCAAGGAATAGCCATAGTCCCTACCACAAGTACAAATGACCCCATCTCCTCCAACATAAAATGTAATACAAATCTAGAGAGTCATCACCTAAAAGGAGGAGGGTTGAAAAGGTTTCCTTGATAGATTATCCAACTGCTCTTGAGGAGGAAGATGGGTATTGTTTGGAAAAAAACTATGATTAAAAAATTTAAGGTTATGTTTGAATTCATGGTGAGATATCTCAGTTTGTTCCTTCAGTCAATTTGTAATGCCCCATCTTAATAACCTAAAAAATGTTGCATTTGTGTATAAAGGTGTAATAAATTTTTTTTTTAAGTATTAATATTAAGTTAATTAGTTGCATACATTCGTTAAGTTACGCGACGTTACACTACTTTGAGATTCCATAGATGACTTTAGTATTTCACATTGCACATATTAATTAATAACATAAAGATAAACATTGCATTTCATTTGAAACTCCATTCAAGATAACATAAAGTACAATTACATTTCCTTACATTGCATTTGATAAAATATTACAATACTCATTCATCTGATGAGGTAGTTCAATAATAATTACAATTTCACTTTACAATATTCACCTCATAACATTTGAGGGATGTTTTTCAAATACAAGAATTACAAATTACAATGAAGAAGTACACCTAAATTTCCAAGTACGAGCTCTCCATCCATGAATCTCTTGATGCCATGATCACAAACTAGGGACCCAATGGAGTAAAGTGCACGTTCCACCCAACCATGTGGTACCCGTAGGTCCACCCCCTGTGCTAGGAGATAGTAATATGGTTACCTAGAAATAATCTACTAACCCTAGACACTAGTACACACTAACTGATGGTTACATTGCTTCTAGATTTCAGACAATTGAATGTACTACATACACAAGGTTAACTGTTACTTTATGTGGAGTTTCATCACAATATTGCAAAGGTTACCCTAGTGTTTCTTCCTAAGTTCTGGCCCCCAACTTGGGTTACCTTGGTAACCTCTTACGAAACCCAGCCCCATTGCAAATCATTGTGGAATCAAATGTCTTTTGGTGAAACAAGACACTGATTTTCCATTCCAGGCCTTCTCATCTTATACTCAAGACTGAAGTAGCTCAAGAGTCATAAGCGAGGTATAATCATCTTGCTAAGATTTTTAATCTAACTATTGTGTTCTTTAGTTATCACTGACTTATTAACCCTTTGTAAGTTACCCTGACACCACTTTGTGTGTCGGCCCTTACAAAAAAGCCACTCCCCTAAACATAACATGGATTTATAAGTTTTCATGACTAGGGTTTACAAAGTGCACAAAGTACATCACATAATAACAAATGACCCACAATGGTCATTAAGACTTTTATCATAAACCAGGTAAAAAAACACCATAATCTAACACATGCACAACCCAAGTCAACTCAAGAAATATAATTGAACAATAATACACCCTTTTTATACTATTCTTTCTGGAAGACTTATTCAACTAAGACTTTCCCAATTTTCCCAAAAGAACACAACTAAAAGAAAATCAAGACAAGTATATGTCTATTGTTTGGATATACTAAATCCAATCATTGAAAAAAAATTAACAAGTAATTATAATAACTTAAATACAGTTCTTTTCACAACCAATTAAGAATATAACATGATTTAATTATAATTTTAACTTTCACAATATTACTAATCAATATCGATCAAGTTTTCTATTTTAACCTTTCTGTTAAATATCTAACTAATGTTGTTCCTAACATATATATTTATACACAAAAACACTTCTTATTTCATACAAGATAAATGTAAATTTTTAAAATAAATTATTTAAATAACATATAAATAATATATATAAATACATATACATATATACATATATATATATATATATATTATTATATATCTGAAACCCTAATTCGAAATTATTTTTGAATTAAAAACTGTCGAATTTTTTTGTGGGTTTTAAATGAAACAAAAATTTTCCAAAGTTTATATGGAATGTTGTTTACACACAGCCACGGTGGTTACCAGTCGGCAGCCTTCCCCATACGTGATATCCATTATTATAAGCAAATTCTACTAAGTACAGATAATCCTCCCAATGTGATTGTTGGTCCATTACGTACATCCTAATCATATCCTCTAATATTTGATTAACTCTTTCCATTTGTCCATCGATTTGAGGATGATACGCTGAACTAAAGTTCAACTATGTACCTAAAGCATGTTGTAAAGAAGTCCATAGGGCTGAAGTAAATACAAGATCTCTATCTGATATAATCCTATGATGAATCCCATGCAATATAACGATGTCCTCCATGAATATCCTAGCTACGGATGAAGCATTGTATAATGAACGTACTGGTGAGAAATGAGCTACTTTAGTCAAACGGTCAACAGTTACCATAATGGCATCATGTCGACGTGATGATGTAGGTAACCCTACAATAAAGTCAATGGATATAATATCCCATTTCCATTCAGGAATGAGATGTGGCTGTAATAATCCAGCAAGATGTTGATGCTCAGCTTTGACTCGCTGGCATACAAGACATCTTGATACATAGTCAGCAATATCACGTTTCATACCAGGCCAGAAATACAATTGCCGAAGATTGGCATGCATTTTCTTGACACCTAAATGAGCTAAATATGGAGCTCGATGAGCTTCAGTCATAATTAATGTACAAAGACCCTTGAAATGTGGTACATAAATGCGACCTAAATGCTGTAATATACCATCTAGTTCAAGGACATATCCTACAAATTGACCTTCTAAAGGTCTACCAGATTCAATCTCCGACCTCACTTCCTAATATAATCTATCAATAGGAAGTGCTGCTAATATTTGACCTCTCAAATCCACTTCAAGAGTAGGAGTAGATATCTCATGACGACGATGACTAAGAGCATCAGCCACAACATTCTCCTTTCCTTGAACATATCTCACTTCAAAATCATACTCACACAAGAACTCCATCCACTATCTCTTCCTAGCATTCAAGTTAGGTTGCGTGAAAATGTATTGTAGACTACGGTGATTAGTATGAAGTTCGAAATGATGACCTAATAAGAAATGCCTCCATCGAACTAATGCATGCACAACTGCAACTAGTTCTAGATCATGAGTAGGATAGTTTAATTTGTGATCCTTGAGTTTGCGAGACTCATAAGCAATCACATGCCCATCTTGCATCAGAATTTCTCCCAAACCCTCTAAGGATGCATCAGTGCAAACTACAAAATCCTTAGTAGGATCAGGAACAATCAGTATAGGTGCATTAGTTAACTTTTCTTTAAGTGTCTAAAAAGCCAATTGACACTGCTCTGTCCAAACAAACTTCTTCCCTTTCCTTTGAAGAGAAGTAATAGGATGACCGATTCTAGAAAATCCCTCTACAAACCACCTATAGTAACCAGCTAGACCCATAAAACTACGAACTTCACCTACATTAGTAGGTGCGGGCCAATCTACAATAGCTTGGATCTTTGAAGGATCCACAACAATACCTTTACCAGATATCACATGTCCAAGATATTTAATCTCAGTTTGAAAGAAGTCACACTTCTTCAGGTTCACATACAATTAATTTTCCCTTAAACATTGCAATACCTGTCTCAAGTGTTCTTCATGTTCCTTCCTGTTTCTCGAATAAACTAAAATATCATCGAGAAATACCAAGACAAAGTGATCAAGGTATGTATGAAAAAAACCATTCATTAAAATCATAAATACGGATGGTACATTCGTTAACCCGAACGGTACTACTGTGAATTCGTAGTGCCCATAGTGAGTTCAAAAAGTAGTTTTATGAATGTCTGCTTCAGCTATACATAATTGATGATACCCAGATTTCAAATCAATTTTAGAGAACACATCAGCTCCCTTAATTTGATCAAAAATATCATCGATTCTAGGCAAAGGATAACGATTCTTAATTGTAACCTTGTTCAATTGACAATAGTCAATGCACAGCCTAAGAGATTCGTCCTTCTTTATGAAGATGACAGGTACTCCCCAAGGGGAAACACTTGGATGAATGAATCCCTTTTCTAATAGTTCCTCCAACTGAATATGAAGTTCCTCTAACTCCTGAGTTGTCATTCTATAAGGAGCTCTAGATATAGGCTCAGCTCCAGGAACTAGGTCAACTCTAAAGTCAATATCCCTCTTCGGTGGCATTCTAGGTATGTCATCAGGAAACACATCTATCAATTCCCTAAGAATAGGATGATCATCAAGAGATACCTCTTGACTCTCACCTTCTTCCAAATCAGTAACTGTTGTTGCAAATAGTTGACATCCCTGACGAAGACATCTCTTTAATTGCATAGCAGATATCATCCGCAAAGAGATAGGTCTTTGCACACCTATAATTTCCACTTTTGCACCTAGATCATTAATGCAACTAACTGTCTTAAGTCAATAGTCAATTACAGCATGATAAGATGCTAACCAATCCATACCTAAAACTATATCATATGATCCTAAGGGTGTAACATATAAATCTACTAAGATAGTTAATGTACCAATTTTGAGTTCACAATTACGTACTAAGTTTTCTACTACTACTTTCACCCTAGAGGCGAATTCAACCTGCCACTTACCACCTTGTTTTATCGCCACAAGACCACAATGGTCAATGATGTTCAGTGAAATAAAGGAGTCAGTGGCTCTGGAATCAAAAAGAATGGAAACACTAACACCATGTAACTTACCTAAAGTCTCGACCACTGTGTTCTGGTGATTGGCTTGGCGGTCATTAACCACAACATATACTGTATGTGATTGTCCTGCATCACCCACTGTAGACTCTAAAACTGTAGGTCGAGGCCCAAAACCAGTAGAACCTCTCATTGGACATTGCCTAGCTATGTGTCCCTGCTGCTCACATGAGTAACAACCTATGCCTATGCCTCTACTGAATCCTCTGCCACCCGAAGGTGCATTGGATTGCTAGAAACTACCCCTACTGACAGTAGACTGAGCACTCTACACAGGCTAATCCTGCCTATTGCACTTGTTGCACCACCAGTTGCGACCCTTTAATGTTTGAGGACTATTACCTTGCTGTGGTTGTGGATTATTGTTCTTTTGAGGTGTTTGTTGTTGCTGTTGCTGCCCACCCTTTGTGGGTGTCTTTTGGTTCATAGAGGAACCACCTGTCTATGCCTGTCCACTCTATGGACTAAAACCTACTGCAGGAGCATTGCCAATCTGTACTCATATGTGACCACCTAAAGCCATAACAAGGTTCTCCTCCACTATGCGAGCCTTCTCCACTGCAACTTCCATAGTCTTTGGCTCAAATACTTAGACACCACCACTAATGCGAGTGTTTAAACCCCTAATGACGTGTTGCACTAGCATAGGCTCATCATCGCCAATACCAGCATACTGCTTGAGTTCATAAAACCTACATTCATATTGCTCTATAGAAAGAGCTAACTGACGTAGATCATGGAACTCGTCAGCCTATCGCTGCTTCCAGTGTTCCGATAAGAACCGTGCTCTAAACCTCTCAAGAAACATCTCCCAAGACATTGAACCAATATCTAAGTGGAGCTTCTGCTCCTCTAGACGCCACCAAGTAGAGGCGAATCCTCTCAAATGCATAATAGCGCATCTCGCACAGGTATTGCTATTGTATGGGTGCATGACGAAGTATCTACCCAAATCTAATAGCCAGGTCTCTGCCTCTAAGCCACCTCCTGTACCATCAAAGGTAGGAGGACGTGCCCTCAGTAAATCTCTCATGTGTCCTGTAGTGATAGCATCCTGGTGTGCTATGTCATCTACTCTCCTAGGAGATCTATCTCTCTCTCTGACAACCTCCTACTCATCTTCCTGTCTAGGTCCAAGATGAGCTAGGACCTCCTCTAATAAAGGACGTATCTAAGAACCCCCCACTCCTGACTATTCAGGATTATGTCCCTCATTCCTTTGATCCAACTATTCTACCTGATCAATGTGGTGAGGTCTCAGAGGGGGAGAAACCTGAGGGATTGGCCCTCGGCCTCCACCTCAACCTCTACCATGACTTCTTCCTCCTCACCTAGGCATTTTCCTACACATAACAATAACGAGTCTTAGATACTATTCAACCAAGGCTATTAGTTGCGACACTACGTACTAGGTCAACCTAACGGGCTCCTGATTACCTAGAGCGTCCAGTGTTTGTAACCTTTGCTCTGATACCAATTTGTAATGCCCCATCTTAATAACCTAAAGAATGTTGCATTTGTGTATAAAGGTGTAATAAAATTTTTTTTAAAGTATTAATATTAAATTAATTAGTTGCATACATTCATTAAGTTACGTGACATTACACTACTTTGAGATTCCATAGATGACTTTAGTATTTCGCATTGCACATATTAATTAATAACATAAAGATAAACATTGCATTTCATTTGAAACTCCATTCAAGATAACATAGAGTACAATTACATTTCCTTACATTGTATTTGATAAAATATTACAATATTCATTCATCTAATGAGGTAGTTCAATAATAATTACAATTTCACTTTACAATATTCACCTCATAACATTTGAGGGATGTTTTTCAAATACAAGAATTACAAATTACAATGAAGAAGTACACCTAAATTTCCAAGTGTGAGCTCTCCATCCATGAAGCTCTCGATTCCATGATCACAAACTAGGGACCCAACGGAGTAAAGTGCATGTTCCACCAAACCATGTGGTACCCGTAGGTCCACCCCCCATGCTAGGAGATAGTAATATGGTTACCTAGACATAATCTACTAACCCTAGACACTAGTACACACTAACTGATGGTTACATTGCTTCTAGATTTCAAACAATTGAATGTACTACATACACAAAGTTAACTATTACTTTAGGTGTCCAGAGTGTCATCACAATATTGCAAAGGTTACCCTAGTGTTTCTTCCTAGGTTCCGGCCCCCAACTTGGGTTACCCTGGTAACCTCTTATGAAACCTAGCCCCATTGCAAATCATTGTGGAATCGAATGTCTTTTGGTGAAACAAGACACCGATTTTCCATTCCAGGCCTTCTCATCTTATACTCAAGACTGAAGTAGCTCAAGAGTCATAAGCAAGGCATAATCATCTTGTTAATAGTTTTAATCTAACTATTGTGTTCTTTAGTTATCACTGACTTATTAACCCTTTGTAAGTTACCCTAACACCACTTTGTGTGTCGGCCCTTACAAAAAAGCCACTCCCCTAAACATAACATGGATTTCTAAGTTTTCATGACTAGGGTTTACAAAGTGCACAAAGTACATCACATATTAACAAATGACCCACAATGGTCATTAAGACTTTTATCATAAATCAGGTAACAAAACACCATAATCTAACACATACACAACCCAAGTCAACTCAAGAAATATAATTGAACAATAATACACCCTTTTTATACTATTCTTTCTGGAAGACTTATTCAACTAAGACTTTCCCAATTTTCCCAAAAGAACACAACTAAAAGCAAATCAAGACAAGTATATGTCTATTGTTCGGATATACTAAATCCAATCATTGAAAAAAAATTAACAAGTAATTATAATAACTTAAATACAATTCTTTTCACAACCAATTAAGAATATAACATGATTTAATTCTAATTCTAACTTTCACAATATTACTAATCAATATCGATCAAGTTTTCTATTTTAACCTTTCTATTAAATATCTAACTAATGTTGTTCCTAACATATATATTTATACACAAAAACACTTCTTATTTCATACAAGATAAATGTAAATTTTTAAAATAAATTATTTAAATAACATATAAATAATATATATATACATATACATATATACATATATATACATATTATTATTATAAATCTAAAACCCTAATTCGAAATTATTTTTGAATTAAAAACTGTCAAATTTTTTTGTTGGTTTTAAATGAAACACAAATTTTCCAAAGTTTATATGGAATGCTATTTACACATAGCCACAGTGGTTACCAGTCGGCAGCCTTCCCCATACAGGGAGGCGGCTGTGTAGCAGCCATCGCTGCTTGTGAGGGCAGTGCCGACTGCCTCCACAGCCGTGGCCCCATATGGAGGCGGCTGTGGGGGTAGCCCCGCGGCCCCCTTCCATGTGATTTTGTTTTATACATTAACATTTAAATATAGTGAAAAATTCTATGAATTTTCTGTTTCACATTAACGAAATTTAACACAAATTTCATATGGCGATTTCACAATTAAGTTTTCATATAAATAAACAAAGTGCCTTTCACTATTCAATTTATATATGTATATATGATATATATATATGTATAGATATATGTATATGTATATATATTAATATATATATATATATCTATACAAATCTATAGGGTTTCATATTGGGAAAATAAATAATTTCCACAAAGTTTCAGTGGGAAAATTGGGGAAATGATAAATTTCTTCTAGGGTTTTCAAAAGAACATGCACAGTATTTCCAATTCAAAACCTAAATAATTCCTGGAGGATTCAATTTCCTTATTCAACGAATATTTCCCTTTAGAAAATTAAATACTATCTTCAGAGAATAGGCCTACAAAAGTTTTCTTCTTTTCTTATCAAAACTTCATAAGATAAATACAACAAATAATTTCTTTGCGAGAAACACAGAGATTTGAATTACTTTTAATATCTTTTCACATACTTTCCTTTGCAAAACAAACAAAATAAATTCACAAGAAGATTACCTGTTTTCCTGTGCTTTAAAAATTGACTGGTGAAGGTCTTTGCCTATAGCTTCCACAATTCTTTCCCGAGATACAAAGCCCAAACAACAACTAGAGATTTTCCACCAAATTGCAACAAAATACCAAAAAGCATATACAGACAATTTTACAGAGCACCAAAATATTTTTTTGTGAAGAAAATTCAATAGCCTCTGTGATATTTCCAAATCCTAATTAACCTCCGTGAACAATTCTTCAACAATAATCAATAAATGCACTGGCACACAAGTCAAGAAGTGCAAAATATCTTTTAACCACTTTTCGGCAATCTTGCCTTTTCAAAATTTTGCATGCATTTTAATTAATTAATTTTTTTTTTTTATTCAAGGGGTAAACGCTTTTGACCGGAGCTATGAACCGGATACAACAATACCACCCCAACGGGGTTTGAACCTTGGTGGCAAGAACAATAATGCCACCTATAAACCATCACACCATGCCAATACCGGCACATTTTAATTAATTAATTTAATTTATTTTAAAATTTACAATTTTCTAATGCAAAATTTATTTATTAATATAAATTGCCATTTCCACAAATTCATTTTATTTCAAATAAAACTATTCACACTTAAACAATTTAATTTAATTAACTAATTTATTTAATTAAATAATTTTAATCTTTTAAGATCAAACCATTTAACCAAACAAGCTAATTAATTAATTAAATAACAAACAACTAATTTCTTCAACATTTGAAAATTAATTTAAATAACAGTAAATAAAACATAATTAACTATTATTTAAATTGACATTTTCCTTTCAAGCAATTAAACCAAACAGAAAAATACAAAACAACCAAGACTCAAACTAAAACTGACAATGTACAGTGATCGGGTTAAAGACTAGACTAGGATGAACCTAACTACTACCTCCCAATCAACATTTCCGTTGAGTCTTGACATGCTCAGACCTGAGTAACTAGGTGGAGTCGGTGTCATGTACCTCCAATCCTGCAACCAAGCAAATAACATGCATATATATATATATATATATATATATATATATATATATATATATATATATATATATATATATATATATATATATATATATTAAAAACCATTGAACAGGCACACCGCGGAGAAAATCACGGATATCATAGGGCACTCGCAAGCGAGTGATGTGATTCTGTTCTCCACACCAATACACATCACATCAGACTGACGAAATAAATAACTGTTAGTCCATCATAAACATATACATAGAAATAATCAACTGAAAGTAAACATCTACGCTATCTCAAAGCATATCAGAAAACAGTAATCACCATACAATGTATCATCATATCATAGAGTAAATCCACTGTCACTCAAAACCAGTGATCAAAATATCCAAACAAGGTATCATAGTCTAACAGTGTGAAAACATAACAGTAGAAAACATAAGCATAAATGGAGGGGTACTACACAATTCAAGATGTAGAACTTGTGAAAGATGTTTTGGTTGTATGCTTAAGGGATGAAAGCAATAAATTAAGTAATAATGAAATGGATTTATAAATTCTAGAAATATTTTAGAATAGAAGTTAATTATTAATTTTATTTGGTTAGGCGACAAGAACTACTACATGAAAAGAATTATATGAAGGCGATAAGAATAGATCAAGATTTCTCTATTTGTAAAAAATATTTAGTTTTATCTATGAATAGATGATGGTTTTCCTAGCAAAGACAACTAAGAAATATAACTCACTCCACACTTACAAATTAAAAGAACATGAATCAAAGTAAATATTCCATAGCTAATAAAATTATATTGAATTAACAATCTTTTATTTCTATTGATTAATAAATGTGACAAGAATTATAACAACAATATAAATCAATCCTTAAATCATCTTATTGATGATATTCAAATCACGTGGATAAATGTCAAACTGCAAAAATAAAATATACAAAATAAAAGTTCACCAAGCTTCTATGGAGTTGGCCCTTCCTCCTAGCTATGGGGTGAATTGAAAATGCTTATAGTGATATATTAAATCTTAACACTCCAATAGTTTGATGCAAGCCAAAAAGGATTAAGTATTATATTATCTCGTCCATAGTAGATCATACACATATATATAGTTTCAGTAATCAATATTGGTTATGTGGCCTATGATGCATAACTCCATATAATTGTTTAAAAAATAAAAAAAAGTGAAAAAAATTGAATAGTTGTTTTAATAGTCTTAAACTATTTTAGTCTATGCTTTGGCTACTAGCCATGAATTCAAAATGATCCTCAAGATGGTTTCAACAAGAGGATAACTTTAGGTAGTGAATGAGTTGCGACTATCTTCTTATCTTCAACCTCCATGTGTACCTTTTCCATGAGATCTAAACAACTTCCTTGTATATAGTCGAACCCTGTGATTCACCAACAAATATAGATTAATTTCTCCCATGAAGCTAGCAATACAAATTGCTTTTTATCCTTTCAATATAATAAATAATTCTCAATTCCTCATGGTAATTAATGACAAAAATACTTAAAAATAATAATTTTAGAAACATAGGAAGGACATAGGACTCAAACTAGGACTAATTTTCCCTCATCTTTTCCCCCAAATTAAATGATTTGCATGTCCTCATGAAAATATAGGTTACAAACCAGGTTACTCTTAGGAGTCTCTTTGAGAAGAAACTTTTGAATTGTGTAAGTGATCTCTCTACAGTAGGTCTTCCTCAATTCTTATATTCTTTTCTCATGTTCTTTAATAGAGATATGGAGCTCATTGTATTTGGCCACCTAACTGAGCTCTTCTTCTAGTCAACTGATCTTGGCCTTTTGTTGTTGATTTTTGTCATGCAATTCCTGTAGTTGATTTTATAACTCCTATTTTTCACCCTTTAATTGATTGAATAAATCTTTGAGGCCCCAAATTTCCTCCTACTTAAAAATCATTTCTTGTTCCAAATTTGATGATCTCTCTTCATATTGACCCTTTGGGCTGGTAGAATCAAGCTCATTAGGACTCACAAAATACCCTTTCTCATCTTTTTGTTTAATTTTCTCTTCTTGGTTTGCATTAAGGGTCCCACATTGGTCTTCAATGTGAGGAATAATGTGATTATTTGAGGGTGGTTCCTCATTTGTCTATTCCACATTTACTTGGTATTCCTCATTTATATCTTCTTTCTTAGGGATATCATCTGGAATAGAGAAGTCTTCAAGTGCACCTTCTGATGCAAGAATGTCACTTTCGACATGGGATTCTTCATAATGTGCATATGCATGTATAGGTACATATCCATGGTAAGTGGTGTCCATGTACTTATCACAAATAGGGAATTCATTATTCTGCTATTGTTCTTTTTCCTTTTTCCTATTTTGTCTACATTGTTCTCTACTCACTTTTTTTTATTTTTTTCCTTTATAAGGGTTGTGGCTAAGACTTCTAAATTAGAATTATGCCCATCCTGTTCCTCCCTAGACATTAAAATGGTCACATCTACAAGACCTTTCAACTTTTCATTAGAGTCAACTTCTCTCTTACATTTTCGATGACTCCTTTTTATCATAGTTTTGTGGAGTCACCCCACTAATAGTAGCTTGCTTACTAAGACTAGTTCTATCACTCACCTTGGGTGGAGATTTTTTGCTTGACTATTGGTTGTGTATGTGTAGGGGCATCAAGAGGGTTTCCAAAATTTCCATCAGAAACTAAAATACTTGAATTTCCCTCTTCTTCCACATTATGAACAAAAGTGTCCCAATCTAGAGGAGGCATAATATTTTTTAACACTTCCATTACAATTAATTTAATTAACCATGATGGGAAAAAGATTTATCATGCCCTTCCTAAAATTCATGAAAAACACATTGTAGAGAATGGAAAAGAAAGTATGGAACATTAACCAATACTCCATTATGTAGATGAAACATTAACTGAAAATGGTGAGAAAAACATATGCATACCTACCTTCACAAGTGATGTATTGAATTATAAATTTAGCAACATTATTCCAAGGTTTAGGAAGAGAATCTCATTTTGTACCCTGCCCATGCACCATTTCAACGAATTCACCCCTATGTAGAAAATTCTTGTGCATGGACTTGAGGTTCATTACACAAATAGAACTAGTGGGAAATAATGATTCACCTATGTACAAAAGTCCAGTGACCTCTGTAATAATTTTAACATCCACGAGAAAGGATATATCTTGTAAGTTATGTTGGAAGTTGAAGATTGCATCAAATGGTTGTCATTTATGTCAACATAGTATTGCATATATGACTAATTTAATGGAAGTTATTTCACATTGAAGTTGACCATTATATGTGGTATGGCATGTTGGTTTTAGGTCCAGTTCTTATCATGTAACAAACTATGATTTGAATATTTCAAGATCTAGGATGACTTGGCATATACAATACTTTATGGATGTTTCTAGCCGACCTAATCAATGTGTAAGATATATATATATACATGTGTGTGTCTTTGAAAATAAAAATAAAGGAGAGAGAAATGGATTCAAGATGTGAGGTTATAAAATAAGATCATAAAGTTAGAAAAGTGTGTGGTTGTAGCAGATCAAAATAAGCTAATTAGGCGAAGACAAAAGTGTGTAATCAGAGTAGATGTATTGAGTGATTACTGAGCTTCATCTGGAATTGAATTCAACACAAGAAATGTGTAATTCATTAGTTCACGGTAAGCCATAACTTTTTTATTCTGGTAGTGAGCCATCTTCTTCATATCTTTGTGGCAGTAAGCCCTCTGTTGTAGCCTTGTGGACAGTGAGTTTAGAAAATGAGTCCTTATTTCAAGCAGTGAACCTCATCTTAGATAGTGATCCATTTTGTAATCAATTTTGATATTATCTATAGTGTGAGTAAACCTTCACCAAGGTTTTTCCCTCATTGTATTTTCCACATAAATCTAGTGTTATTGTGTTTGTGCATTTGCATTTGATGGTTAATTACTTAATAATTTTATGTGTTAGTTTTGGTAATTGAATTTAAGTTTATAATCTATGATAATTGATTCACCCCCCACTCTTATTTGTCCTATCCAACAATTGGTATCAAATTTGTTTATGTTGTACATCAAATGGTTGAGAAAAAGAAGGATTTTGACTTGTGTGAGTTGCTAAGAAATAAACTAATGGAAAATATAACCATGAAAAAGAATGAAAATTATCCTTTTCACTTTGGAACTTTGGTTATATGCTTGATGATGTATTTTTTGAATTCATTACCATTGAAAGAAATTGTTGTGTGAAGTTTACTATACCAATTGGGAAGAATTTTTATCAATATCTAAAATGTCTAGCAGAAAGGGAAAGGTTTTCCAAGAGTAGCCACTAATAGCAGCTTGCTTACTAAGACCAATTCTATCACTCACCCTAGGTGTATATTTTTCTACTTGACCTATTGGTTGTGTATGTGCAGGGGCATCAAGAGGGTTTCCAAAATATTCATCACAAACTAAAATACTTGAATTTCCCTCTTCTTCCATATTATGAACAAAAGTGTCCCAATCCAGAGGAGGCATAATGTTTTTTTACACTTCCATTACAATTAATTTAATTAACCATTATGGGCAAGAGAATTATCATGCCCTTCCTAAAATTCATGAAAAATACTTAGAGAATGGAAAAGAAAGTATGGAAAATTAACCAACACTCCATTACGTAGATGAAATGTTAATTGAAAATGGTGAGAAAAACATATGCATACCTTCCTTCACAAGTGATGTATTGAATGATAAATTTAGCAACATTATTCTAGGGTTTAGGAAGAGAAGATCATTTTGTACCATGCCCATGCACCATTTCAACCAATTCACCCCTCTATAGAAAATTCTTGTGTATGGGCTTGAGGTTCATTACATGAATAGAGCTAGTGGGAAAGAATGATTCACCTATGTACAAAAGTCCAGTAACCTCTATAATAATTTTATCATCCACTAGAAAGGATATACCTTATAAGGTGTGTTGTGTTGGTTAGTTTTAAAGAACCAAGTAGATCCCACTAAGCATCTATGAATTTTCCAAATTCAATTCTCGAATACTTAGGAGACGATTGGAAAAAGAACAAGTGGAAGCTAGGATGCTTTCCTCCTACACTTTGGGCTCTGTAAGACCTGGGAGGGTGTTCCCACAATGTGCATCTAATAATCTTACTACACAATTACACCACACATTGCACAATTAAATGATACATTCTCATTCAAATGCTAAAGAGATGAAATATCTTTAAAGAAACTGCCAATTCCTTTGAAAGATCACAGTTGTAAAGTTAAGCATTCATACAACACCAACCACAACAAAAGAAGATCGATTAAAAGATTATTTATGAATGTTTTTCTAAAATTGGATAACTAGAATCATGGGAAATGCATATAATACCTAAGATCAGTTCCATATCTCTAAGCAATGAGTCAAAACACAACAAATTGAACTATAAGGTGATTTTAATCCTAAACATCCATAATCTTCATGATATTTCCTTGCAATTCTCAGAATCTATGACTACTTATTAGATTCACTAAACAAGTATATGAATTTAATATTTAATCAAAGAATTTTAACTAATCCATTAAACCAAAGCCTAAATTAAAACACACATCAAAGCATAATGACAATGAAGATTAATGAAAGGATTCTTGATTCAATTTTCATTAATAATTCAGATACAATATAAAGCTGGAGAGATGATAGACTCAAGAGATTTTCATTATTGTTCAAATATGCTTAGAAATGATACAATTGATAAAATTCACTTGTTCGACTCAAAACTTAAGATAAAAACTTCAAATATGTTCTCTCTATATTCACAATTTGCATAATTCGAATCTAGAATTCAACAAGAGACATGTACTAATGGACATGAATTCCCTTTTATAAGAACAAGGGAGAAAAACAAGATTTAGGCCAAAAAATACACGTCACATTTCAATTTGACCGCTACAACATATATTCCCTTTGTAGTTATATTTACACCTTCAATTGGAGGGAACATAAATGAGACAAAGTTTACTTCCATTTGCTGAGGAGGATAGATCCACCTTCCAAAAGGCACTTTGTTGAAAAGAATAATCTTCTAACTAGTGTAGCATATTCATTCCTTTGAGAAAAATGACAAAAATATGCAAAAGATGGAAAAGGTGAATAAACATCCAAATCAACCTCCCAATCATTGATGATCAACATTTACTTGTAGTGTTTTCAATTTGGAGAAATATATTTTATGCATTTTAATCTCTAAGGCCAGATCTGCACTATACTTGACCAAGTATATGTGTTCTCCATTCCTATGTTCACAAATCCAATTTTTCAATAAATATCCTCTTCCACTGCTCATATTCTGCATCAACTGGCCTTGAAATCAATGATTTCATCCATATATTTTATATATGGAGAGTACTTTTCCATTACTGAATTGGATTCTTTATCAAAATCTTCTAGGAAGATGATGATGAAAGAAAAATTTTCCATAGCATTCTTCAACATATCATGTCAACCTTCTAGCCAATAATAATTTCTTGAGAAAAAATTGTGGTGTCCATTTGGTCCTTTCATGTTTGTAGGCGTTTCACTTCAACATATGCATGTTGAATATCAGGTAACAATGTCAAATCTTCCTCATCAAACTTGACCTTCAATTCTCTTATTTTCTACTCTAATGGGGCAACATACCCCTAAAACTTTTGTTCCCTAACCTCACTAACAAATCTATAAGTTGGGACCACCCTTGGATATCTATCCTCCTACTTCTTAGCCCCAATTTCCATGAATTTCAAATTGTCAACCCTAGGAATCCATTTATCTAGGATTGGGATAGCCAATTCCTTATCCCTCTAAGATAATCTTATTGCTTGTAGCATTAAAGAATAATTTGAATAAACACTATTCAGTTTACCTTGAATCTTTTTACTTAGATGTTTCAAAATAGTATGAATAATCTTTGAATTGTTCTCATTCATGGTGTTTTGAACCTGTTCAAGCAATCTATTATATTATTCAATTTGGAGCAATAATTCCTCCTTAGTAGGCTCAGTTGATGGAGTTGCACTTGATGTACTTGGTTCCTCAACTATAAGTGGTTCCTGACCCATTTTATATGGAACTATTGCCAAGGATTTCTTTGCTTGAATAGGAAATTGGGGTTGTGTCATTGGAGATGTGGGTGTAGGGTGACTTGAGCTAGTTGGGCCTTGTTCCCTCAATATTTCTATATGTTGCTTGTATGATGCTACCTCGATTTCTAGTATTGCCACGTTTTATTGATTCCCATTATATTCATCAACCAATTCATTGCACTTACTCCTATATTTGTCCCTTTCAAGAGTAAGGCTCTCTATTGTTGCTTTAGCAAATTTTGCAACATTTACTACAATATCAACTGCTTCCAAGGCTAGAGTATTAGAGACTCTCTTTATAACCAATTGTCTGATGAATTCAGTTGGCTCAGCAAATAATAGCTTTTTGGATCCTAAAGACAAAGACCAAACTGCCAATACATCTCATTGTTCATTGAATGTTGATCCCCGAAGTACTAATTTTGCCTCTTCTTCATCTCAAAATAGGGGCTTTTCAAACCTCCTTATGGTGTCCAACACCACTGCATTGGCTATGTCCCACTCAGGTAACAACAATAAACCACTCTTTCGTACAAGTTCTCTGGCCTCCTTAGTTGTAATGCATTGGAACTCTACCCTCATAACTTTCCTTACATTTGCTTAGATAGTACCTTTAGGGAGTTTTGAATGTAAGGTCCTTTCTTTGGCCACATTTTCTGCATATTATGAGGCTTTTTCTCTCCATATAAAATCCTCAAATGCTTTGGTTTCAATAAAAGAATCATCTTCCAAAAATTCTTTGTAGGCTTCCTTCCTCAGATCATTTGCATTGTTCAGACCACTAAGGTCAACCTTTCCTAGTCTAAGGCCACTTTCTCTTGAACTTGACTCAACCTCCCTTATGGGAGAAGGCACTCCTTGCTGCATTTCTTCAGGAGCAATAAGAATATCATCCTCCTCTATATCAAGGTAGTCAACTACCCCTTTAGCTTCAATCTATTTCTTTTTAGTAGGTGGTTGCTTTAATGGAGCAGGACTTCCAAGGGGTGAATCTACATCAATCACAATGGATGGAGCATGTCTTGGGGTTGATGGCACTAATCTCTAAGGAGAATTTTCACTTGATCCATCTGATGTAGTAGTGGTTGGAAATGTTTTCTTTTTCTCTACTATCTTCTTCTTCCTAGAATATATCCTTATCTTTCATCGTGGCTGGTAAGAGGGTCTTTCCTCCAATACTACATTGGGATCTTCTTCAACTACCACTAATTTCCCTTTATCTATAACCACATGCTCTTCCCTCAAGATACCCACTATGCTCTCAAATTTTTCCATAACATGCATAATTCTATTGAACTCACCCTTAATATTAGGAATAATATCATAGTTGGGATTGGATTTTTTCACCTTATCCACCATCTTATTGGAAGTTAGATATTTTTATTTCCTCTCCTCTTTTTCTTGAAAGTGAAAAACATTCTTTATTACATCCTCAAGATAGCAAAAGTTTTGTACAAAAGAGCCATTTCTATGCTTTCCTTCAATGTAGCAATAAAACCCTTAGGGTCATGGTTTCTTGGCCTCATAGTGCTCAATTTTATGTTGCAAGAAGATGGACCAAGTCTTTCCATCCTCCCTTTACTATTACAAAATCAACAATTTTTTTCCATTTTGGGAAGAACAAGCCCTTTTTCAATGTCTCAGGTAGGTGTACCATTTGAGATCCTCCTAGTTGCCTCATGATCTCCAAGAATCCAATCCGTAGTGGCACATCTCTTGGTGGTACAAATGGATTCACATTTGTCCCATAAATTTTGAAGATTGTTATGTTGGGATATGGAATTATATCCCCCCAATTGTGGCCCAAATTCAAATATACTCTCCTTTCCATAGGCCTCATGAAGTCATGGATCTTCTTGGGGATCCTTGGTGGATTATATATTAGGAACCTCCTCAACTTTGAGGCAAAGGAATTATGGGAAACCACATAATCAAATTTTTAATCATCTTTGTCAAGAATCTGGGTCCAACATTAGATAGGTAGATCAATGTCATCTTCCTTTTTCTTCAATGTCATATCCTTTTTAAAATTCTTCTCACCTTTACACAAGAACATATGCATAAATATATAATACCACTAGAAATGTACCCAATCCTTTCCTCCTTGAAACTCAACTAAACCCTTGTGGATGCATTCTAAGAGATATGTAGCATATTCATAGACTACATTGAAGAATAGGTGTTGCAGATGTGTTGCCATATAACTATATTCCCTTGGTAAGGTGTTAGATGGAGTGAAACTAATGATCTGACATAAGGAATAAACTATTTTCTTGAAGTAGTTAACAAAATACTTCATAGGAAAGGGTTCTAATTCATCTTTACAAATATTTATTTGTTTCCTATTCTTTCCAACCCCAGTGATGTTAGTGTGCACAGGTAACATTGTTGTTCTGAGTAACACCCTGGTGTTCTCATATTCCTTTCTGAAGACATTCATAATTTCATATCAATGGGAATAATATCCTTTTTCCACTCATGCAGCTGGAAAATATTTGGAATTTCTTCTCTATTATTTTTCAACATCTCCTTACCATCAAATTCTCTTATTAGTCTAGAGACTAGGTCATATCTTGTAGAAATTTCCTTCAATAGGTCAACATCCATGTATACATTGGGAACTACTAGCTTTCCCTTATCTAATATCCATGGATTGCAAACAGGCACACCAAGATTTATGTTTCTGAACCAATGTTGAAACAACTACCATCTAGTGAAAGGAACTTCAACATCCTTAATAGAACACTACTTGTCCATTAATCCTTCTTTGATTCTAGGGCCATAAAACATAAGTCTTCCCTCAACCTTTTTGTTAGTGGAAGGTTTCAATAGGTCAACTATATATTGGGAGAGTGGTTTGGATGGCATTACAGAGATGGTGGTTTGTGTTTTGGGTGCCATTAGAAATGGGATAAGTTTAGACTAATTTAGGGCTTCAGCGCAAAAATATTTAAGACCGAGCTATTAATTCAAACCTAGGGCTTGACTCAAAGGTACAAAATTTGAAAGGTTTGATAGAATTATGACCTCCTAAAGAAAATTTAAACCTCAGTAAAGCAATTAAAATAAAGCATGAAATCCAATTTGATTGAATACAGAGTGAATATTAACCCTAATTCCAAATAATTTGAATAAAGCACATAAAGCTACGTTTATTCTACTTATGGCCTTTTATTCATAGGAAACTATAATGTTGATTGTGTTGAACTCTATAAATTCCTTTTCTCAATCTCCTGCATGCTCCAAATTTGTTCACAATTCTAATTTATGCAAAAACCAATCATTTACATCTAGTTTGAGTGAAACTGGGTAGCTTTGGAAGTCATTTCTACCATTACTAGTCGCTTGTGTGAAGAAAAATGGCTACCATGTTTGTTCCTTCAGTTTTGAACATCCACCACCGATCTCCCCATGAGATGGTCCTTTAGACAACTCAAATCGAGTCAATGATGTTTGAATTTCCATTGCTATCATGCGCCACTCCATTGGCCAATGATATTTTCCAACTAGACACTAACTTGTCTACCCCTAGTCTCCACCTTCTCTCTTTCCATGTGACCGTAGAATCCATGTGTAGGCAGCCCTCTGACATTGCAACTTTTATTAAAGAAATACTTTAATCACACAAGGTGAGCAGGGAATGGATGAGATTCAATCTCACTGTCACATCATGGCTATTGATCTAAAAGCTTAAGATTCCATGTTCAATAGTGAAGATTGGTCCCCACACCTATGGCGGTACACATTTCAATAGCCTGTTGACCTCGTGGCTTTTATTTAACCATTATTTTAATCATGCGGGGTTGGCAGGGAACAACTAGGATCAACCCTTAAGATTGAATAGTCAATAATAGCTGCACATGCAACAAAGTTAGTTTTAAATATAGGGGCATGAATGGGTCAATGATACTTAACCCTCAGGAAGAAAAAAATAATACATAAGTATTTAAACATGAAATATTTAGCCCGACTATGGAAAAATTAAATTGATAGACTTGCAAATGGTGACTGATAGACTTAGACAAAAGGGGCTAGTGTGAATAATGATTTCAATGGATTGAGTTACAACTAAAGTGACTATAAACCAGGTGCAATAGATCAATAGAGGATTAGAAAATTCAAGGCGTATGACCATATGGATTTTGAAAAGAGGGTTTTTAACCAAAACCCTAAACCCTATCCTCAAACAAAAAAGCTCAAAATCATGACAAGGCAAGACTCACCTCAAATTTTCAAAAAAAAATAGTATCTCTACCAGTGGCTCAAGCTTGAGGATGCATACCCTTGGTGGGTATGGCGAGAATCCAAATCTCATGGTGAAGCAGACCAACACAGAGAGAAAAAAAACCAAGAGCTTGCCTAGACAAGGCAAGCAGACACAATTGAAAGAAAACACACAAAACCTATGTACACTATTTACAAAAATATACAATGTATGTGGAATATAGCCTATTTTAGGAGAAATATGACTTCAAGAATTTTCCATGTACCGACAGTTCTATAATTTCACCTATCAAGGATTGCAAGAAATATGAGTCCTCTCCATGTGTATCTGAAATCAAATATGACCCAAGCCATACAAGATCAAACTTTCTATGTTTTCCTTTGTCTTCCATCCTTGCATTCCACATTAAGACCATGCATCCAAATTTAAATTTTCTTTCAATGGCCTTATTATCATACAAGTGTTTGAATTGAAGTTGCAGCTTCTCATTTCTTTTATGAGATTCTCTTCTAGTTTCATCAAGCTTAATTAACTCTTCCATCTCGTGTTGCATCTCATCATATATGTTAGTATCTTATTCTTGAACAAACTTGTACATATTTAACAAGTTATTATGAGGTATCCTTGCTTCTACTCCTTAAACAAGGTTAAATGGTGACTGTCGAATGACCTTCTTGACTATAGTCCTATCCGCCCACAATGCAAGTTGTAATTTTGAATCCCAAGCTTTCTTGTTCTTCACAATCGTTCATTTGATGATATTCATCAAGCTCTTGTTGGATTCTACTTTTCCATTACCTTGAGGGTGATAGGGAGATGAGAAGGAGATACATATACCATGCTTATTGCAAAAATCAGTAAATTCCTTGGATTTGAAGCACATAGAATTGTTAGAAATGATTCTTTCTAGGACTTTAGATCTAATTAATATATTATTCATCAAAAAATCAATCACCACTTTGCTTGTTTATTTCCTTGTGGGAATTGATTCTACCCACTTTTTAAAGTAATCTATTGCAACAAGGATCTAGGAGTGTCCCCCACTTGATTTCTCTGGTATTTTCTCAATAAAATCAATGCCCCATTGTTGAAAAGGGGCCTGAACTAAGATTGGCCTAAGAGGTAGATTACCTGCGAACTTTAATTTACCAGTGAACCTCTAGCACACATCACATCTCTTAAAAAACCTATGAGCATATTTAAATATAGTTGGCCACCAAAATATTTCTCTCAGTATCTTGCGAGTAGTTGTTTTTTCCATGTAGTGACCTCCACATGCTCCTTTGTGCATCTCAATTCAAAGTTATTCTTTCGAATCTCCATCCACACATCTAAGTAATACACCTTCTGGGCTTATCCACTAGAGTTCACCATCAATAATGATATATTTGATAGCCTGCAACTTGAGAGTTATTTCATTATTGGGAATTCCTTCAGGGCATTGCATTGTTTGCAAGTATTCCAAAGTTCTTTACCATCCACAGGTCTGCATGTCACATATGCGTGCAACATTTTCATGTTCAACTTGATTTATTTTATTGGCTTCCAAATTGGTCTCAGCCATAAACTTATCCAAACACTAACCTCTTACCAATTTTGTAATTTGGATATCAATATTGAACTCTTGGATCCTATTGATCCACCCGCATCTTCAACCTGTGGTCTCTTGTTGAGTAAAAATATCTTTAAATACTTTACTTGGAACATATGCTACTATAGTTTCTCCCATCAAATATGTCCTAATTTTTTTTATAGCTTTGACCAATGCATAGGCTTTCTTCTTTGTAGCATCATACTTAAGATCAATAACTTGTAAAGACTTGTTGAAGAAAGCAATAGGCTACTCAAAGCCTTCATCATTCTTCTATAATAACACTCCTGCCATAGTATGGAAAGAAGAAAAAGTGAATAGTTGAAATGAATTTGAATAGTCAGGGGATTTGAGCACTGGCGCTTCTTTAATGGAATCCTTTATAGCTTGAAAGGCTTTGGTAGGATCTTGTGTCCATGCCACCTTTTCTCCTTTCTTCAACATTTTAGAGATAGGACTAACAATTTCAACAAAGTTTGTGACAAACCTTCTCACAAAATTAATTTTCCCAAAAAATGATTGAATCCCCTTTGCATTTCTAGGTTGTGGGATTTTATCTATACTTGCTACATATTCAGGATCAATCTTGACCCTTTCTTTAGAAACAATGTGTCCCAACAACTTACCTTCCTTGACCCCAAAATCACATTTCTTAGGATTCAAAGTGATGGAGTCCCTAAACTTTTTTGACATTTTGAGGTCCCTTTGTGCTCGGTAATGGCATATCACATGTTACCCATAGGTAGGATTTATTATTTTACCTTTGTAACCTTGTTTTCAAATGCTTTACTTTTAAACCTTGGGCATTTTATTCTTAGGTTGACCTATTCTACCTAGTTTTTGATTGTTTAAGTTATCATGTGAGCCATTGCAGTGCATTCCTTTATTGGCCCCCTTGTCTAAGCTATTTGGTCACCTTTAATTGTGAAGTGTTTTAATTTTCCTAGTGTCCCAGGCTTTAATATTTTTCTCCTAAATGACTTAGGTCTAAGTCATCTATCCTCAAGGGTTAAAGTGTCGTTGGCCTAATCATGGCCCCCTTTTATGACTAAATTTTTCATATGTGTAGGATTAAAGATCATTTGATCATGGAAATCAATCTAAGATGTTCACCACTAGCTCATAGCTCCCAAGTGATAGCTCTTTAACTATTGCATGGTCTGCGAGATGGTGGAATGTGTTTGATCATGGGTGTAGACCTAACCGTCACTTTTCATTCAGACCCTTAAATTTTATGATCAATGGTGATTAATAAGAGGGAAGAGATGATCACTACCATTCCCCTCCATCTTGTAGAGTTTAGATGCAAGCTTGTTAAAGGCTGCGAGGATCATGAGAATTCGCCACATGTCTTATGACCACTAGTAGGTGGAGCCTAGAAATACATGAAGAAGGATCTTGTTGGCACATCTTTATTGGCCAGTTCTTTGGGATGGAACAACAATTAAATTCAAATGTAATTGACACAATCTAAGTCATCCAATGTGGCCATCTCAGTGGGAGATCAATGGTGTATATTCAAAACTGTGAGTACACCCATTGTGATTATTTTTCTTTATGTGAGTGAGCAGTAATGGCAGAGGTGACTTCTAAATCTACTCAATTTTCCTCAAAATGTGTATATGTGGTCATTTCTTACATAATTGAGATTCAAGGATGTGTCTAGAGAAATACAAAAAATTGGAGGAAACTTGCAAAGTTCAGTCTAACCAACATTAGGGTTTATTGTGATTGAAATCCGTAAGTACAATAAATGCAATTTTATGCTTTATTCCAACTTTCTAAACTAGGGTTGGCTTTCAATTTTCCTTCAGTTGAATGTGTTTTATTGCTCTACTTTAATTGCTCAAAGTTATGGTTAACTCCATCTTTAAAAGGTCATAGCCCTATGAGACCATTCAAAATTGGCATTCAAATTGAAACCTAGGTTTGAATTAGGAGGTTGGTAGTTGAAGACTTTCTTGTCAAAACCCTAGTCTGCCTAAAATTCATTTCAATATCCATGGATCCCAAAGTAAAAACTACTACCCATGTAGCCCAGCCTAGATTAATTTCCCAGGATGTAATTGAGTTGTTAACATCCTCTACAAATAAGAAACCTGAAGGGAAAATCTTGTTCTATGGCCCTAGGGTTAGAGAGGGAGTGATGGATAAGAAGTGTTTCATTAAGGATGTTGAGTTTCCTTATACTAGATGAAGACTCTTCTAGCATTGGTTTGGAAATAGGAACCTTGGTATTGCCCTCTATAACCCTTGGAGGCTAGATATGGGAAAATTAGTGGTTCCCAATGTATATATGAATGTTGATCTATTGAAAGATATTGCCTCAAGGTATGACCCGGTCTCTAGGGTTTTCTAGACATTTGATGGGAAAGAAATGGTAAGGATAACCAAACAAGAAATTGAAGATGTTTTTGATTTGCATGAGTGGAGTAAGGATTTGATTCCTCTTGATATGGACATTATTAGGAAGGAATATGAAAAAACCAAGGTATTCATAAGAAAAAAGTTGTTTCCCTTGCATACTGCTAACACTGGTATTGTGAAGAATAGAAAATAGATCAAAACCAGTGAAAAGGAGCTTGAGCCCTTCCCAATGAAATATTTTTCCAACTACTTTAAGAAGACTATATATTCTTTGTGCCAAATCATTGGTTTTTCTCCACCTGACACATTGTAGATGGAATATAGCTATCTGGAAACACATCTACAACACCCAACTTACAACAGGGTTTATGATTATGCCACATATTTGGTAGAAAATATCCATAAAAGGTCTGGTTGCACTGAAGGAAGGGAAAGAATGAGTGAAATTATAGTGGTACTCATTTTTAATGCATATGTTCTTGTATAAAGGGGAGAAGGTTTTTGAGAAAGACATAATTTTGAGAAAGAAGGTAGAGGGTGTTGATTTTCCTATTCAATGTTGGAGCGAGATTCTAGATAAAGATAACCAAAAGTATAATTACGTGGTGTTTCAGATTTATTTTTGCATCGAAACTAAAGAGTTCCTTGATCTATGAACCACCAAGGATTCCTAAGGAAATTCATGAATTCTTGAGACCTATGGAGCTAAGGCATAACCTGAATTTGAGTCACAACTGGGGAGACTTGATTTTATACCCTGATAAAACAATCTTCAGAGTATATGGCACCAGTACAGATCCATATGTTGTACCAATATATGTGCCATTAAGGATAGGGTTTCTTGAAATTATGAGGCAATTAGGAGCTTCTCAGGAAATACATTTACTTGATACAACAAAGAAGGCTCATTCTTTCCAGAGTGACAACGTTTGTTGATTTTGTTATGTTGAAGGGGTATGGAGGGAATTATTGCATCGACTAGCACCTTACAAGTTGGAGAATGTATGCCCAAGGAATCATGACCCTGAGGGTTTTATTACTAGATTAAAAGCAGATAAAAGGCTTGGTAATTTTGTGCACAATTTATACTATCCTGAAGATGTAATCAAGAACATTTCTAGCATTCCAGAACAAGATGTAAGGAAAGCTAAGTATCTTACTTTCAAGAAGATGATGGAGAAGGCCAAGAAAAGGGATCCCAATTGTGATCCTCTACCAAATATACTTGATAAATTTAGCTAGGTCATGTATGTTATGGATAATTGTGAAAGTATAGTTGGTGTGTTAAGGGAGCAATGGGAGGTTACAAATAAAGGAAAAAAAAGAGTGGTTGAAGAAGATACTACTATGGAGTTGGAAGAAAGGTCCACTTATCAACCACCTAAGCAAATAAGAATCTATTCCAAGAGGAAGAAAGTGGTAGATGAAGAACAAACTTTGTCAACACCTATTACTTTTGAGGGATCAAGGGTAGTTTCTCCTTAAAGTATAATTCCATCACCTCCAAGGTAGGTTCCCCCAACTGTAATTGATCTTAATTCATCTCCAAGAAGTCCTACTCCATTGGAGAAGCCAACCCTTAAGAAATAAAGGACCAAGGCAAGAGGAGTGGTTGAGTATTCTGATATAGATGACGATGGTATTCTTATCAATCCTGAGGATATGCAATAAGGAATGTCTCCCCCTATAGAGGAAATTTCCTCAAGTTCAAGAAAAATTAGCCTCAAGTTGGTAAAACTTGATATTAGTGGTTTAAATAGTGTGGATGATTTGAGGTTAGAGGCTTGTAATAAATTTATAGAAGATGAATCCTTTGTTGAAACACCTGCATTTAGAGATTTCTTATGGAGAGCCAAAGCTTTAGAATATGAAAAGAAGGTAGCCACTGAGAGGAGTTTACATATTGAGCTTCTTGAGAGTTCCATTCAAGCTAATGTGACAAGTATTATGAGGGATGAATTCTAAAAGATTACTGCCAAGGATGGCAGAGAAAATTGTGAAGAAATGTGGTGTTGCTACTGCCAAAGTGGGATATTGTTGATGCTATAGTTCTGGATACCATAAGGAGGGCTAAAAATCCCCTAGTGCAAATAGAAGAGGAATTGAATATGGCACTTTGGGGGTCTGCATTTATCAAAGATTAGGATGCACTAGCAATGTGGTCATTATCCAAGGGATCCAGGAAACCAATACTTGTTGAGCCATCATATTTTAGTAGGTGATTAATTGTGAAGAGAGTTGTTGATACCCCAGCCTTGGAGGTAGCTAACATGGCTATTAATGTGGCTAGATTTACTAAAGCAACTATGGAAAACCTCACCCTTGAAAGGTATGATTTCAAGAATAAGTACCATGAGCTCCTTGATGAATATGATAATAGTCAGTAGAAAGTAGTTGTGCTAGAGATTGAGTTGGCATTCTATAAGTAGAGGGAAGAAGTGTAGAGAAATCAAGGCCAAGCCAACTCAAGTCATCCACCTCCATCTTCCCCAATTTCTTCTTCCCAACATTCCCCTCAAGATCAAACCTTGGCAATAGTGCCATATAATTTGGGACAAGAGGTACACTCAGTAGAGAAACTAAGAAAATCATTTCCTAGTTTGTCTAATGAACCTACGAGAGAAAAAATCCTTTCACAAGTTGAAACATATAAGTAGTCATTGGAACAAGCACAAGACACAATGTATGAAAACATCTCAAATACTGTTTGTGCTATCTTGAAACGTCTGAATAAGAAGATCCGGGCCAAATTGAATGGTGTTCATTCCAATTACTCCTTGATGCTATGAGTAATAGGGTTATCTCAAAGGGATAAGGAGTTGGTTATCCCAATCCAAAATAAGTGGACTCCAAGGGCTGAGAGATTGAAGTTTATGGCAGTTGAAGCTAACCAGTAGGAGGATAGATATCCTAAGGTGATTCCAACATATACATATTGTCTGTGAACTTAGTGAGAAAAAGTTTCATGGATATATTTCCCCACTTGAGTAGAAAATAAGAGAACTAAAGGCTCATTATGATCTAGCAGATTTGTAACGCCCCATTGTGCAAACCCCAAAGGAATAACTAAAAACACAAAAAAAATAAAAATTTAAAAGCATAAGGAATGCACTTTAAGTATTCCAACATAACTAATGTTTCAAGTTGTACATCAAAGTCCCTTGGGGTACATGAGGTGACATTACTAAACTATCCCATAAAAAAGTTAACAAATGAACATTACTAAACTATCCCATAAAAAAGTTAACAAATGAACATTAAGTTACCAATTACATAATCCATTCATTCACACGTCATCACTTAAAAAATTCGTTAATGATAACCAAAATGATAAGAATAATCCATATAAAACCATACATGCAAATACAATAAATTAATCATGAAAATATTAAGTACATATTTCTATAGATACAATATAACATTAATAGTATTTACAAATAGTAGTTCAAGAATGAATTACATGGTACAATAATACATTACATCAATATGGTAGTACATATGAATGAACACATATACAAAATTACATCATAAGTCTTCCCAAAGCATGTGGGAATGATACATCAATATATAAAATACATCTAGAGTACAAATATACATCTGGTAACATATGAATCCTAGATCAAACCGCATCAGCAAAACTCTACACTGAATGGTACAACTGCATCGTAAGGGGACCCAATAGGGTGTGTAGCATGTTCCATCCAACCAACCCCATAATGGGAGTGAATAAGGAAGAATCCCCGACCAAGCACATCCAAATAGTAATACAAGACTAAACTCCAGACATGAAAATAAAGAGACCACAAAGAAATATCTCATAATCACAATAACTCACCAAAACACAACAATAGACTACTTCCAGAGGATTTCAATAAAACAACTCAAAAGGGAATGCTAGAGAGTGTCATCACATGGCCTTACATTGATTATCTAGACAACCTATCACAAGGTGCCGCCTCCATCTATGGTTATCCTGACAGCCTATCTCAAGATGTCGCTCCATAGGGTTACTCATGTGGAACCGTTAACCTCTTGTGAAGACGAGGCAACGATCATGCCAACCAAGACCTTCTCATCCCACCTTTAGTCTATGAAATCCCTAATAGGTGGATGAGGCATCCATAATTATCTTATTAATGTTTAACTACCCACCCCCTAATTAATTAATTAGATTATCACTTTTTACTCTAACTCTAACATGGGTTATCCTGACAACCACTTTGTGTGTTAGCCCCCACATAGAGCCACTCTCCCTAGAACCCAAAACATAAAATTCAACACCAAGGAGTTGTACCACAAGAACACTAAACGAACAAATGGAACATCCATGAGGAAAAACCATCTCGCCAAAATCATAAGAAACACATCCATAAAACGGTACAACCCCATGTGTAAACTCAAGTCACAACTATATCCAAAATGGGTACAAATATAAAATTAAAAGATCAACTATGAAACATAAATTTCCCCACCTCTAGAAGTCCCTAACAATAACTTAAGCTCCTACAGAAGGATAAACTAACTCAAGGGTTTTCCCACATGACATAAATCCAATAAAGAGAAAACCATAATTGATTCAACGAATAATCTCGAGAGTACACATTTCAAAACACATGATTTCACCAAATAAATAATTTAATTTCTCAAGAATATTCAATTTAATTTAAATCACAAAGTTTATTTCTAATTTCTTCGATCACACCATAAATTTCCAACTTTTAAAATTATCTAATTAATTCCACAATTTCCACATATATAACCATATATATATATATATATACCTATACATATAAATATGTTTTTTGTACATATATACATATATACCTATATACATATAAATAATAATATATATATTTAAATCATACATTTAAATCATATAATAAAAATGCCCATATATATGCATAGTAAATTTACAACAGTTTATATATATATATATATATATATACATATATATATATGTATATACATATATATATATAAATATATATATAACATATATAATTCATATAAAAAAAAATTAAAATAAAATCAAAATTGAAAAGAACTTTTTTAATACCCATAGAAACACATGTGCAGTGTGAGGTACTATGTACCTCCCACTGTGGGGAGGCTACAACCCCCACACGACTGTGTACAACAACCCTCGGCTGTTGTGCGCAGCCGATGGTGGCTGTGTACCGCCACCATAGGGTGTGGGTGGTACGGCTTCGATTGACCACTCCACCCCTAAAATATATTTTTAAGTTTATTTCATTTCCAAAGAAAAACACATGACAACCTTGCAACTTATATATATTTTTTAATATATATATTTTTCCTTCCAAGAAATTTTTTTTAATAGAGAAGCACACACATATATTTTCTTCAACCTTTGTTACTTCTTCTTTTCCAGACAAAACCAAAAACCCCTATTTGTGTGTGTAGAAACTTCCCTCTCTCACAATAAAATAAAGAAAAATAAATAAAGCTCTTCTTTTTTTTTTCTCAAAAATTCAATCCATGCATTGGCTCTTTTCTTGCTTTAAAAGCTCACACTTATCTCACAAATTTTAATTAAAAATTCATTAATTTCACATTTATCCTCACAAGATATTATCCTTAGATTTTAAAATATTAATATTTTGAAAGAGAAAATTACAATTATCACAAACATTATTTATTTAAATTAAATGACTTTATAATTTTTAATTAATTAAATATCTTTTAATTTACAATATTTTATATCCAACATTTAACTAAATTACGATTACATACAATTAATCATATCTACAAGATAACATTAATTAATCCCATATAAAATAAGGATAAATTAAATAACAACTATCCACAAGTAAAATAAATAAACAACAACAATACTGAGACAAAGACAAGGTCAAGACCACGACACTGAAAGACTCACAATGAGGTGATGGACTTGGGATGGGCACACTTCCTTATCAACTCCCTTTTTCAACATCATACCCGTTGGGTTAATTTAATGCTAAGCCTGTCCTACTGAAGCAGGTGGAATTGAGACTTTGTTCCTACAAATCCTACATACAACCAAACGTCAAGTAGTATGTAAATCTCCATTGCAGACACACCATGAAAGGTAATGGCGAGGTAGCAGGGCGCTCGCAAGTGAGTGATGCTACTCTGTCCTTTCACCAAGACTCATTAGCAAACACATCAGAAACCATAGCAACATAGAATCACAACATCACCACATATATTATTAAGGAAAACCATAACATAACCAAATAATATAACCACCATATAATGTATCATAAATCGTCATAGTAATGTCAAGTGCAGCAAACCAACCAAACTATGAATCCACACACAACCAATTCGGTGAACTAATCACCATCACAAACCAAGTATCAAACCAACACATAATAGTATCAAAGAGTATCAACAACATGGGGAGTATTACATCCTCCCCTGCTAGAACATGGCTTACTCCTGGAAGCCAGTAAATATGGGTAAGCCTCTCTAAAATAGGACTCATCCTCCCATGTTGTCAAAGTCTCGTCATTCGGGTCCCACTAAACCTGCACTTGATCAATATCTTTTCCCTTGAGGGCGAGTCTCCAATGTTGTAGCATGACCATGGGCTCGAGAGCTAGTTGCTCATCCTCGACCTGTAGAGCATTCCAATCAAGTACGTGAGTAACATTAGGATAATATGTTCTAAGGACTGAAACATGAAAAACATCATGAATCTGCAGTAGACTGGGTGGCAAGGCTACACAGTAGGAAATAGGACCAATTATTTCTAGCACATCAAATGGCCCTACAAAGTGGGGTGCAAGCTTAGAACCCTTTCCATAATGAATAGGGATCTTCCACAGATGTACTCGAAGAAACACCCGATCACCAACTACAAACTGTCGATCAACTCTATGTGCATCAACATACTTCTTTTGCCTATCTTGATCTACTACAAGATGCTCTCAGATGCGAGCTACCTGCTACTCCATATCTTGGAGAATTTTGGGTCCAAGGAGAACCTTGTCCTCTATTCGATCCTAGCTCAAAGGGGTACAACAAGGACGATCGTATAAAGCCTAAAAAGGAGCCATGTCGATCGAACTATGGTAACCATTGTTATAGGAAAACTCGACCAAGTGCAGATAATCTTCCCAATGTGATTATTGGTCCATGACATACATGTGGAGCATATCCTCGAGTACTTGATTAACTCTCTCAGTCTAACCATATGTCTCTGGATAGTAGGCAAAACTAAATTTCAATTGAGTCCCTAAGTACCACTGCAAAGATGTCCATAGCATAGATGTGAATACCAGATCTTTGTTAGAAATGATTCTTCGTGGTATCCCATGCAATCAAACAATGTCTTCCATGAACACTTTGGCCACCAAAGAAGTTGTATAGGAAGATTAGATAGGAGAGAAATGGGCTACCTTGGTCAATCTATCCACAGTGACTATGATAGCATCGTGCCGCCTGGAAGACATAGGTAAGCCGATACTGAAATCCATAGAGATAATGTCCCACTTCCATTCTGGAACAAGATGTGGCTGCAACAAACCTGCTAGAGGATGATGCTCAGCCTTAACCCTCTGACATTCTAGACATCTAGCCACAAAATTGGAAATATCATGCTTCAATCCTAACCAAAAATATAGTGAGTGTAGATCCACATACATTTTCTTAACTCTAGAATGTGTTGAATAAGGTGCCCGATGGGCTTTAGTCAAGATTAGGGTACGAAGACCCTTTGTAGGAGGTACATACATTTGGCCCGTATAGCACAAGACACCATCAGAATCCAGTGAGTATCCAACAAATTTTCCTTCCAAAGTTTTGCCCGACTCAATTTCAAATTTCACCTCTTGATACCAATTGTCTGAGGAAAGAGCAGTGAGTATCTGACTCCTCAAATCAACCTCGAAAGCCACTATAGAAATCTCATGTCTACACTGGCTCAAAGTATCTGCCACCACATTCTCTTTTCCCTAGATATACTTTACTTCAAAATCGTATTCCCACAAGAATTTCATCCACCTTCTCTATCTTGCATTTAGGTTTGAATGCGTGAAGATGTGTTGTAGACTACGATGATCCATATGCAACTTGAACCAATGCCCTAAAAGGAAATGTCTCCACCTTACCAGAGCATGAATCACAGCAGCTAACTCAAGATCATGTGTGGGGTAATTCAATTCATGATCCTTAAGTTTATGGGATTCATATGCAATCACTCACCCTTCTTGCATCAAAATGGCCCCTAAACCTTCCAAGGAAGCATCTTTACATACTACAAATTCCCCCGTAGGATCTAGTACTGCCAAAATTGGTGCACTGGTGAGCTTTTTCTTAAGAATCTATAATGCTAACTTACATTGATCTGACCAAAGAAATTTCTTCCCCTTCCTCTGGAGAGAGGTAATGGGATGCGTAATCCTAGAAAAGCCTTGGATGAACCACCGATAATAGCCTACTAGTCCCATGAAACTGTGAATTTCTAAGACATTTTTGGGTATGGGACAATCCACAATGGCTTGAATCTTTGCAAGATCCATGAAAATTCCCTCACCTAAAATGACATGTCCCAAATATTGAACTTCATTCTTATAGAATTCACACTTTTCCAGGTTGTCATACAACTGATTGTCCATTAAGCATTGTAGCACCTGTCTTAGATGTTCCTCATGTTCCTCCATATATTTGAAATAAATTAGAATGTCATCAAGAAACACAAGGACGAATCTATCCAAATATGTTCAGAACACCCCATTCATTAAGCTCATGAAGACTAAAGGTGCATTTGTCAACCCAAACGACATCACAGTGAACTCGTAATGTTCGTATCAAGTACAAAATGTTGTTTTATGAATATTTGGTTTCGTAATCCATAACTGATGATACCTTGATTTGAGATCAATCTTCGAAAATATCTTCGCTCCTTTTATCTGATGGAAAAGATCATCAATTATGGGCAAGGGATATCATTTCTTCATCGTTAGTTTGTTCATCTACCTATAATCAATACATAGAATGAGAGAACCATCCTTCTTCTTTACAAAAAATACGGGTTCTCCCCAAGGGGAAACACTTCAGTGAATAAATCCCTTAGCCAATGACTCCTCCAATTGCAAATGGAGTTCTTGAAGCTCCTGTGTTGTCATCCGGTATAGAGCTCAAGATATAGGCTCAGCTCCAGGTACCAGATCAATCCTAAAATCTATATCCTGCTTTGGTGGAATACATGGTATCTCGCTTGGAAAAACATTAGAAAACCCCTTAAGGAGTGGGTAATCATCCAATGACACCCCTCAACTATCCTTTGACTTAAGATCACCCACTGATATTGCAAAAAGCTAACAACCTTGCAGGAAAAACCTTTTTAGTTGCATGGCAAAGATCATTCGCAATGAAATGGGCCTTTGAATACCCATGATCTCCACCTCCTTTCTAGAATCATCAATGCATCACACTGCTTTATGGTGACAGTCTATCATGGCACAGTGTGCACTCAACCAATCCATTCCCAAGAGGACATTATATGAGCCAAGTGGTAGGATTCGTAAGTCCACCTTAGTTGTCAATGCCCCTATATCCAGACTACAAACCTGAACAAGCTTCTCTACTACAACCTTTGACCCTGAGGCCAATTCAACATGCCATTTTACGCCTTTCCTAGATGCGACCAATCTACATTTCTCTACTATTGAAGGAGATATAAAAGAGTCAGATGCACTAGAATCAAAGAGTATGGAAATACTAGTGTCATGCAACACACCTGATGTCTTGACCATAGTGCCCTAATATTCCACTTGACGATTGTCTACTGCCACAAACACTCAATGTTCTCTACCTGCATTTCCCACTATCAGCTCAGAAGTAGCTAGTCTTTGGCTAAAACTTGAAGTATTGCTTTGTGGACACTATCTGGCAATATGTCTCTGCTTCCCACATGAGAAACAACCTGTGCCTTGCCCAAATCCTCTCACACCAAACAGTGCACTCGACTGTTGAAAACTACCTCATGAAGGTGTTGACTATGTGTTTTGTGTAGGCTACACAAAATGATTTGGTCTATTACATTGCCATCTTCGGTTCTTCTAATTCTGAGATCTATCTCCCTGTTGCGACTATGATTTGTTCTGTTTGGGTTGTGACTACTACAGCTACTATGGACCACCCTTAGAGGGTGCCTAAAAATTCCTAAAGACCCTACAGCTTGAGGCTTCCCACCTCTAGAACCAAAACCTGATGCTAGAACACTGTCGATGTGAACTCCAGTGTCTCCTCCCAAAGCCATTTCCAAACTTTCTTCTACTAGATAGGCCTTCTCAACTGCTACCTCCATTGTCTTCGGCTTGAAGACTCTAATTCCACCATTGATTCAAGCGTTTAAGCCTTGAACGAAATTTTGAACCAAAATTTCCTCATCATGACTAATTCCTACATATTGCTTCAATTCATAGAATTGACACTCATATTGTTCAATGGACATTGACATCTGCTTGAGGTCATGAAACTCATCTACCCTGCATTACCTCCAATGATCTGAAAGGAAGAAAGCCCTAAACCTGTCCAGAAATAGATCCCATGTGACCATGCTAATATCCAGATGTAACTTTCCGCCGGTATTGGCATGATGTGATGGTTTATAGGTGGCACTGTTATTCTTGCCACCAAGGTTCAAACCCCATTGGGGTGGTATTTTTGAATGGTTGTATTCCGGTTCATAGCTCCGATCAAAAGCGTTTACCCCTTGAATAAAAAAAATATCCAGATGTAACTTTTGTTCTTCCAGCCACCACCAAGTGGACACAAAGCCTTGTAAATGCATGATACGCACCGAGCTTTGGTATTGCTACCATAGGGGTGCATCACGAAGCATCGATCCAAATTAATTAACCATGTTTCCGCTTCCAGACCTCCTCTAGAACCATCAAATGTAGGTAGGTGTGCTCTCAACAAGTCTCTCATATGACCAACTAACACTGCATTCTGATCTACCATTATTTCCCTCCGCCTTGGTGACCTTTCCCTTTCTCTCTCGACTCGCTGCTCCTCCTCCAGCCTGGGTCCCAACCGATTAAGAATATTCCCCAACAAATGCTACAACTATCCATCTAAGCCAGGCTGTTCTGAGTTCTGACCACCACCTGACAGATTTTTTTGAGGACTCTGTCATTCCTCATGCTCTAAACTGTGGGAACTCAGTGGTGATGGACTTTTGTGGTTGGCTCCACAGCCACCACCCCAGCCTCTTCCTCAGCCACGACCTCTACCTCGAGGCATGATCTTGTACAACAATTAGGGTTATGTAAGATCAAGAGTTAACAAAAAGGTTGCCTAATGGACACAAACTACCTAAAGAACCCACTATTAGCAACCTTGGCTCTGATACCAAGTTATAATGCCCCATCGCGCAAACCCAAAAGGAATAACTAAAAAAACAACTATTTTTTTTAAACATAATGAATGCACTTTAAGTATTCCAACATAACTAATGTTTCAAGTCGCACATCAAAGTCCCTTGGGGTACAGGAGGTGACATTACTAAACTATCCCATAACAAAGTTAAGAGATGAACATTAAGTTACCAATTATGTAATCCATTCATTCACACATCATCATTTAAAACATTTGTTAACGATAACTAAAATGATAAGAATAATCCATGATATAAAACCATACATGCAAATAAAATAAATTAATCATGAAAATATTAAGTACATATTTCCACAGATACAACATAACATTAACAATACATTTATAAATGGTAGTTCAAGAATGAATTACATGGTGCAATAATACATTACATCAATATGACAGTACATATTAATGAACACATATACAAAATTACATTATAAGTCTTCCCAACGCACGTGGAGATGATACATCAATATATAAAATACATTTGGAGTACAAATATACATCTAGTAACATATGAATCCTAGATCAAACTACATCAAGAAAACTCTACATTGAATGGTACAACTGCATCATAAGGGGACACAATAGGGTGTGTAGCACATTTCACCCAACCACCCCTGTGTTGGGAGTAAATAAGGAAGAATCCCCAACCAAGCACATCCAAATAGTAAGACAAGACTAAACTCCAGACATGAAAATCAAGAGACCACAAAGAAATATCTCATAATCACAATAGCTCACCAAAACACAACAATAGACCACTTCCAAAGGATTTCAATAAAACAACTCAAAAGGGAATGCTAGAGGACAGTGTCATCGCATGGCCTTACATGGATTATCTGGACAACCTATCACAAGGTGCCACCTACATCTATGGTTATCCTGATAGCCTATCTCAAGGTGCTGCTCCATAGGGTTACTCATGTGGAATCATTAACCTCTTGTGAAGACGAGGCAACGATCATGCCAACCAAGGCCTTCTTAGCCCACCTTTAGTCTATGAAAGCCCTAACAGGCGCATGAGGCATCCATAATTATCTTATTAATGTTTAACTACCCACCCCCTAATTAATTAATTAGATTATCACTTTTTACTCTAACTCTAACATGGTTTATCCTGACAACCCCTTTGTGCGCCAACCCCCATGTAGAGCCACTCTCCCTAGAACCCAAAACATAAAATTCAACACCAAGGAGTTGTACCACAAGAACACTAAACCAACAAATGAAACATCTGCGAGGAAAAACCATCTTGCCAAAATCATAAGAAACACATCCATAAAATGGTACAACCCCATGTGTAAACTCAAGTCACAACTATATCCAAAATGGGTATAAATATCAAATTAAAAGATCAAATATGAAACATCAATTTCCCCACCTCTGGAAGTCCCTAACAATAACTTAAGCTCCTATAGAAGGATAAACTAACTCAAGGGTTTTCCCACATGACATAAATCCAATAAAGAGAAAACCACAATTGATTCAACGAATAATATCGAGAGTACACATTTACGTGAAATAACGCCATATAACACATTTCAAAACACATGATTTCACCAAATAAATAATTTAATTTCTCAAGAATATTCAATTTAATTTAAATCACAAAGTTTATTTCTAATTTCTTCGATCACACCATAACATTGTAACTTTTGAAATTATCTAATTAATTCCACAATTTCAACAT
The DNA here is from genome assembly GCA_007258455.2 of Sequoia sempervirens. Classification (NCBI taxonomy): domain Eukaryota; kingdom Viridiplantae; phylum Streptophyta; class Pinopsida; order Cupressales; family Cupressaceae; genus Sequoia; species Sequoia sempervirens. Next base: position 583,862,580 of record VDFB02058242.1, read on the forward strand.
ATATAACCATTTATATATATATATGTATACATATACATATATATACATTTTTTGCACATATATACATATATACCTATATACATATAAACAATAAAAAATATATGTTTAAATCATGTATTTAAATCATATAATAAAAATGCCCATATATTACACAGTAAATTTATAGTAGTTTATATATAGATATATTAATATACACACACACATATATATATAAATATATATATAACATATATATTTCATATAAAAAAAAATTAAATAAAATCAAAATTAAAAAAGAACTTTTTTAATACCCACAGAAACCTGTGTGCAATGTGAGGTACTGCGTACAGCAACCCTCCGCTGCTATGCGCAGCCGGTGGTGGTTGCGTACCGCCACCACAAGGTGTGGGGTGGTACGGCTTCGGCCGACCACTCCACCCCTAAAATATATTTTATTTTATATTTAAAAAAAAAAATTATTTCATTTCTAAATAAAAATGCATGACAACCCTGCAACTTATATATATATATATATATATATATTTCCTTCCAAGAAAAAAAATTTAACAGAGAAGCACACACATATATTTTCTTCAACCTTTGTTACTTCTTCTTTTCTAGACAAAACCAAAAGCCCCTATGTGTTTGTAGAAACTTCCATCTCTCACAATAAAATAAAGAAAAATAAATAAAGCTCTTCTTTTTTCTTTCTCAAAAATCCAACCCATGCATTGGCTCTTTTCTTGCTTTAAAAGCTCACACTTATCTCACAAATTTTAATTAAAAATTCATTAATTTCACATTTATCCTCACATGATATTATCCTTAGATTTTAAAATATTAATATTTTTAAAAAGACAATTACAATCATCACAAACATTATTTATTTAAATTAAATATCTTTATACGTTTTAATTAATTAAATATCTTTTAATTTACAATATTTTATATCCAACATTTAACTAAATTACAATTACATACAATTAATCATATCTACAAGATAACATTAATTAATCCCATATAAAATTTGGATAAATTAAATAACAACTATCCACAAGTAAAATAAATAAACAACAACAATACTGAGAAAAAGACAAGGTCAAGAGCACGACACTGAAAGACTTGGTTTGTAAGTGTAGATGTGAAACATATATAATTGGTCAAGTATTATACAAGTCTGGCCTAAAAAATTGCAATGTATAAAATATATGTTTCACGGGTAAACATTAGTTGTTGATGATCAATGTGAAATGCTGACTGGGATACTGATTCACATTTTTCTTTGCAACATTTTTTCATCTTGTTTGATGGAATGAAAATTCTACAACATAGAATATTATTCTTCCTTACATGTGCTTTTTGGAAGGCGAAGTTGCTTCTTACAACAAACACAAATAATCTTTGTCTCATATGTATTCCCTCCAATTTGAAAGATGTAAATATAACTGAATTAGGGAATATGTTTTGTAGTGGTCTAATTAGAATGTGACATGTGTATATCTGGCCTAAAGATTATTTTTGCTCTCTTATTCTATAAAATGGAATTCAAGGCCATTTGTATAGGTCTTTTGTTGAATTTTGGAATCAAATTGTGAAAATAGAGAACACAGAGCGAATATATTAGAAGTATTTGTCTAATGCTTTGAGTCTAGATAGTAAATTTCATCAAATGTATGGTTCTTGAGCATATCTGAATGATAATCCAAGATTTCAAAGTCTATAGTCTCTCCTTGACTTAGATCTATACTTGAATTATTAATGAAAATTTTCATCAAAGATCATTTCATTAATTGTCATCACTTTCATACTTTGGTATATGTTTTGGTTTTAGCTCTGGTTCAAAGAATCAGTTAAAATGCTTAGATCAAATCATAATTTCATGTGTAGGGTGATTGGATCTGAAAATTATTCTTTAGAATCCACTTACAAATTTGTGAATTGCAAAGTAATTTCACTTAGATCATGGGTGTTTAGAATTAAATATACCTTATATTTCAATTTTCTTAGACTCATAGCCCATAGATAATGGCATTGATCTCAAGCCCTGTAATCCTTTCTCATGGTTATGGTTATTTGATTTAAGAACATCATTTTAAATAATCATTGAATCTACTTTAATTTTTTTGGTTGGTGTTGTCTTGTATTCTCAGCTTAAGATGCATAATTCATTCAAGGAAATGCCAATTTCTTGAAAGATTTCATCTTATTAGTCACTAATGAGAATCTATTTGCTTAATTATGCAATGTATACATAAATTTTCTAAAATAATTGTATAATGTACATTGTGGGATCACCCTCCTAGGTTTTGCAAAACTTGAAGTGTAGGAGATAAAGAAATTAGTGCTACATCTCTTTTGTTGGCCACTTATCTTGTAGGTATTCAAAAATCGAGTCTGGGAAAACTCATAGGTGACTATGGGATCTACTTGGTTCATTGAAAACAACCAACACAAATAAATCCCATATTCAAGAGCTCTAACAAATATCTTCTCCAAGTGGGAACAATGATCTTCCTTCTTGTTGTGTGTGGTCAAGTCATCATGATATATAGCTAGGAATAGATCAATAAAATTTGCAAAGACCACATTCATGGCTCTTTGAAATGTTGCACCTACATTGATCAAGCCAAATGGCATTCTCGCATACACATAGGTTCCTCATGGTGTAGTGAATGTGGTCTTGTATTGTTCAGATTCTTTCACCATGACCTGGTTATAGCCTGAGAACCCATCCATCATCGATAGCAATTCATATCATGTCACATTTTGTAACATAGCCTCCATATTAGGCAGAGGATAATTGTCTTTCAAGGAAGCTACATTTAGATTCCTCAAATCTACACAACATCTCAGGTCACCATTATTTTTTCTAACTAGAACCAAGTTTGAAACTCATGAAGAATGCTTGATAGGCTTAATAATTCCAACATCCCTTAACTTTGTGAGTTCCTCTTACATTTTGGGCTGCAATGTGAGATTTATTGGTTTCTACTTCTTCCTAAAAGGTTTTACATCAGGCTTTAGAAGTATCTCATGTTGAAATAGATCTTCTCTATAAGCCTTCAGGTCATCGTATGACCAAGCAAACTCATTTTTATACTTCCTTAACAAGGAAATCATCATGGTTCTAACATGAGGCTTCTTCTTCTTTCCTATGTATACCTTTTTGGGAGAATTCTGAGTTCCCAGATTGATCTCTTCCAAATATTCCTTGTGGGAAGATGTCTGCTTAACATTTTTTCTGTCAGGGCCATCAAAGAACCTCTCTAATCAAACCAATCCTTTGGGAATTTTATTGGTTTTTAATTGGATTACTTCATTCACAAACAGTGTTTCTTTACCATCCACTTCTACTACCAATGAACCAATGTCAATTTCTTGGCTTTTGTATTGATCAATAAAGTGCATAAACTTCAAAATATCATTGTCATCATCAAATACTTCCCAGTTACAAATATTGTCAAGTACTACAAGCTGAGTTTGTACTTCTATTTTTGAGATGCCATCAAAAGTGACATCATCTAATCTGACAGCAATATTGTCTAACAAGTTTTCCCTGACATTCATTCCCCTTTCTATCTAGTCTCTGTTAAAAGCATCAAAGGCCTCAATGGTATCCCAAACTGCATTCCTATATTGCTTAAGCCTTTTATTTTTGGAAAAAAAATTGGACCTAGCTTAGGAAACTACTAACTCAAAATATCCCAACACTTTTAACATCTTAATACCATGATTTGAAGCTAATTTCAAACAAAGCAATAGAGCCTCATATTCTGCTACATTATTTGTGCAAGTGAATTTTAACAAGAAAGAGTATTTAAATTTTTTACCTTGTGGTGAGATGAGGACAAATCCTACACCTGATCCCTCCTTAGAACAAGCTCCATAAAAATACATAGTCTAAAGAAAATTTCCTTGTGGTGTATCTAGTACCTCTCTATCAATTGGTGTAGGCTTAGCCTCTTCCTCTTGTTTCAATCCTTCAACTCAAAAAGTGTCTAGACTAGTATCCACAAAGTTGATTATTACTAGTTCTTATGGCTCCTCTGCATACTCAATCATTTGATGGGATCTTGGTTCCCTGGAAATTTTGACATTCTTTTGGTCAATAGAAAAGGTAAAAAAAGATAAATCACACTGAATTCTTCCACCCATGAATGTACTCCACTGTCTTGATAGCAACATCGCATAATTTGATGGGATATCCACCACTTTGATACTCATATACAATTCCTTCTTAGGGAATGTTGCAAGCTTTTATGGGACTTTTTTAATCACTCCTATTATAGGTACTTCTCTCGAGTCCACAGTGTGACACTTTCAATAAGTATTATCAATCTTCAAACCCATTTCCTTCATGATTTCTACTAGCATCACATTGTTTGAGGCCCCATAATCAATCATGTAGTTTCTTAACAACTTCCCATCAATTATCAAACTCAGGAAAAATGGATTAATATGACTTGGCCTTATAGTAATTGTGGTCCCCAAATAGATCTCAATATTTTTATTAACCACTCCTTCCACTTTATCACTCTTTTCATGATTCTTGACCACTTTAGGTGGATCAACCACCAATTTTTCATTAGAGGTTGTGGCTACACTATTGATGAGGGAAAGTGTCTTATTTTTTATGCTCATCAATTCCCATCATTTCCAAAAGTAGGACTGTAACATTAACCTAAGACAACACATGAAACATATCTAGAGGAGTATATTTTGGTAATTTAGGAAAGACTACTTCCTTACCCATAATTTTGTCAAAAAAAATTTCACCCTTTTCCACAATATGCTTCTGCTATTTAGCCTTCACAACCGGGGAAATGACTTGATCATCTACCTTGGATTTACCCTTTTTAGCCCAAATTTTGGCTCCTTTATCATCTTTGGGTTTTGTCTCATCCTTCTTGTTTTCTGCTTTATTCCCCTTCTCATCTAATTTCTTCTCTTTAATGAACATGTTGCTAGGTTTACCTTGATCACCATTCACAATTCTATTTCTCAAATGATAATTTTTCATTGCTCAATTAGCCATTCTAGCTATCATATTTTCAATCTCTTCATTTGAGGGTCTTCTTAGAAAAACATTACCCACTTCAAGTCTATAGACATGGTATTCATCATCTCTCTCTTCATCAAAGAATATTTTCTAATGGTGTGCACTCACTTCTTGCCTTTGAATATCAATGTCACCTCTGCAAGGCACATCATCAAAAGAATAATCATCACAAGCAAGATCAAATGCAGTCATTAGTACATTTACTATCTCATCTTGATCTTGAGGAGGCTCAAAATCTCCTTGATCATCTTGGGACTCCATAGATCTTGCCACTGCACATTACTATTGTGAGTGAGGTAATTGACATACCATGCACCATGGTAAATCTTTAGTGACATTTGTAGAGTGCTTTTGTAATGGGTCGGGTGTACCATGTGTCTGAAAATTTCTCTGGTTGTTGTGAAATGGATTTCCATTATTCCAATTAGTATGATATGGGTAATCTTGTAACCTTGGTGGCCTTTCATTTATTTGGAACTGAGGTTTTTTATTATTTTCCACCTTCTTCAATAGACTAATAACCTAACCCAATTTCTCCTCAAGAGTTGTAGCTTTACTAACCTTTTCATTTTGAACTCTAGGATTCTTCAGAGCTTTAGGGTAATCTCTTCTACCCACTTTACCTAATGCTCTCCTATTGTTTTCTATATAAAATGCCATTTTGTAGGAATCTCTCATATTTTTCAGATTCTTATCCCTGAGTAAGTAACACATTTTTGAATCATATGCATTATAGTATACCACTAGAGATGCATTTTTCGTTAGGCCTTAAATAACTAGGGACTCTATTCATAGCCTTTTGGAATCTTACATTGAATTCAGTAGCCATTTCATTATGTCCCTTTGTGATTTTATTAAAATCATTCAGTCTAAATCTAGGATTGGTTTGGTCTCCATATTGTTCTCTGAAGATTAAATAGGAAGCATCATTTGAATCAATACTTGCATCAAGAAAGATCTTGTATCAATCCCTAGCATCTTCAGTCAATGATTGCATAAATTATTTCATAGGAACATTATCATCCCATAGCTCAAAATATTCCACAAAACTTTGAAAGGCTTTCAATTGATCTTCTCCACTGAGAGAATTATTACTAGTAAATTTAGGTACATGTTTCCTTGTATTATCTAGGATAGGATTTGGGTATCCTGTGATGGTATCAAAACATAATTTCCTATATCTATCAATATTCAATAATCTTCTTCCAAAGATTCCCTCCTCCTCCTTTTGATTGTCATGATTCATTCTCCTATCATAATTGTTTTCAGGCCTTCTTGGTTGGGAATCATATTGGTCATACTGTTGGGTTCTCCTAGCCCTATTTTGTGGTTGTAAAGATGAATTGGAAGGATTTGTACTATATGAATGGTTTTCATTCACATGAGGACTTGAATACGGTGTATGGGCTTGAGGGATGTGGGTTTTAGGAACAACAACATTTATAGTAGGTTATAGGAAACCTAATTTTTGCTTCATTTCAGTGTTTACAGCTAGTAGTTCCATTTCTCACACTTTCTTCTACAACTCCTCATTTTATTTTATTAAATTATCATCCAATGAGATAGAATCATTTTTTGATGTATCCTTCTTAAAATAACCTACCTCATTTATCTTTATTCCCCCACGGGCTTCTTTCCTTTATCAACATTCTAGGAAGCATCATTTGTATTACTAAGGGGAGGATTAATTGGGATGGAAGCCTTTATAGTAGGATTGGTCCATGAATTTACATAAGCATTATCAGTGGAGGGAACTACATGATTCCTTGTTACAATATCTTCAATAGTAGGACTAGTTGTTTGGGTAGATTTAGTTACTAACCTTTCTAGTTCCTTCATTTGCTCAACTTTTCTTTGTAACATATCCCTCTCAATCATGGCTTACCTTATCCTCTTTTATTTCTCTTAATCCCTTTCTTTTATATTTTCATAACATCTCAAGGCTCTTTCTCTAAGTTGTTGCGTATCATTAAAAACTTCTTCCTCTTTTGGTAAGTGGTGTCAACATTAGATGTTACTATAGTTTCAACATGACCAGGAATATTTTCATGGGAATGTTCACATGCATACTCATCAAAACTAGTTAGCAGATCTTGAGGAAGAGGATTATTTGTGTTAGAAGATGGGCTAAAGATCCTTATAGCCCTAGAAAGACTAGAATTTATATTATCTTGTTGGATCCTTTCACTCTCTCTCCTTTTTTTACTTGTTAAGGCTTGACTAGAGCATTCTTGACGTACAACATTTTTCATTATAACATTTGCCCTTTCGAGAGAAGTCTTATCACTAAAATCTAACAAGTTTCTTTCACATTAAAAACTAGAACTAAAATGAATTTTATGTTCAGGGGTTGGATAAGGTGTAGTCTTACTTATTCCTACATCCTTTGCAACTCTCCTTCTAGTTTCTACTCTAGACGTTTCTTCATGTGGCCATGGGTTCCTCGCATTTGTGCTTGAATCTTCTTTTCCTTTGTCAACCTTTTCAATTTTCCTCTATTTTTCTTCTTCTCTAAGTTGTTGCGTATCATTAAAAACTTCTTTGAAAAATGTGAAGTGATTTTAATTGAACTTTGAGAATGCCTTTATAGCACAAAAATTAGCTACAAAATTTGAAACATACCTAAGCAATGGTGAATAGAAAATTCAAATAGACCGACTCTATGAATAAACATCACTATAATTGATAGTGATCATAGACAAGGATTTCTGGAGAATAAATTTTTTCATACATATCCCTAGTAGAGTATCCAATCTACTGGTTAGTTTTAAAGAACCAAGCATATCCCACTAAGCATCTATAATTTTTCCATATTCAATTCTTGAATACTTAGGAGACGATTGGCCAATGAATGAGTGGAAGATAGGGTGCTTTCCTCCTACACTTTGGGCTCTGTAAGACTCAAGAGGATGTTCCCACAATGTGCATCTAACAATCTTACTACACAATTACACCACACATTGCACAATTAACTGATACATTCTCATTCAAATGCTAAAGAGATGAAATCTCTTTAAAGAAATTGGAAATTGCTTTGAAATATCACACTTCTAAAGCTGAGAATTCATACAATACCAACCACAACAAAGGTAGATTGATTAAAATACTATTTATGAATATTGTTCTCAAATTGGATAACCAGAACCATGGGAAATGCATATACTACCTAAGATCGTTGCCATATCTCTAAGAAAGGAGTCAAAATACAACAAATTGAACTATAAGGTGATTTTAATCCTAAACATCCATGATATTTGTGAGATTTCCTTGCAATTCACATATCAATACTCAGAGTCTATGACTACTTATCAAATACACTAAACAAGTATATGAATTCATGATTTAACCAATGCATTTTAACTGATCCATTGAACTAGAGCCTAAATTAAAACACACATCAAAGCACAATGATAATGACGATTAATGAAAGGATTCTTGATCCAATTTTCATTAATAATTTAGATACAATGTAAAGCTAGAGAGAAGACAGACACAAGAGATTTGCATTATTGTTCAGATATGCTTCTAAACCATACAATTGAAAAAATTCACTTGCTTGACTCAAAACTTAAGATACAAACTTCAAATATGTTCTCTTTGTGCTCACAATTTGCATAATTCAAATCTAGAATTCAACAAGAGACCCATAATAATGGCCTTGAATTCCCTTTTATAAGAACAAGGGAGAAAAAAAAAGCTTCAAGACAAAAAGTACACATGTCACATTTCAATTTGACTACTACAACATATATTCCCTTTGCAATTATATTTACACCTTCGATTGGAAGGAACATATATGAGACAAACTTTATTTCCATTTGCTGAGGAGGATAGATTGGCCTTCCAAAACACACTTTTTTGAAAATAATAATCTTCTAACCATTGCAGCATATTCATTCCTTTGAGAAAAATGACAAAAATATGTAAAAGATGGAAAAGGTGAATAAACATCCAAATCACCCTCCCAGTCATTGTTGATCAACATTTACCTATAGTGTTTTCAATTCTGAGAAACATATCTTTTATGCATTGTAATCTCTAAGGCCAAACCTACACTATACTTGACCAAGTATGTGTATTCTCCATTCTTGTGTTCAAAAATCCAATTCATCAATAAATATCCTCTTCCATTGCTCATATCCTACATCAGATGGCCAATTGAAATCAATGATTTCATCCATCTTCTTTCTATATGGAGATTAATTTTCCATTATTGAATTGGATTCTTTATCAAAGTCTTCTAGCAATTTGATGATGAAAGACATTTTTTCCAAAGCATTCTTCAACATATCAATGTTGACATTACCACAAATAAGAGTTGCTTGAGAAATGGTTGTGGTGTCCATCTAGTCCTTCCATGTTTGTAGGATTTTCACCTTATCATACATATGTTGAATATCAAGTAACAATGCCAAATTTGCCTCATCAAAATTGGCCTTCAATTCTCTTATTTTTTTCTCTACTTGAGCAGCATACCCTTGAAACTTTTTTTCCCTAACCTCACTAACAAATCTATAAGTTGAGACCACCCTTGGATATCTATCCTCCTACTGCTTAGCCCCAATTTCCATGAATTTCAAATTATCAACCCTAGGAATCCATTTATATAGGATTGGGGTAGCCAATTCCTTATCTCACTAAGATAACCTTATTGCTCATAGCATTAAAGAATAATTTGAATGAATACTATTCAAGTTACCTTGAATATTTTTATTTATATGTTTCAAAATAGTATGAACAATATTTGATTTTTTCTCATGCATGGTGTTTTGAACCTGTTCAAGCAATCTCTTGTATTCTTCAATTTGCAATAGTAATTCCTCCTTGGTAGGCTCAGTCAATGGAGTTGCATTTGATGTGCTTGGTTCCTCAACTATATTTGGTTCCTAACCCATGCTATATGGAACTATTACCAAAGCTTGCTCTGTTGGAATAAGAGATTGAGGCTATGTCATTGGAGATGTAGGTGTAGGGTGACTTGAGCTAGTTGGGCCTTGTGTGCCCTCAATATTTCTACCTACTGCTTGTATAAGGCTACCTCATTTTATAGTACAACCTCCTTTTGCTGACTCCCATTATTCATCAACCAATTCATTGTACTTACTCTTATATCTTTCCCTTTCAAGAGTAAGGCTCTCTACTGTTGCTTTAGCAAAATTTCCAACATTTCCTACCATATCAGCTACTTCCAAGGCTGGAGTATTAGAGACTTTCTTTATAACCAATTATGTGCTAAGGTTAGTTGGCTCAACAACTATTGGCTTGATGGATCCCAAAGACAATGACCAAACTTCCAATGCATCCCATTCTTCACTGAATATTGACCCATCAAGTGCCAATTTTTCCTCTTATTCATCTTGAAATAGGCAATATGTAGACCTCCTTATGGTGTCCAAAACCACTGCATTGGCTATTTCCCACTCAAGTAACAACAATACACCACTCTTTTTTACAATTTCTCTGGCCTCCTTAGCTATAATGCCTTGGAACTCCTCCCTCATAACTTTCCTTACATTTTCCTGGATAGTACATTCAGGGAGTTTTGGATGAAAGCTCCTTTCTCCAACCACATTTTTTATATATTATGAGGCTTTTTCTCACCATATAAAATCCTTGAATTCCTTGATTTCAATAAAAGAATCATTTTCCATGAATGCTTTGCAGGCTTTCTTCCTTAGATCATCTGCATTTTTCAAACAATTAAGGTCATCCTTTCCAAGTCTAAGGCCACTTTCTCTTGAACTTGAGGAAACTTCCCATATGGGAGAAGCCATTACTTTCTTCATTTCTTTAAGAGTAATAAGAATATCATCTTCCTCTATATTAGGGTAGTCAACTACCCCTTTAGCTTCAATATTTTTCTTTTTAGTAGGTGGTTGCTTTAATGGAACAAGAATTCTAGTGGGTGAATCTACATCAATCACAATGGATGAAGCATGTCTTAGGGGTGATGGCACTGATCTCTCAGGAGAAGTTTCCCTTGATCCCTTTGATGTAGTAGGTGTTGGTAATGTTTTCTTTTTCTCTATTGTCTTCTTCTTCTTTTAATATATCCTTATCTTTGATGGTGGCTAGTAAGAGGGTCTTTCCTCCAATACTGCATTGGGATATTCCTCAACTACCACTAATTTCCCTTTATCTATAACCACATGCTCTTCCCTCAAGTTACCCACTATGCTCTCAAAATTTTCCATAACATGCATAATTCTATTGAACTCACCCTTAATATTGCACAAAGGATCATAGTTGGGATTGGATTTTTTAGCCTTATCCACCATCTTATTGAAAGCTATATATTTTTCTTCCCTCTCCTCTAGTTCTTGGTAGTCAAAAATAGTCTTGATTGCATCCTCACAATAGTAAAATTTGTGTACAAAAGAGCCACTTCTATGCTTTTGCTTCATTGTAGAAATGAATCCCTATAGGGTCATGCTTTCTTGGCCACATAGTGCTCAATTTTTATGGTGCAAGAAGATGCACCAAGTCCTTCCATCCTCCCTTTACAATTACAAAATCAGAAAATATTGTCCATTTTGGTTAGAACAAACCCTTTTTTAGTGTCTCAAGTAGGTGTACCATTTGATATTCTCCTAGTTGCTTTATGATCTCTAGGAATCCAATCCTCAGTGGCACATTTCTTAGCAGTACAAATGGATTCACATTTGTGGCATAAAATCTGAAGATTTTTATGTTGGGATATGGGATTATAACCCCCCAATTGTGGCTCAAATTCAAATCTGCTCTCCTTTCCATAGGCCTCAGGAAGTCATGGATCTCCTTGGGAATCCTTGGTGGATTATATATTAGGAACCTCCTCGACTTTGAGGAAAAGGCATTGTGAAAAACCACATAATCAAATTTCTAGTCATATTTGTCAAGAATCTAGGTCCAACATTGGACAAGTATATCAATGTCATCTTCCTTTTTCTTCAATGTCATATCCTTTTCAAAATTATATTCACCTTTATACAATAACATATGCATTAAGAGAGAATACCACCATAAATGTATCCAATACTTTCCTCCTTGCAACTCAACTAAACCCTTGTGGATGCATTCTGATAGATATGTAGTGTAGTCATAGACTACATTGAAGGTTAGGTGTTGCAGATGTGCTTCCATATAACTATATTCCCTTGGTAAGGTGTCAAGTGGAGTGAAACCAAACACCTGACATTCATCTCTAATTCATCTCTACCAATCTTTATTTGTTTCCTATTCTTCCCAACCCCATTGCTAGTAGTGTGCATAGGTAACATTGTTGTTCTGAGCAACACCTTAGTGTTCTCATATTCTTTTCTCAAGACATTCATATCAATGGAAATCATATCCTTTTTCTACTCATGCAACTAGAAAATATCTGCAATTTCTTCTCTAGTTATTTTCAACATCTCCTTACCATCAAATGCTCTGATTACTCTATAAATTGGGTCATATCTCACAAAAATTTCCTTTAATAGGTCAACATCCATGTATACATTTGGAACTACTAGCTTTCCCATATCTAATCTCCAAGGATTGCAAACAGGCACACTGATATTTCTATTTATGAACAAGTGTTGAAATAATTTCCATACAGTGAAAGGCACTTTGACATCCTTAATAGAACACTGCTTGTCCATTAATCCTTCTTTGATTCTAGGGCCATAAAATAGAAGTCTTCCCTCAACCTTTTTGTTAGTGGAAGGTTTCAATAGGTCAACTATATCTTGGGAGAGCGGTCTAGATGGCATTGTAGAGCCGATGGTTTGTGTTTTGGGTGCCATTGGAAATGGGGCAAGTTCAGACTAATTTAGGGCTTTGGTACAAAAAGATTTAAGACCTAGATATTAATTCAAACCAAGGGCTCACCTTGAAGGTAAAAAAATTCAAAAGATTTGACAAAATTATGACCTAAAGAAAATTCAAACCTTAGTAAAGCAATTAAAGCAAAGTATGAAAGCCAATTTGACTGAATACGAAGTGAAAATTAACCCTAATTCCAAATAGTTTGAATAAATCACAGAAAGCTACATTTGTTTTACTTAAATATTTTTATTTGTAGGAAACCCTAATGTTGATCATGCTGAACTCTGCAAATTCCTTTTCTCAATCTCCTGTGCACTCCAAATTTGTTCACAATTCTCAATTATGCAAAAATCAATCATTTACATCCAATTTGAGCAAAATTGGGTAGCTTTGGAAGTCATTTCCACCATTACTACTTGCTCGCATGAAGAAAAATGGCTATCATGTTCATATATTTAGTTTTGAATGTTTTTCATAAATCTCCCCATCAGATGGCCTTTTGGATGACTTAAATCAAGTTAATGATGTTTGAATTTCCATCACTGTCGTGTGCCACTCCATTGGACAATGAGATTTTTCCAACTAGACACTAACTTGTCTACTATTGGGATCTACCTTCTCTCTTTCCATGTGATAATAGAATCCACATGTACCCAACTCGTTGATGCCACAACATTTATTAAAGCAATATTTTAATCTCATGGGGTGAGCAAGGAATGGTTGAGATTGAGTCTCACTGTCATATCTTGGCCATTGATCTGAAAGCTTAAGACTCTAGGTTCAACAGTGAAGATCGAGCCCCACACCTATAGCGGTATACATGTCAATAGCCCGCTGACCTCATGGATTTGATTTAACCTTTATTTTAATTATGTGGGAATGGCAGGGAACGACCTGGATCAACCCTTGAGATCGAATAATCGATATTATCTACACATGCAAAAAAAATAGTTTTAAAGATGGGGCCATGACTAGGTTGATGAGACTTAATCCTCAAGTAGAAAAAATTAATACATAAGTCTTTAAACATGAAATATTTAGCCTGACTATGGAAAAATTAAAATGATAAACTTGCAGATGGTGATAAAAAAAAATAGAAAAAAGGGGCTAGTGCAAATAATGATTTTAATGGATTGAGTTACAATTAAAGTGACTTGAAACTAGTTGCAATAGGCTAATAGAGGATTAGAAAATTCAAGGCTTATGGCTATATGAATTTTGAAAAGAAGGTTTTTAACCAAAACCATAAACCCTACCCTTGGAAACAGAAGCTCAAAATTGTGACAAGGCAAGAATCACATCAAATTTTCAAAAAAAATCAGTAGCTCTACCATGTTGGAAGTTGAAGATTGCATCAAATGGTTGTCATTGATGCCAGCACAATACTGCATATATGACTAATTTACCGAAAGTTATTTCACATTGAAGTGGACAGTTATATATGGTTTCGCATGTTGGTTTTAGGTCTACTTCCTACCGTGTGACAAATTATGACTTAGGTATTTCAAAATCTTGGATGACTTGGTGTATGCAATACTTTATGGATGTTTTTGTTTGACGTAATTGATGTGTAAGATATATATATTTGTGTGTGTGTGTCTCCAGAAAGAAAAAAAAAAGGAAAGAGATATGGATGCGAGATGCAAGGTTATAAAAGAACATAAATTCAAAAAAGTGTGTGGTTATAGCAAATCAGAATAAGTTAATTAGGTGAAGAAAAAAGTGTGTAATCAAAGAAAAAGTATTGAGCGAGTACTAAGCTTTATCTAAAACTAAATTTAGCACAAGAAAGGTGTAATTCATTAGTTCAATTTTGGCGGTAAGCCATAACTTTTCTATTTTGGAAATGAGCCATCTTCTTTGTATCTCTGTGGAAGTAAGCCCTTTGGGTTGTAGCCTTGTGGATAGTGAGTTTAGATAGTGAGTCCTTATTTTAGGAAATGAGCCTTATCTCAAGTAGTGAGCCTTTTTGTAATCAGTTTTGATATTATCTATAGTGTGATTTAATCCTCACCATGGTTTTTCCCTCATTGGGTTTTCCACATAAATATGGTGTTATTGTGTTTGTGCATTTGTATTTGATGGTTAATTGCTTAATCAGTTTATGTGTTAGTTTTGGTAATTGAATTGAAGGTTATAATCTATGAAATTGATTCACCCCCCTCTCAATTGTCCTATCCAATAATTGATATCAGAGCTATTTATGTTGTGCATCAAATGGTTGAGAAAAATGAGGATTTTGACTTGTGTGAGTTGCTGAGAAATCAACTAATGGAAAATATAACTATGACAAAGAATGACAATTATCCTTTTTACTTTGTAACTTTGGTTATATGGTTGATGATGTATTTTATAAATTCATTACCATTGAAATAAAATGTTGTGTGGAAGTCTACTATACCAATTGGGAAGCAACTTTATCGATATCTAAAATTTCTAGCAGAAAGGGAAGAGTTTTACCAAGAGTATTTTGAAATCAAGATAAATGCATGGAATTATTGTATGCTTTCTAATTTGGTTATGATGTATGAGGAAGGATTCTCCTTTGGAAAGAAGAAAACAAGGAAATTTAGTTCATGTCTCCCTCCCGAAATGAAGAAGCTGAAGACAAAGAAGGAAGAAGGAAAGGAAGCAAAAATTGCAACAACACTTGATCTGGTATCAACAGATGATGATAAAGAATATGTTACTAAAGAAAAGGTCTTAAATATTCTTGAGCAACCTAATGGGATAAAGAAGATTGGAGATATATGGTTGGATCGACCATCATATGAATAGGATGATATTACAGATGCTCTAGCTATCTACATAATTCATAATGATGTTGACCTAAGTGAATTGAAATGTACCTTACTGGAAGTATTGATTGAACATATTGAAGATAGATTAAGGGAACTGTGACCTGGTGAAACAACTGAAAAAGATGAAATTCAATTGGCCTTAGAATAAAGATGCATAAATGAACAAAAGAGGTTGACTGAGAATATAAATGAACTAGGGAGCTATATCAAAAGTGTAAACAGTGTATATAGGTATTCTCTCTAGTGCCCTACAACTATTGGGAACTACAAAATAAAAATTGATACTATTGATCATGAATTGAACTCTATTGGAAAAATGTATGATGTTCTTAATGACAAGGATGAAACAAAAAGGAAAAGGATCAATTCCTTACAATCTGATCTTGCAGTCATCATAGTACAAAGGGATGGTATTATGAAGACCTTTTGGAAATTCAAAGAGATAATTGAGTTAAGATTGGAATAGCTTTTCAGTCTCTTGGAGGATGCTAAGAAAAATGCACAGAATATTTCCATTTCAGATACTCTTCTAGAAACAATTGATTCAATAGCAAAGAACTAGAGTATTTTTCTATACATCAAGCTAGCAGTGGATTCCTGGAAGAAATTTCCTCCAAAATTGAAAGAAAAATACAAGGAAATATTTTGAAGAAAGAAGGATTGAGATAAAGAATCATTTTTGACAAAAATTTTGATATATATATATTTTAAAGTAAAGTGTAGATAGAATATTTTTTTGTCATTGATGTCAAAGGTGGACATAGAGGAAGCATGTGAAAAATAAAAAATCATTTTTGTTGTTGTGGGATTTTCACATCTTGTGTTGCCATCAATGAAAAAGGGGGAGATTGTTGGAAGTTGAAGATTGCATCAAATGGTTTTCATTGATGTCAACATAGTACTGCATATATGACTAATTTACCGAAAGTTATTTCACATTGAAGTTGATTGTTATATGTGGTATGCCATGTTGGTTTTAGGTCTAGTTCCTACCATGCCACAAACAATGATTCAGATATTTCAAGATCTTGGTTGACTTGGCATATGCAATACTTTATGGATGTTTTTGGCTGACCTAATCGATGTGTAATATATAGATATATATTCATATGTGTCTCCACAAAGAAAAAAAAAGAGAGAGAAATGGATGTGAGATGAGAGGTTATAAAAGAAGAACATAAAGTTAGAAAAGTGTGTGGTTGCAGCAGATTAGAATAAGTGAATTAGGTGAAGATAAAAGTGTGTAATCAAAGCAGAAGTATTGAGCGATTATTGAGCTTCATCTAAAACTGAATTTGGCACAAGAAAGGTATAATTCGTTAGTTCAACTTTGGCAGTAAGCCATAAATTTTGTATTCTAGTAGTGAGTCATCTTCATTGTATCTTTGTGGTAGTGAGCCTTTCGGGTTGTAGCCTTGTGGATAGTGAGTCTGGATAGTGAGTCCTTATTTCAGGCAATGAGCTTTATCTCAAGCAGTGAGCCTTTTTGTAATCAATTTTGATATTATCTATAGTGTGAGTTAATCCTCACTATGGTTTTTCCCTCATTGGGTTTTCCACGTAAATCTGGTGTTATTATGTTTGTGCATTTACAATTGATGGTTAATCACTTAATCAATTTATGTGTTAGTTCCAGTAATTGAATTTAAGGTTGTAATATGTGACAATTGATTCAACCCCCCTCTTAGTTTTCCTATCAAACAAGGTGATTCTCTTGCATTGAAACCCCATGGAAAATTCCTTTAAAATTTCATCATGGAACCCACATAATCTTCTACTGTAGACATGCCACTGAGACTACCAAAATATTTTATACACTATTTCTTAGCTAGTAACTTCTTCATGGAGGTGGGTTCACAACAAGGTTGATTTCCTCCCATTTCTATGGCAGGAAGAGAAATAAACTATAGTAGGTAAAGGTGAAGGTTTTTGCTATGATAATTTAAAATAAAAATAGTTGGTTGTAAAAAATAAGGCATGGAAATGACAAGGAAAAAGATATGAGGACTAATAATTATTATTATGGACAACCAAGACAATGAATGAATATGATTTGGCAATCGTGTTGCAAGTATGAGTAAGTCTGGTGGTGTTGTCATTAATGTCAACACAATATAGGTTATTGTAGAGAAAGGAATCAAGTGATTGTAGTTTGTGCATGTACAAATGAGATAATTTTGAGATGTGAGTAGATGGAGCTATCTTTATGGTGTTTTAGGTGTACTGATATGATGAGTTACCAAGTGCTTTTGAGAAAATTAATTAGTGAAATCAGAGTTGTGTATATGTTCAAAATGTGCTTTGGTATGTGCACCACATTTATTCTATGTTGATCCTATTCTTGTACAGATCTAAAGATTTGTTTACAAGAATCATTGGGTGAGATATCCTAGATTATAGCTTCTGGTTTGATGGAGAGTGAAAGTTGTGTTCATCGATGTGTGAACTGGTATCGTAGAGTTGTTTGTCTATGGACTAGGAGAAATGTATCTACTCTGTAGTCCTCTAATAGTTTGTTTCAGATCTTGTGGATCTAGAAGAAGGCTTGTAATGATGTTATTTTTGTTTTTTCAAAGGTGTTCATGGTTTGGTACTCTAGAAGACACATTTTAGAGTTACTGTGTGTGTCTGTGCAGTCTGGATGGACTGATGGAATGTATTTTGTGCATGAAGGTTGTTGCATTAGCTGTGGATGAATTTGAAGACACCTCAGATGTGTTCCAGTGTATGGTGAAGCATGTTATGTGGTTTGCATGTTATATTCATGTTGCGGAAGCATGTACTTCAATGTTAATTTGTGTTTTCATTAGGTTTGGTCGACCTAGTGTTTACAAATCATGCAAAGATAAGTATCAATTAAGTGTGAGATTAATTTGAGATGTTGTTTTGGGTCTTGGTTAAGTGTTGATTTGGTTTGCTCTCATTCTCTTCCAATGTAGTAATTTTGAGTTTCCAACCTAATTTGAATTTGTAAAATGAAGTGTGTAGCTGACCTTGGAGAAAGTTTCTAAGGTTGAAGATTGTATAAATGAAAGTTGAGATGTTAAGGATTGAATGTCGAGGAGAAGCCACAAGTTTGAGATGCAAGAGTGTGTGAAAGTGAATTGAGGTAGTAGTACTTTAATGTGTTATACTCTTGAAGGTAGTGAGCTAATGGTGTCTACAATCTTCTAATCAATGCTGCCAATGTGTGGAAGTTATTGTGGTGGATCTTCTATTGCATTGAGAAAGTGTTCTCTATGTAAGTCTTATTTCTATCTTTTTGTATCTATAGGTAGTGAGCCTCTCTATTGGATAGTGACTTCCATCTATGAATGGTGATCCCATATTTGCACAAACACAAAGAACAAACACATTATTAGTCCATTATGCAAGTTAAATCATCATTCCCCATGAAATTCATTTGAAACATGAAAACAAGAAATAATATGAAGAACACAATAAAAAAACCTATTAAATCCTATTTAAATGATCAAACTCTCAATCCCATGGGGGAATTGGTGCCATTTTGATGTGGAAAATGGCCCTTTCTCAATTCCTTGCAAGCTTGATGATCAATGGTGAAGATTTGATTCTCTTTGATGAAATTTCTCCATAACCTATCTATGAAATTATGAAAATGGATGAACTTGATTCAAAACATGAAGATGATAACTTTGCACAAGTTGTGGATGAAAATGGCTAAGATTATGGATCAAAAATCAATAAAAGAACCTTCTATTTATAGAAGAAAATGATGGAGGATGAGGAAAAATGGATGAATGTGAGATCAAACACCAAGCAATAACATAATGCCACTTGTCAACATGTGAGTAGACAAAGGTGGAGCACATTTTGATGAATGTTCACATTAATGCAATTAGGTGGAAATTCAAAATTGGAGAAGTGACATGTTGGAGGGAGATGGAGGATGAAATAAATGCCACTTGGCTCAAGAAAAGGACATGTAAGAGGCCTTTAATGCCTTGTTGGATGGACAAGTACTTTTGGGGGGAGATTTCAAATTTGAGGAATATTCCATCCTTTGATGCCTTTTTGAATGAAAATAGATGATTTATTATTTAATTAAATTGATTTTCATGAGCAAGTTGCAAAAGCTAGAGGATTTGAGTAATTAAGATTATGATTAATTAGGATTTGATTAATTTAAATGGAGATTAGTTGATTTGACATTGTGATTTAGATTTTAGGATTTAAATAAATCAAAATGAGAGGAATAATGATATTAGACTTAATTAAATAAAGTCATATTTATTTAATTAAAGAGTATGATGTTAGATTTAAATCAAATAAAGATTAATTTATTTAATTTAAAGGAGATGACCTTAGAACCTAATTAAATAAAATGAATTATTTAATTAAAAGGGGGACTATAGGATTAATTAAACAAAATGATTTATTAAATTAATAGGAGATGATTTAATCAGATAAAATTGATTTATTTAATTAAAAGACAAAATATGATGAATCTAATCAAATAAATATTATTCGATTAAATGGTTAGTAAAGGAGATGATTTAGGATGAAATGGTGTTAGTAAAATTAGGATCAGGTGCATAGGATCAATCGGTATATTTTCCCATGTCTATATTTTTCCCTTGTTTGAAGCAATGCACTCACTGCATTGGTTCAAAGAATAAACTTGCCGAGATCAAAATTCCAAATTTTCTCAATTTTTTTAAATGCTCCACTACTACCTCAATCAAAGAATTATGTTGGTACACTACCCCCTCGAGAGATCAGGCAAAAAGTTTGATTTGAGGGTCGATCTTGCGACAAAGATGTTCAAGATGGACGCATGGATGGTTATGATGATGGTGCAAATGAGATGGTTTTAAGATTCTTAGAATAACCGATCTATATTATCCTAAACAACTTAAATGACGATGCAATACATGTGAGATGGATGAGATGGATGATGCCTATATGGTTATGCAATGGATGCTTTATGTAAATCTATGGTTTATCAGATGCTTAGAATAACAGATCTATATTATGATGGAAATGCATGTATGTGAAATGATCAAATTTCCTATTATGATATGATTGATATGCAGTATGTTGACGGTTTGCGGATGCAAGATGGATGCATTGGTGATAATGATTAATTGTCATGAGACCTTGTTAGCATGTAAAGAAGATGAAAGAAATAAGAGAATCTGACAAGCCAACTTATTAGAGATGATGATGATGATGATGATGATGATTTTCTTATCAGGAATTGGGATTTTAAAAGGGCTACTTACCTTATGTTTGATAATACACGTAGGCATGATGCATTAAGGTATAAAGAACTAGGTTGGCATTGCACCTAGTGTGATGGAATTTGACTAAAAAATAAGATAGGAGTACTTGTGTTGACACCTGATACATGGAACCTTATTAAAAATGAAGTTCATATATTCCGAACATCTCAAACCAAAACATAGAAAGGAAAGCCTTCCTATGTGGTCAACAAGACACCTAAAACACCCTCCCTTCATCCAGCAAAGCACACATGACAGAGGTTATATTGCAAGAATATCTAACAAGCACTACAGATAAAAGATAATAATCATTTCCCCATTCCTTTCTCTCTAAACCCTGTCATTTGGACATCATTGAGAGGTCATTGAAATGAACGCAATAAGATAAATAAACAAGAAAAAAATTAAGTAAACAAGCAAGCTAATGTTCTTCAATACCACTAGCTAAGACTAAACTAAAGTGACGCCTAATGTTGATGTCCATTGTAGGGAGGGTACATCTTAGGAAATTATGTTAACAAATGATTTTGGATTGATTGGATGATAGGATATTAATACCAAGAGTTGACCAACCTGTTCACTTACTAACCTAGACTTGAGACCTTGATGATTGAGTTTTCACTTGTGAATTGCTAGAATTGCTTTTGATTGTTTCACCAAAGGTTGAGGGTGATGATGATTTATTGTGACCAAATGATTATTGCAGGTGAAAGCAAGATGAGATGGATGGATATTTTTTTCAATGATTTTGATGTTTTCAAAATGTTTTGAGGTTGTTTTTGGTGTTTTTGATGTTTTTACAAATGTTTTGATTTTCCAATGTTTTTGTGTTTTCTAAGGTTTTGACCAAAATAATACCCTAAAGACCTATCCTAGGGGTCTTAGGGGCTAATAAAATATTAGCCTTGCCTACGCTATACACACAGAGACCACATAGTTCGAATGACACAAACTCAATTATTGATGAGATATGAACAAATGGATTGCCATTTTATTATGATGAACTCCTAAAGGACTGGCTTAAGTGTCTCGGTGGATGATCAAGGATCAACCTTTCCTACATTCTGAGCTTAGAGACCTATAGTTTGATAAGATGACTCTATTTTTGACTTTTCAACTGACTTTTTACCTGTTTTTAAATTTTTATAATTTTCTGAAGACTTCAAGAATATACATGAATCTAATCTAATGAGAACATGCCCTTAGCTTGATGCAATAGACTACTCAGATACAGGAAGGACAAATTGACCTTAATAATGGGCCAAGTAGTACTAGGAGGGATGATGACATGAACACAGGACCAAGCTATGATGTAGATGCAAATGGGTGATGGATGATGGATGGATGGATGGATGGTGTAGAACAAGCCATGGAGATCCTAGTGGATGGAAAGTTCTTATTAACACGAGGTGCCTATTTGGTAGTTTTTCACCAAGGTACTTGCCCAAAGTGCCACCGAAGTGGTTTTCACTTGAGGATGATTTTTCTCTTTACTATTTTTAATCCTTTTTCTAATTTTTTGGAATTTTTATGTTTTTTGATTTTTTTGTATTTTTGGTTCTATACCTTGAAAGATTTAGGCATAAAAATTCTTGAGATGGGATTTGTTCATGGGCTCCTATATACATTCCCCTTTTGGTGTTGATAACTAATATGCCCCTGACTTATAGCTTCTTGTGACGATGAAGGGTCCCAACCAATTGGGTTCAAACTTGCCCTCGCTATCTGGATTTGGAACCTTTTTTTATTCTCCTTTAGTACAAGCTCTCCATCTTGGAATGTCTGACTCCTGATCTTCTTGTTATAACTCTGCTTGAGATAGTTCTGGTAGACTTACAAATGGTTTAAGGCATGCATGCATCATTCATCCAATAGTTATAGCTCATTCAATCATGATACCCGATATTCTTCATCTGTAATGAGATTCTGCAATAATATCCTCAGGGATGGGAAATCGATCTCAATGGCGAGTATGGCTTTTGATCCATAAACTAGGGAGAAAGGGGTGGCACCTGTTGGTGTGTATATGCTTGTTTGATAGGCCTATAAGGCAGGATTCAGCTGTAGATGGCAATCATGACCAGTGTCAATGATTGTTTTCTTGAGTACTTTTAGGATGGTCTTATTTGTAGCCTTAGCTTGGCTGTTTCCTTGGGGATAGTATGGAGTGGAAAAGTGATGTTGTATTTTGAACTTTTAACATAGGCCGCAAACATCCTAATTTTGTAAAGGTGTCCCTTTATTTGAGATAATGGCTTGAGGGACACTGTAGCGGAAAATTAGGTAGTTCAGGATGAACTTGGATATCTGCTTTCCTATGATATAGGTCATGGGAATGGCTTCCACCCACTTTGTGAAGTACTTGATGGCAGTTATGATGAACTTATGTCCACTAGATGAGGTGGGGGTAATTTTGCTGATGAGATCAAGCCCCAACTTTGAAAAGGGCCAAGGTGTGACAATTGGGTTGAGCTCCTGAGCTAGTGTGTGGATGATATCCCCATGTTGCTAACACTGCAAACACCTTTTGACATAATCATGTGCTTCTCTTTCCATTGTAGGCCAATAGTACCCTATCCTCAGTAGTTTCTTAGCCAAGGTCATACCACTCGAATGTGAACCAAAAATGCCATTATGTACCTTGGTCAAAGTGGTCAAAGCTTCCTCAACATTTAGGCATCATAAAAGTGTCCCTTCAATGCTTCTATAGTAAAGGGTATCTCCTAGGATGAAAAAATGAGATGAATTTTTGACAAAGGCTCTTTTGAGGTTTGGGGTTATGTCAGCAAGGAGGACTCCTATCCTCAAGTAGGTGTATATATCATAATACCAAGGATCATCAGGACCAATGATTTCACACACAAATTTAGTCTCTAGTACCTTGAATGCTAGTAGTAGAAGCTACTCTATGAGGAATTCTTTCTTTGGGATGTTGTGTGGTATTTCTAATAGTGGTCCAATTGTTACCATAGCATCTATCGCTCTGTTAATTTCTCTTGGTAGCTATTCAAATGTGATATCAATGAAGAACTCCTTGAGGCCTTCTACCAATTTTTTGTAGGGATTCAACTTGTCATCCTTTGTTTGATACTCATTGTTTACCTGGTTGATTATGAGTTGTGAATCCTTGTAGACTTTAAGTGCCATTATCTTCCATTGCACTGTGATTCTTATCCCTATGACCCAAGCCTCATATTTCACAATGTTACTTGTGTAAGGGAATGATAACTTGTATGATTTTGGTATGCAGTCCCCTTGTGAAGTGATGAATAATATCCCTACTCCTAACCCATGTTGCGTGTAGGATGCATCAAAGTACATTTTCCAATGATTTACTACACTTAGGTTGAAGATTGATTCATTAGGGAACTCTGATACAAGTGGGTTCTCTAAGTATATCGGTGCCTCCACCAACTGATCTACAATTGCTTGTCCTTTGATAGCCTTACATTCCACATACTCAATGTCATGATTTGTCAGGATCATAACCCACTTATTTGTCCTTATTGTAAGAGTTGCTTTAGAAAGTAGGTACTTGAGCGGGTCTATCTTTGTGATGAGCTTTATCTAATGGGCTAGCATGTAATGTATGAATTTTTGTGTGTTGAATATAACTACTAAGAAAGCTTTCTCAATGGATGTATAGTTCATCTCATGTCCCACCATAGTTCTGTTGATATAATAAGTAGCTCTTTTTCCATTTTTTCATGCTATGATAAGAGAGCGTTGAGAGCTGCTATTGTCGTTGATATATAAGATCAAGGGTTTGCTTGGAATTGGTGGCATGAGGACTCACGACATGAGTAAGTACTCATTGATCTTGTTGAAGGCCTAATCACACTTCTCATCTCACTTGTATGCTACCCCATTGTGGAGTAGATGAGAGTAAGGGACACCCTTGTCGGCTAGTTGCGTTATGAATCAGCGGATGGATTGGAGTCTTCCTTGTAGGCCTCTTAGTTGTTTCAATGTCTTTGATGCCTCCATTTCAAGGATTTATTTGAATTTGGTGGGGTCTACCTCAATTCCTCTCATGGATACAATGTACCCTAGGAGATTTCTTGATTGTACCCCGTAGACACACTTTTTTGGATTTAGTCAGACCTTGTACTTTTCTAGCCTATCAAAAATGGAACTCAATGCTACTATGTGATCCTGATGTTTCTTTGACTTAGACAATATGTCATCCAAATAATATTCCATATTTTTTTGGATCATATCATGAAATATTAGTGTCATGGCCCTTTAATAGGTAGCTCCCACATTTTTTAGCCCAAATGGCATCATATTCTAGCAATATGTCCCCCATGGACAAGTGAAGGTTGTTTTATGTTTGTCATCTTTTGCTATGATGATCTAGTTATAGCCTGAGAATCCATCCATTAATGATAGCATCTCATCTCTCGCTATCATATCCACAATCATGTCAATGTTTGGGAGAGGGAAATCATCCTTGGGACATGCTTTGTTTAGATCTTTGAAGTTTGTGTAGATGCAAATGCCCCCAGTGGGATTTGAAATAGGTACAAGATTTGAGACCCACTTTGGATAATCAATCAACCGTATGAACCTTGCATCTAGGAGCTTCTGTAATTCCATTTTGACCAATAGTGCTATCTAGGGATGCATCTTCCTTAGCTTTTGTCTCACTAGTTTTTCTTTGGGATATACTACTAGGTGGTGAACCATAACTTCTGGATCAAGGCCAGGCATGTCAGTACATTTCCATGCAAAGTTTATATTTCTTTCTTTTAGGAATGCCACTAGAAGTTCTTATTCTTCTGTTAGAAGTGATTCTACATAGAAGATGATATGAAATGCTTCCTTTGTTCCCAGGTTGACTGGATTGCAATTCTCTGCTAAGACTATTGACTTCTCCTAATGAATTGCACTAAGGGGAAGATTGAATGGTTCATCCTCCCATGACTTAGAGAGGTTTTCACAATTGGATGCGTCCTTTTTTTTTACTATTTTCAAGTCGGAGAGTGTCGTAGTGTTGTTTTCACTCAAAAACCTAGATATTATTCTCAAATTTTCACTTTTGTGATTGAAGGATTCAATTATTTCTTCGTAATAGGCATGTGTGTCTAGTATGATGTCGAACCTAGCCTTGTGATCTCCATATGGTATCGTATCCTATAATCCCATGAATTCTAAGAGTGCCTCATCATTTTTTAATGTGTACAAAACTAGTGGTCCTCATTGGTCATAATCGATGAGTTGGGGATAGACTAAGTTTATTTCATGGGTTTGATGGTCTGATTCAAAGGACAAGGTGGTAATCATGAGTAGGGAGGAATATTTGAAAAGCATGGGAAAGTCTATTATGGGATCCTCATCACTACTAGACACACCAGTTATGTCAAAGGTAAAGTTGTCTATGACTCGACCTATGGATACTAGTAATTGAAGGGTGGATGTTGATTGTTGATGGGGAGTTTTGACATTTCTAACCAAGGCACTCTTTCCAAGTATGGTTACCTTCGGAGGGGTACATCCAAGGCAAATATTTCTTATACGCTTCTCAAGAATGAGAGGTACTAGAAGACCATTATCATTTTTTCCAAGTTTCTTGTTTTTTGTTATAGCCTATACCAAGCTTCATTTGTAATCCTTTGCTGCTCTCATCCATGGGAAGTCAGGCGCATGCCTTTCATCTTGGTATAGCAAGCTTGATATATTTTTTTCATCCATCACTTCCCAACTTAGATCTCCCCAACATTTGAATCTAGAATGGTCTTCTCTAAAGGTTTGGGATGATGTTTTAGCCAATTGGGGTTTCCCATGAGACCTAGGAGATTGAGGTAACTCTCCTATTATGAAAGCACTTTTCTTCATTCTATAATCCCCACACCCATTATCTTGGATAATGACCATGATTTAAGATATATCAGGAATGGTGGGTGTCTTTGTCTCAGAAGTGGAGGCTAAAGTAGTTTGGTCTACATATGGAGTTGTAGGGCCTTCATCATTCTTTGGGACTTGGGGGATTTTATAATATTTTTCTTCTAGGTTCTTGCAGTAGATGAAGGGATCAGGATCACCATGGACCGCGACCTCTTGATTTGATATGGAAACTTGACACACTAGTTGAAGGTTGATGCGACAACTTGCATCCCATGGATCCATGGACGCTCTAAGAGAATGTTATAAGGTAAATCAAGGTCAAGGACCTAGCATGTGGTTTCCATAATGGTTGTCCCTACTTGAATAGGGAGTTTCATAGTGCCCTAAGAAACTCTTTCTTGATCATCATATGCTCTGATTATGATGCCCTTACCCTTTTCATTGGCATCCTCTAAGAATCACATATTCTTTATTATTTTGAGGGAACATATATTTAGGCCTGCACCCTCATCCACCAAGACCCTTTTGACTTTATTTTTATGCACCAGGACCTCAAGGTGGATTGTGTGATTATGAGATGGTTGGGCGGGGAAGTCCTAATTGGAGAATGTTAGGAGATTCAGGGTGGTGATATGGTTGACCATAGCTTGGAATTGGTCAGCATCAAGATCCGTGGAGATAATGGATGAAGCCAATGCTTCCTCTAGGATTTTTCTATGTGCGGGTGATATCTTCAACAACTCCATGATGGAGATTTGAGTAGGAATTACTTTCAATTGGTCCAAGACATTGTATCCATTTGGAATAGATCTTGGATTTGAGGTGGATGCTCTAGGTGGCTATGATGACCCAACAATGGTAACTTTGCCACCACATGTGGCGACTCCAAAATCAGTTTTAGCTCACTTGATATTAATAACAGTGACCATCTCATCTAGGGATGTGACAACATGATCGTACAGATGGTTCAAATTGGCATACTTGGTCTTTCCATGGTTGTTCCCTTTATTATGATCTGGCATTGGATTCGTGTATATTTTTAGGTCTTGATTTCTGGTTGGTTGTTCAACATTTCTGACCTTGTCATCAATGAGGTCTTGGATCAAAATTTTCAACCTCATACAGTTGGATATTGTGTGCCCCTTGATTTTGTGAAAATCACAAAGGTGGTTTTCATTGTACCATGGTGGTTTTACTTGGGGTTCTTGATAGTTCTCATAAGTGGGAATTTTGATGATATTCTTGTTTATTAATTTCTTCATGACCGATTCAATTGGTTTTCCAAGGGTAGTTTATTTTCCCTTGGGGGGGTATTTGTTTCATGGAGGTGGTCCCCCTTGATTATTCAGATTGTTTACTTAATTTTTGGGTGGTGGTTGTGATACCATGTTAGCTTGGGTGTTGTTTTTCTTTTTTCTTTGTGAATGCTAGTATGTTTGGGTGTTTTGTTTTGGAGCATTGATTATGACCTTGGCATCCACCTCACAATCATTGGTGACATTCCTATTTTTTGCCCACATGTGAGGTTTTTTGTTATAGCTGGTGGATGGGTAGTTGTCTTGATGTTTTGGATATGTGGGTGTCCCCCCTTGTGCAATAAGGGCTCTTTTAACGTTGAGCACCTTAGGGATCAAATGGTCATATGTGGTGATACATTGCATCTTAAGATGGAATGCCAATGTTTTCTCAAGATTGGAAATGATGGTACAAACTTGTTGTTCTTCTAGCATGGCCCATTTTCTCTTGTTGGCCTTGGATCACTATCGTTGTAGGAAGGAAGTGAATGATTCCCCCTTAGCTTGTTTAAGAGCAGATAGTTCCTCTAGACTGACATCCATACCTATATTGAATATGTTTTTTTTTATGAATGCATCTACAATCTCTTGGAACTTTTTGATTCCAAGAGGAAGGTGAGAGAACCATTCCATGGCAGGGCCATCCAAAATCTAAGGAAATAATTGCATCAAATATGTATCGTAATATGGGATCTCCATGCAATGTACTTGGAATTCCCTGATGTGATCTTTAGGGTTTGCTGTGCCATGATATTTGTCAAATTTATGGATTTCAAACCACTTTGGGAATGGTACCATTGTGAGGCTCCTGTCAAAAGGATAGGGGCACAAGTTGCTTTGTGTTTTTTTTGTTTTCCCCAATTGGAGATCTAGCACTTGTGAGAGAAATTTGATTTGTGCAATCACATCATCTTATGGATCAGGAGGTGGAGTGAATGTTTTTTGAAGTGGTTGAGGTGTTTGAGTGATGGGTGGAGTGTTGGGTATGTTGGTGGGAGTTTGTTGGAAATTTTATTGTATGATCAAGGCTTACTGATATGCCTACATTTGTTGTTGTGCCAACAATGCTTGTTGTTGGTCTTGTCATTGTTGTGCCAACAAAGTTTGTTGTTGGTCTTGCTATTGTTGTGCCAACAATGCTTATTGTTTGGCTAATAATTGGAATGCTTCTTGTTGAACTTGATACTATTGTAGGGCTTGTTGATATGCTTGTTGTTAAGCTACTTGTCATTGTTCCTAGTATTGAGCTTGTGCTTGTGCTTGTTGAGCTTGATATTGGGCTTGAGCTTGAGAATGTTCTTGTTGGGCTACTTGTGTAGCTTGGGCATCCTATGCAGCTTGTGTGGCTTGAGTTGGTTGTGTAGCTTGGGAAGCTTGGGTGGCTTGCTATTGTTGCAACAAAGCTTGAGCTTGGGAAGTCAGATGTGTTTGTTGCACTTGTTTTGTGGCTTGAGCTGCTTGCACTTGTTGAGAAGCTTGTTGTGCAACTTGTGTGTTTTGTGCTTGTTGAGCTTGGAACTACTGAAGTTCCTTCTAATAGGATTGTTGAGCTGCTTGTAATGTGATGCTCTATTGGTTGGCCACATTTAGTCTGGGTGGTGGTGGTGGTGATGGATTTGGAATGGTTTTTTTTGTTGTGATGAGGGGTGTCATTGTATTGATGATAGGGATTTATGTAGTGGATGGAGCAATTGATATGCTTGGTCCTTGAGAGACCACATTTATGGATGGTGTAGTGATTTCTTGGGTTGCTTGGATGGTTGCCACCTATTATTGCAATATCAATGGAAAGATCAACAAATTTGGTACAATATTTTGATTTATGATTGGGGGGTTGCTTTGATTCTATTGATTGGTGGTTGGTAAAGGGGGGAGCCCTAAACCAAGGAGTGGTGTGAATGTTAATGGCAAAGGTGGAAGTGGTGGAAAAATGGGTGGTGTGTTCCCTTGAGGAAATGATGATGATGAGGGGTCAAAGATGCCGCTTGGTCCAAATAGCCCACTTTCTCCTTATGAAGTCATAGGGAGAGAGGTTTGTGTGTTGAGAGGATATGTTTGTGTTGCATGAAAAGATGATGGGTCATTGGGGTCATGAAAGGTGAGTGGAATGTATGGGTGTAGTGGATTTAACGAGACAGATTGACCCAATATGGTATTTGCATCCAAGTCTTGGTTGTTTACAATGGGGTGTGTTTGTAGTGCATGAAGAAATGAGCTTCCCTTATTGAAAATTGTTTGAGTTTGAGCAATGGATGATGTGATTTGTGGGATGGTTTGAGCGATGATTTGAAATGGAGGTGTGGATGAGATTAGAGGCATAATCTCAAGAGATTTCTCCACAAGAGTACTCACATTATAGTCGAAAGGGAGTTTAGCCCCTTCTTTGGCCAATTCTAGCATGTATTGTGAGGGATTGAGTTTCATAATGGCATTAACGATTTTGTGATTCTCAGGATTTTGGACCATTTCAATAATCTCATATTGAGTCATCCCTAAAACATTTTTGGTGATGTCTTCCACTTTACCACCTTCTTGAAAATCTTGTGGAAGTGGGGGAAGATTGAGCACATGATTGCTAGACCCAATGGGATTCATTTTGAGGGCGGTTTGACTCAAGTCACTTGAAGTGGATGTTTGTTTGTTTGTTTCCATATTCTTCTTGTGTTGAGATCTAGTTTGGACTATAAAATGAAGATCAATTTTTAGGAATGGGAGGTGAGCCTTTAATTCCTTGGATTGATCCAAAATTTAGGTACAAAAAAGAAATTCTAATATATTAATGATCAAAAGGATGGTGATGGTGATAATGAAAGATGAATGATTGGTGAATGATTGGAACTCATAGGAAACCTTGAAGAGGATACTAAACTTTAGGACTTTGGTTTTGATGTTTGATTTGAT
The DNA here is from genome assembly GCA_007258455.2 of Sequoia sempervirens. NCBI lineage: Eukaryota > Viridiplantae > Streptophyta > Pinopsida > Cupressales > Cupressaceae > Sequoia > Sequoia sempervirens. The sequence goes on from VDFB02058242.1 coordinate 583,893,496, forward strand.
TTTGGATTTTGGATTTGATTTGATTTGATTTTGATTTTGATTGGATTTGGTTTGGATAATGAACTCATAAACTCTAAGAGGTTGGATGTTGTCCTAGGGTAAAATTTTCCACAAAATGATAATTTGACTAAGTTTGCAAAGAAGGATTTCCAAGAGTTGTTTGCAAGCTGATTTTGATTTTGATGTTTGAAGATGGATGAGAGTTTTTATTTTGATCCTAAGAGAGTTAGAAAGAATTTTGTTTACTAGACCTAGGTGTTGAAGAACATGCTAATACTTCCTATGTGAGATACTCAAACCTTTGAAAGAGACTTGGATTTTGACAACAAAAAAGTGAATACAAACTTGGATTGTTTCTTGATGCATGCTTGTAAAAGTTGAAGATCAATATTTCTATAAATTCATAAAGCATAGACAAACATTTCTTGCAAGATTTTTAACTAAGACCTTTAGACTTTGGTTTTCGGATTTTTATTTTTCAGGAAATCATTTGGAAGAGCACATGTGTGGGGTACAAATGTTTCTTATCTTTGCTTAATGAGTTCCTTTTACCACAAACAAATTTTTGATTAGTTTTTCAAACTAAATGTCTAATGTCTCAATTTCTTCTCATCCCACAAAGTCCATTATGTGGAAATCAAGAAATTAAGGCAATAGTCTCCTAATGTTGACTTTAGTGAAAGAAAATTGATATGTAAATTCAAATGCTTAGAATCCCTAGGGAAAGCAATATCACTTGGATTTTTTCAAAGGTATTTTCTTACTCTAAAGGGTTTGAAATTTGATGATCATGGTTGAATGTTTGTTTTCCAATGTTTAAGATCCAAGCAAAGTTCTTTGATTCCAAGAAAATGCACAACCCTTTGAATAGTCAAGAGACAATATTTGTTGAATCCCCACTTGGATAAATCTAGTTGCGCTTATTCTTGGCAGATGACTAAAAGCTTGACCACACTGGATCCCCTCCATGACACTCACTTCTATGGGTCAGCCAAGCTTTAGTACCCATGAGACTCCCATGGCATACCTCTCATCTCTATGAAGAATTGCAAAAATGTGGGGTGGCTTTAGAATGACTATTCTTGCACCAAAAAATAGATAAGGATTTGGGTTTCTAAACAAATTGGTTCTTAGTAAGGGTGATCAGGGACATGGCACCTTGTGAGCATCTAGCAAGCCACTAAAGGCTCTAATCAATCCTACTAGGGGATCTTATAATTTTTAAGGTAGTACCCCATTCTGAAAGACAATGTATGACTAAGGCCTACATACCATTGGACTTGATGATTTAGTCTTATCATTTTATATACCAGCCCAAGTGAAAAACTGGTTGTAGTCGCCTTCAAGTTCTCCTTTTGGATGTGTCTCTTAGGCATGCCCCTCTAAGGGTAAACAAAAGCAAGCAAGCACATCCATAGTTCAATCAATCTTGTTTACGTGAACAAAGAGAGAACACACGTGATATACTCCACTCACACTAGCAATATTTTGTTCAATTTTAAGAATCCAAATTTAAGTGTGGAGGCAATCGCTTATACAACTTAATATCACCAAAAGAATTTTGATTCTCAAGATCACCATGAGGTGCAAGAGAAGCGCGTATTCCTTTTAAGTGATATTACTTTGGATAAGAGATTACAAAACATAAAAGGCACATGTTCATTTTAACCTTCACAGCAAGAATGGATTCTTTCTTAACCACCAAAAATGAAGTGTGAAATTTGCTTGTTCAATTTTAAAACCCAAAAAAAAAATTTAGTAAGTTCCTAAGATTCTTTTTTTAATCCCTTTATTTTGTTCTTTTTAAGCCCAAACGAAAATTATTGAGTCCTAAAACTGAAAGTAATGAAATCCTTGAGATGGAATTATAAGTGCTTCCAAAGTGTTAAAAAAACACTTGATACACAGATGCATTAGAAGATTTTGTAGATGTGTTATAATAGAGCCTGGATGCGCTAGAAGGTGTCTCAGATGCACTGTAACAGAGCTTGGATGTGCTAGAAGATGTTGCGAATGGGTTGTAACAGAGCTTAGATGCACTAGAAGATGTCATGGATGCACTGTAACAGAGCTCAAATGTGCTAGAAGATGTCTTGAATGCACTATAATTGAGCTCAGATGTGCTAGAAGATGTCTCAGATGCGCTATAATAGAGTTCAAATCTGTTGGAAGATGTCTTAGATGCACTATAATGGAGCCTAGATGTGCTGGAAGATATCTCAAATGTGCTATAATAGAGCTCAGATGCATTGGAAGATGTTGCAGATGTGCTCTAATAGGGATTTTAATGACCAACGTTGAAAAATAGTGACATTAGACAAAAAAATGTGTTAGCTTTGAGATTTCAGCCCTCCTTCTAGTGCCAAAATGTGAATGGTGATCTTAGACCTACACAAACACAAACAACAAACACACTATTAGTCCATTATGCAAGTTAAATCATCATTCCCCATGAAATTCATTTGAAACATGAAAACAAGAAATAATATGAAGAACACAATAAAAAAACCTATTAAATCCTGTTTAAATGATCAAACTCTCAATCCCATGGGGGAATTGGTGTCATTTTTATGTGGAAAATGGCCCTTTCCCAATTCCTTGCAAGCTTGATGATCAATGGTGAAGATTTGATGCTCCTTGATGAAATTTCTCCATAACCTAGCTATGAAATTATGAAAATGGATGAAAATGGATGAACTTGATTCAAAACATGAAGATGATAACTTTACAAAAGTTGTGGATCCAAAATCAATAAAAGAGCCTTCTATTTATAGAAGAAAATGATGGAAGATGAGGAAAAATGGATGAATGTGTGATCAAACACCAACCAATAGCACAATTCCACTTGTCAACATGTGAGTGGACAAAGGTGGAGCACATTTTGATGAATGTGTACATTAATGCAATTAGGTGGAAATTCAAAATTGGAGAAGTGACATGTTGGAGGGAGATAGAGGATGAAATAAATGCCACTTGGCTCAAGAAAAGGACATGTAAGATGCCTTTAATGCCTTGTTGGATGGACAAGTACTTTTGGGGGGAGATTTTAAATTTGAGGAATATTCCATCCTTTGATGCCTTTTTGAATGAAAATAGACGATTTATTATTTATTTAAATTGATTTTCATGAGCAAGTTGCAAAAGCTAGAGGATTTGAGTGATTAAGATTAGCATTAATCAGAATTTGATTAATGTAAATGAAGATTAGCTTATTTGACATTGTGATTTAGATTTTAAGATTTAAATAAATCAAAATGAGAGGAATAATGATATTAGATTTAATTAAATAAAGTCAAATTTATTTAATTAAAGAGGATGATGTTAGATTTAAATCAAATAAATATTAATTTATTTAATTTAAAGGAGATGACCTTAGAACCTAATTAAATAAAATGAATTATTTAATTAAAAGGGGGACTATAGGATTAATTAAAGAAATGATTTATTTAATTAATAGGAGATGATGATTTAATTAGATAAAATTGGTTTATTTAATTAAAAGACAAAATATGTTGAATTTAGTCAAATAAACATTATTTGATTAAATGATTAGTAAAGGAGATGATTTAGGATGAACTAGTATTAGTAAAATTAGAATCAGGTGCATAGGATGAATCGGTATATTTTCTGTGTCTACACTATCTATAGGAAGTGAGCCTCCTTGGGAAATGATTCATTTGGTAGTGAGCCTCTTTGTAATCAGTTTTGCAATTACTCTATATTGTGAGTTAATCCTCACCATGGTTTTTCCCTTATTGGGTTTTCCATGTAAATCATGTGTTTCTTATGTTGTTATTGCTTTCTATTATTTGCACTTCATGCTCATACTTAATAACATATTAAAGTGGATGTGAAGATCAATAATTATTTGATATTTTTGAATGTGATTGGTGACAACTGATTCACCCCCCCTCTCAATTGTCTTGTGCCTTTCAAAAAATGGTATCAGAGCATTGGTTCCTCAGAGAAGAGCTTAACCACTTGAGGTAGATTCGATGATGCACAAATTGATAATACCTATGTTTGATGCATCTGATTACAATTAATAGAAAATACAGATGAGAGGTTACTTGATCTCTCTTGGTTACAAGACTTGGAAACCTATTGAGACAAAATATGTTGCACCGACAAGTGGTCCTTCTTCCTATGAATAAAATGAAAAACAAAGGTATGCAATCTATAATGCTTTTTCTAAGCCTGAGTTGACAAAAGTTATTTCTTTGGGCATTGCTTATGAAGTTTGGAAAAATTGGAAGATATCTATGAAGGAAATGATAGTCAAATTGTTGAAGAAGCTAACTAACTACAGATATGATAACTTGAAAATGGAAGAAGGTGAAGACATTGCAAGCTATTTTTAGAGGGTTGATATTGTAGTAAATGAAGTCAAAAATCAAGGTGGTATCCTAACAGATGAAGATGTAATGGAGAAGACTTTGATGACTCTATCGAAGAGTTACAATGATAAGGTCTCAACTATGGAGGAATTTTATGATCCTAAGAAATTTACTACATAACAACTATTTGGCACCTTCACAACATTTGAAATAAGAAAATTTGGAAAAGAAAAGGAGAAAATAGAATCAACCTTCAAAGCTACAAAGAAAGAAGATGATCTGGATGGTGATAGTTCAGAGGAGTTGGAAGCAAATTTTACAAGGAAGTTGAAGAAAGGTACCAATAAGTACAAAGGTTTGTTACCTTTAAAATGTTTTAGTTTTGGAAATATTGGTCACTATGCTTCAAGATGTCCAAATAGAGTTGTACACAAGAAGGGAAGAGACAACAAAGACAAGAAGGATAAGAAGTTTACTAAATTTTATTATTCAGAGAAGATGTAATTTTTGATGATGAATCTGATTTTGAGGGTGATAATGATGAATGATTGTTTCTATCCCTAGAGAATAAATCAGTGTCTACTAACCATGGAAGATGTGCAAGAGAATGTGGTCCGAAAAATAAGAAGGAAGAGATGGAAGGTACTCTGGTTACTACCTTTCATGCTAGACAAGATGAAGACTATTGGGTGATTGACAGTGGCTACTCAAGTCATATGGCTAGAGATAAAAGTAAATTTACTAAAGTTGAAAATTATGATGGTGGATTTTTCATGTTTGGAGATGATTTAGGTGCAAAGATTGTTGGGAAAGGAACAATTAGTTTCTATGGAAAACATAGTATTGACGATGTCTATTACGTTAAGGGATTAAGGAATAATCTTTTGAGTGTTGGATAAATGTGTTGCAAAGGTTTCAAACTTTTGTTTTAGGATAATACTTGTGAGATCATAAAAGGGGGTCCGAAACTGTGGTAGCTGCAGGAAGAACATATGGAAACATTTATCAGCTTAATGGTGTTGATGGTCAATGTTTTGTATCTCAAGCTAATGAAAGTTGGCTATGGAACCAAAGGATGGAACATGTAAATTTTGATAATCTAGTTAGGATTAGTTCAAGATAAGTTGTTTGAGATCTACCTAAAATCAAAAGGCCTACCAATATTGTTTGCAGAATTTGTTATTTGGGAAAGAAAACAAGATGTAGCTTTAAAGGAAAATATCAATCAACTATCATAATACTGGAATTGGTTCATATAGGCCTTTGTGGTCCTACAAGAATAGGAAGTCTTAATGGTGACAAGTATTTTATGCTTTTAATTGATGATTATTCTAGAATGACATGGGTTACTTTTCTTAGGAATAAAGCACAAGCTCTGGATAGATTCAAAGTGTTCAAGGCTATGGTGGAGAATGAAGTGAACCTAAAAATCAAATGTTTAAGGTTTGATAGAGGTGGAGAATATACTTCAAATGAATTTAATACATTTTCTGAAGAGCATGGTATAAATAGTAATTTTTTTCTCCTAGAACTCCTCATCAGAATGGAGTTGTTGAGAGGAAGAACTAAACTATTCAAGAGGTTGCAAGAACTATGATGAAATAGGAAAATTTACCTAATGTATACTGGAGAGAAGCAATCCATGTTGTTGTTTACATTCTTAACTATGTTCAAAACAAAGGTAATAACACAAAGACCCCTTATGAACTATGGATTGGAAAGATTCCTATAGTTGAGTACTTTAAGGTGTTTGGAAGCAAATGTTACATTAAAAGAGATGATGAGAATCTAGGAAATTTTGATGCAATATGTGATGAAGGTATTTTCCTTGGATATTCAACTAATAGCAAAGCTTATAAATGTTTCAATAAAAGATTGAGGAAGATTGTTGAAAGTGAAAATGTAAAAGTTGATAAACATATGCACAGATCAGTTGAGATAAGTGAAGTTGAACCAAATGAACCTACTTATGGTCAAGTACAAGAAGAGAATAAGGAAGAAGAAGAAAATATTGAAGAAGAATAAGCTCTAGAACTTGCTCCTAAGACTACAAAATATGTATAGAAAAAACATCTTGAAGAACAGATAATAAAAGTGAAGGTGTAAACACAAGAAGCAAAGTGGTAGCAGGTAAGGTAAATTTTTGTTGACTATCCAAGATAGAACCTAAATTAGTGTGTGAATCCCACAAAGATGAGAATTGGGTTAGAGAAATGAAACAGGAGTAACTGGTTCCTAGACCAGTAAACAAGAATGTAATTGGTACAAAATGGGTATTCAAGAATAAGATGAATGATAATGGTGAAGTTGTGAGAAACAAAGCAAGGCTTGTGTGTAAAGGTCATTCATAGGTAGAAGGAATAGGCTTTGAGGAGACATTTTCCCCAGTGGCAAGAATCGAGGCTATTTGGATTTTTTTGGCATTTTCTACCCACAAAGACTTCAAGGTATATGAAATGGATGTCAAGTTTGCATTCCTAAATGGAGAATTAGAACAAGAGGTGTACATGGAACAACCAGAGGGATTTTAGTTATCAGATAAATTGGACATGGTCTGCAAGTTGAAAAAGGAATTATATGGAATTAAATAGGCTCCAAGAGCATGGTATGCAAGGTCCAATAGGTGTTTGAAACAACAAATATTGAACAAAGGCTTGAAAGACAATAATCTCTATTTCAAAGTTGAAGGAAAAAAAATGTTGATAGTATTTGTGTATGTTGATGATATTATCTTTGGAGGAAATGAAGGTATGTGTAAGAGATTTGCAAAGGAGATGCAAAAAGAATTTGAAATGTCTATGATTGGTGAGTTGAATTTCTTCCTTGGACTTCAAGTGAATAAAAATAATAAGGGAATATTCATTTCACAATCAAAGTATGTTAAAGAGTTGTTGGAGAAGTTTGGAATTGATGACTCCAAACTGGTCTGTAACCGTATGGTGACTGGATGCAAACTAAGTAAAGATGATGAATCTCCTAAAGTTGATCAAAGCATGTATAAATCTATGATTGTTGGACTATTATATCTTATTGTTACTAGACTAGATATCATGCATGTAATATGTTTGGTTGCTAGATTTCAAGCAGAACCTAAAGAAGCATATGTTACAATTGTGAAAAGAATTTTTAGATATCTAAAAGGGACTTTGAATTATGGCTTGTGGTATCCTAAAGATACTAATTTCACCTTTAGTGCTTACACTAATGTAGATTGGGCTAGTTGTGTAGACGACTAGGAGAGTACAAATGGTGGTGCATTATTTCTTGGAGGAAGAGTGGTTTCATGGATAAGCAATAAACAAGATTCAATTTCCTTATCCTCTATAGAGGTTGAGTACATTGCAGTAGCATCTTGCTACACATGGGTATTATGGATGAAGAAAACACTGAAGGACATAGGAGTGATGTGTGATGATCCTATCCCTATATTCTATGATAATACAAGTGCTATAAACATTTTAAAGAATCTGGTAATGCATTCAAGGATAAAACATATATCTATCAGATATCATTTCTTGAGGGAGAAGGTATTGGAGAATGAAGTCAGATTAGAGTATGTTCCTAAAAAGGATCAAATTGTTGATATATTTACTAAGGCTATTTCAAAGGATACTTTTGAGTATCTCAAGGAGAAGTTATGGGTTGCTTCCCCTCCTTCAAACTAGGTGCACATGGAGGTGTATTAGTCTAGTGGATCTATGGATTCTTCATTTTTTTGGACTGATGACTAGGGTCTACTCCTTAGGGGGAGTAGGAAGTATCATTGTTGCAATATGAGATGTGTGGGTGCACTCCTAAGGGGAAGTGATCAGATTTTTTGTTCTTTTCCATTGATGTCAAAGGGGGAGAGAGATTTGTGTGTTTCCATCAATGACAAGGGGGGAGATTGTTGCAAGTATGAGTAAGACTAGTGGTGTTGTCATTGATTTCAACATAGTATAGGTTATTGCAAAGAAAGGAATCCAGTGATTACATGTTGTGCATGTATAGTTGAGATATTGTTGATATATTGTAAGTACATGGAACTATCTTTATGGTGTTGCAGATGTGTTGATATGATGATTTACCAAGTGCTTTTGAGAAAATTAATAAGTAGTGAAGTTAGAGTTGTGTGTATGTTCATAATGTGCTTTGGTATGTGCTCCACATTTCTTTTGTTTTAATACTATTCTTTTTTATATTTGAAGAGTTGCTTATGGGCATCATTGGGTGATATATCCTGGATTATAGCTTCTAGTTTGATGGAGAGTGAAGTTTGTGTTCACCGATGTGTGAACTAGTCTAGCATAGTTGTTTTTCTATGGACAAGGAGAAATGTATCTACTCGGTAGTCCTCCATTGGTCTGTTTCAAATCTTGCAGATCTAAAAGAAGGCTTGTAATGATGTTATCTATGTTTTGTCAAAGGTTTTTATGGTTTGGTACTCTGAAAGATGAGTTTCAGAGTTATTGTGTGTCTATGAAATTTAGATTAACTGATGGAATGTGTTTTGTGTATGAAGGTTGTTGCATTAGTTGTAGATGAATTTTAAGGCATCTAAGATGTGCTCTAGTGTATGGTGAAATGTGTTGTGGTATGCATGTTATCTTAATGTTGTGGAAGCATGTACTTCAAAGTTCATTTGTGTTTTCATTAGGTTTGGTTGACTTGGTGTTTACATGTCATGCAAAGGATAAGTATCAATAAAGGAAGCATGTGATTAATTTGAGATGTTTTTTTGGGTCTTGGTTAAGTGTTGATTTGGTCCACTCTCATTCTCTTCCATTGCGAGAATGTTGAGTTGCTGACTTAATTTGAATTTGTAAAATGAAATGTGTGTAGCTAACCTTGGAGAATTTTTCTAAGGTTGAAGATGGTATAAATTCAAGTCAATATTTTAAAGATTGAATATCTAGGAAGAATCCACAAGGTTGAGAAGCAAGAGTGTGCAAAAGTGAATTGAGGTGGCAATACTTTAATGTGTTAGACTCCTGAAGGCAATGAGCTAATGGTGTCTACAATCTTCTGATCAAGGTTGTGGATGTGTGCAAGTTGTTGTGGTAGATCTTCTGTCTCATTGAGAAATTGTTCTATGTGTAAGATTCTTACTTCTATCTTTTTGTATCTATAGGTAGTGAGCTTCCTTCTTGGGCAGTGAGCCTCTTTGTAATCAGTTTTAAAATTACTCTATATTGTGAGTTAATCCTCACCGTGTTTTTTCCCTTATTGGGTTTTCCACATAAATCTAGTGTTTCTTGTGTTGTTATTGCTTTATGTTATTTGTACTTCACGCTCATACTTAATAATAGTTTAAAGTGGATGTTAAGATTAATAATTGTTTAAGATTTTTTAATGTGATTGGTGACAACTGATTCACCCCATCTCAATTGTCTTGTACCTTTCAATGAAACGTTGATTTGACAACAAATGGGATATGTATATCATGAAATGACTAACAAGTATAGTAAAGAATATGCATGTGATGGTATGACGTATGTTAATCCCCAAGCTTAATGATCAACCCATATCAAGTCATGTCACTAGTACCATAAGGAAATAAAAACCATTTAAAATGCTAAAAGAATTTTAAAAGTTACCATATTACCAACCATTGAGGACCATCATGTGTTGAGGTGGTGATTAGAGAAACCCATGTAGATGTGAAGACAAAATCCATGAAAAGGAAACTAAATGTGTGGGGCCACAAAAGAAAATGATGGGGAGTGAAAGAAGAAGTGGAAGATGGGAGACATCAAGAAGAAGACACATGGAAGCAACTATCAACATCACATATAATAATATTATTTTCAACCATCACATGAAATGATGGTGAAAACTAGTCACAAGGAAGACCGTCGATACAGTATGAACCCATGTATATGTGGCTCCAAAACAAAGCCACATTAGAAAATCAAGTGGTCTTGGAAGAATATACCAAGCAAGGTGATGCAAATAAGGAGGTCCAACTAGCTAAGTGAGAGGCTATGAACCCCTAATAGATCAAAACAAGGTCAAATGTAGGACCTAAACAAATATCACAAAAGACACCAATCATCCTCAAAGAGGTAACCTTTCAAAGCATGTGAAGAGAAAGGTATAGTCATCAAAACAATAGTTCCTATCACAAAAGCTACAAGAAATTTCGTCACAGTGGAGTTGTCTTGTTTTTTCTTCTCTCAATAGATAACCATAGAAAGTCCTATTTTTTAGTTATGTACCACCTAGGAGCATTGATAAATTTATTTTCACCCCTAAGATCGTTATGCAATTATTACTCACTGGTAACCCAATTTTCAAGTAGTAACTGGCCAACAATGCTCGAAGGTTTTCATTGTTGGATCTTTATTGATTGTTCTTTTTTCTATTATTATTTGTTTTGAAAGTACCTATCTAGTACTTGAAGAGGTGATAGGAACTCAAGATACAACATTAAGTTCCTTTGTAAAACTAGAAACATAGTTTTATTTAGAAATAGGTTGTTTGTATAATTTTAAGTGGTGCCCATTAACAAAAAGAGCCATGCAATTAGAGTCTATGATGCAAAGCTTGAATACACTATTGTTGTAGAAAGCCTCAATTTCATAAGGTGCAATCCATTTGGTGTGAAACTTTCCCTTAAAATTCTATAATCTAGAATCATAGAGACATACCTAATTCCCTGGTTGAAAAGAACATTGTTGGATGTAATGGTCATGCCAAAGAGAATGCTATTTTTGAACTATCTCTACATGGAAAAGAGCTTCTTGTTGCATTTCATCAAGTGCATGAAGGTTATCAATCCTTACTTTGTAAGCTTCAATAATATTAATTCCCAATTTAAAAGTAGTACATAGAGTGATTATCTCAAATTAAATAGGTAAAGTTGTCTTATTATAAAAAAGCTCATATGGTGTAAGACTAATGATGGTCTTCCACATGGTTTAGTATGCCCATACTACTTATGGAAGTCTTGCTACCCAATATTTCTTGTGAAATGTTATAGTCTTTTTCAAAATATTTTTTAAGTTCCTGATTGGTCACTTCAACCTATCCATCGGCCTAGGGGTGATATGGTGACGACTTGTTGTGTTGGATTTCAGAATCTCAAAACAATGTGAAAAAAAACTCAGATATGAACTAAGGCCCTTCATCTGTAACAATTTTGTGAGGTATGCCAAACCTAGTAAAAATATCAAAATACAAAAAATCATTAACTTTAGCATCTCTTGCATGTTTTAATGCCACAACCTCTACCCATTTAGTAACATAATTAGTAAAAAACAATATATTCCTTATTTCTTGAAAGGGGTTGATTGGTCCCACAAAATCTAAACCCCATTTTCAAAGGGATCAAGATACAACTAGTTTTGTAGAGGCATCTCATCAGAATGTGTGGGTCTCCCCATACATTTGTATTGATCATAGTGTTGCATAAAAAAATTACAATATTTATGGAGTGTAGGCCAATAATATCCAGCGATCAATATTTTTTTAATAGTTCTTTGAGATGCAAAATTACCTCCACAAGGATTTGAATTACATGCTCGAAGTATATCAAAGACATTGTCTTTAGCTACACATCATTGCATGATGTTATTAATGTTGGTATAGAATAAGAGTTTGTTAATCTTTGTGTATTGACCACTTAGCCCCACAAGTTTCTGATGATTTTCAGGAGAAAAGTGTGGGGGAAACTTGCAAGTGAATAAGTAGTTTGCAATTTCTGCAAACCATGGACTCTTAAATGATATAGAAAAAATATGCTCATTAGGGAAAGAATCATCAATAGACATAGGTTCGTCCTCACATTGCAACCTAGATAGAAAATTTGCAACCATATTTTCTTGACCAGGTTTATCAAGCATAGTTATATCAAAATCTTATAATAACAGTAACCATCTAATTACCATTCCTATAATTATTGGTTTATTCACTAGAAATATTATTGAAAAGTGATATGTATGTATAAATACTTTATAACTAGTTATGTAATGATGAAATTTATGAATGGCATAAACAACAACAAAAATTGCTTTTCAATAACTATGTAGTTTACATCAACACCTGTAAAATTATTACTAATGTAATAAATAGAATAGAATAATGTGTCCTCATTTTGACCTAGGACAATTCCCATTGAAAAATTAGAAGCACCTCTATGGAAATGAAATTGTAGCTCCCAATTCGGTCCTTATAGTATTGGTGTGGTCAGAAGCTTTTCCTTGATGGCCTAAAAATCTTGTTGACATTCTTGCATCCAAGAAAAAGTGTTATCTTTTCCCAATAGAACAAAAAATGGTGCAATAATTTTAATAAAGTTTTGAATAAATTTCCTATAATATCCTACATGTCCTAGAAAGCTATGAACACTTTTTTAACAAACAAGAATGGGGAAATATTGAATTATCTGCACCTTTTTTGGGTCAACTTGAATTCCTTTAGCACAAATGTAGTGCCCTAATACTATACCTTTTGTCATCAAAATATGACACTTCTCATGACTTAAATACAAATTAGTATCTTCACACCACTATAAAAAAAAACTGATATTATTTTTGGCTTCCTCATAGGTATCACCAAACACATTAAAATCATCCATGTAAACCTCAAAACAATGATGAATCAAATCAACAAAAATAATTAACACTACCATTTGAAAAGTAGCAATGGCATTACATATACCAAAAGTTAAAACATTATATGCATATGTCCCCCAAGGACAAGTAAAAGTATTCTTTTCTTGATCCTTAGGTGCAATACAAATCTAATTGAACTAGTTGAATCTATCTAGGAAGGAGAAGAATTTGTTACCTGCAAGTACATCCAAAACTTGGTCAATGAAAGGTAATAAAAAATGATCCTTTTGAGTAGACTTTTTAAGGGATCTATAATCAACACATATCCATAATTTATAATTTTTCGTAGGAACTATCAACAAAAGAGAAACCCATTCACTATTAAAAATTGGATATACAAGTCCTATATTTAACAACTTTTTAAAATTTTCTTTCACAAATTCTCATAAAATTGGGTTTAACCTTCTTTATGGTTGCCTAATAAGACAAATACCTTCCTCTATGTAAATTTGGTGTGTTAACATATCTAGATGTATACCACACATATCTTGATATTCCCATGCAAATGCATTTTTATGATTCTTTAACATAGCAATTAAATTTTGAATTTGTGCATCACTCAAATGTAGATTAATATTAAGACTATGTCCTAGTATAATTTTCATTGATTGAGATTTTGCAGGTAAATCTATAGCATGTGCTTGTGAGGTGGATGGTGAAGAAGTTTCAAAAACCAAAAATGGACTATATACATAATTATGTGGTAGAAATTGATGTAATGTAATAAAATGTTTAAGTGTTTGTGAATCACTTAGTAGAGGAAAGTTCCCAAATGGAAAATTATCTATACATGAATGAATAAAAAATCCTTCCAAAATATTATTACACATCAATTTTGAAAAAAAATCCTTCCAAAATATTATTACACATCAATTTTGAAAGAAATTGGAAAAAGTAGTATCCTCTGATAATTCCTCAATTTTAAGGGCTTGATCAATTTCTAGCATAGACATAGATTCCTCCAAGTCACTATCAACCCACAAGGGATCTTCAATCTCCAACAATGGTTGCGTTGATGGGTACAAAGTCAACTTTTTATTCTATTCCTCATTAGAAATAACCATATTACTTGATCAATAGTTGATATAGGCATATGTTGTAGCCAACCATGGTCTCCCTAAAATTAAGGGGTATCCCCTAGCTTTATTTTGGGCTGGAAGATCATGAAATCAATAGGATATTCCCAAGAATTAAAAAATAGCATCCTCTATCATACATTTAGGTTTTACTTAGGAGCAATCTTCCATTTTTAGGACTGTAGGTATAGGCATAGTAATGGAAACTCCTAAATCATTTAATGTATTTGGAATAATAATGGTAGCTCCTAAATAAATTAATGTATTTGGAATAATAATGTGACCAATTTTCACCTAAATCGTAGGACTCCCTAGATTTGAATACTTGGGAATTGATATATTTCCAAACATGAGATTGACAAGTTGCCCAATAACTTGCACCATCTTTAGGTCTTATTTCTTCTTTTGCTTTTGGCTACACAAGTCTTGAGTTTTCTTGATGTACACATTGATTTCCTCGATTGCCTGCAAAAGAGGAATATTAATATTAAAATTTCTCAATTCATTTACAAAATCAAATTATAGCTGAACCACTTCCTTTTGTTTTGGCTGAGACTAAAATCGATCAAGATATGGAGGCAACTTAGATTACTCATTTTGTTTATTTTGTTTTTTCTCAAGCTCTTCTAGTGCATTATCTATTTCAGTAATGGTGGGTTCTTGAAGAGCTTTTCTTGATCATAAGTGAAATCCATTAATGCCGAGTGTATTGATAGGGTAGGTTGGATATCTTCCACCTCATTATTATATACTAGTTGTACCACCTTGTTATTTACTTTTGGAGATGGTTGTGCAAGAAATGGTGTTTCCTTTGGTGGATGTGACTAGTTAGATGGTGGAATATTGGATGAGGTTGATATTTTTGACAAGAATTGTGGTGATTGTTGGTATGGAGTAACCATAGGTGGTGCAAGATAAGATGAATATTGTGGAAACTATGATGGTGGCATCCTCCACACTTGTTTCCAAGGTTGAGAAGCATATTGGTACTAGGTTTTCCATTGTGAATAAGGTGGAAGTTGTTTCCACCCCCCATACCATCCTAGTTGAGTTGGAAAGGAAATAGGCTCACCACTAGGCCCTACATTATGAGGTGTATAAAGTTCATGCATCATTGGGGGCATAGTTCATGGAGGCCAAGGCCTTTGTGGAGCCATGTAGTAAATAGGTTCTTCACTTAATTCTACATCTTCTATATCTATTGGAAGAGGTTGTAATGTAATAGCCTTACTAGCATCCTCTAAATAATATTTTTTTATTTTTCTATAAGGACATTTTTCATTAATATGTTTCTTATGACAATTTGGACAAAATATAGAAAATGATTTTTCAGCCTCTTCTTCTTTGTTATGTGTGTACATAGTGTTAATTTTTTTACCATGTGACTTAAAAGATTAGTCTTGAGATCATCAAGTAATGTACCTAGCTCTCATTTTGTGATACCTGATGTTCTCTCAGAAGAGACATGCTTCCCAGGGTATCCTCATATGGATCGAGTAGATCTTGAATAATTCTTGCAAACATCACAAATAACATCAAATTTTAATTTGGAAATATCCCCACCCCTATAATATTTAAAAAATCCATACATTCATCATGAATAGCCCTAAGAAAAATAATTTGTATATTATCATTGTTCAATCCCATTTCTCTAGTCCTTTGAAGACTAAAGAAGAATCACTCAAGGTAGTCTTCCCAGGTCTCCTCTTTGCATTTCATTATGTAAAAGATCTCATCTATGATTTCCTTAGTCTTGCAATATTCTTGGTATTTCTCTAAGAACTTTTCCTTTATGTTATCCCAACTGTAAATAGTTCCACATCCTAATCCCATGAACCATTGCAATGCTACATATTTAAAGTAGCTGGAAAAAATTTAAGATTTTTTGTGTCATTTTGATAATCATAACTATGACATAAAACATCAAATTCAAAGAGAAACATGTTAGGATCTTCCATATAAAGTCCTCAAAAATAGGAAAAGAAGAATAAGGTATATTTTTCATGGGAACATCTTCTTTTGGATGGGTATAGGAAATTCAAAGGTGATAGGATTATTATTGGCCAATTCTCTTTCACCATTGTTATTGTTGTTTTTGTTGTTATAGACCATCATTTAAAATGACCAAGGGGTGTAAAAAGATGAGAACAAATTAGGATCTTTGTTTATTAGAGTTTTATCACTTCAAAGTTCATAAGATTCTTGAAATAATTTAGCAAGCTCCTTAGATGAATATTTTAGGGTCTCAAGAAACTCTTATTGTGTGTTAGAAGGTGAATCAAAATTAGACTCAATAGTAGTGGACTCAATTACACACTTTTCAATATCATGTTCAACTAATTCCTTTTTGGATGGCGTATTCATAATTAATGGCTTTAATCTTTTTTGGGGTTTTCTTGTTTTGAATTAATTCCTATATCTTTCTTGACAAACCTTTCTTCACTATCTCTAGTGTGATTCACACATCTATATGATCTACAACAAAGAAAACCAAGGATACTCACCTAGGCGAGGTCAAAAATCACATGGAATTTCACCTTGGTGCATTGGTCCTAACATAACTTGTTGGATTTTCAAGCCTTTAATTACTTTCCCCATAAATTATGGTAAAATGATTGGACAAAATTGTGATTGGAAACTTTAAGTTTATGGTTGAGTTCTTGGTGGGATATCTTAGTTTGTTCCTCATGTCAATATAGGACATAGGACTTGTGAAAGAAATTAGGGTTGTATGCCTAAGGGTTGAAAGAAATAAATTAAGAATGAAGTGCATTTATAAATTCTAGAAATTTTTTGGTCTGCATGCAGGGGGTTTGGTTTATGCAATGTTTGGTGGGTGGCGTTGGAAGGCATTCAATGGTTGGGTTTCTTATGTTGCTCATGACCTTCCTTCATTTGTCCCTACACTTGGTGGCTATGGCTAGGTGTTTGGGTGTGTTTTTGTGGCGTGTGTGGGTGTCAGGTGCTCTAGTGGGGTGTGGTTGAGCTAGAGGGTGAGCTGTGATAGGTAGTGGGTGGGGTTAGGTGTAAGAGAGTGGGCTATGTGTTGGGTTGGTGGTGTTTGGAGCTACGACAGAAGTTATTTTGTGTGCCCTCATCTTAGGAGGTTTGGGGTTGAATGGTTCCTTTTTCCCTTGGGTGTTCTTTCTATTCTTGGGGCTCTAGTGGGCTTGCATGTCAGATTAGGGCATTTTTTCCTATATGTTGCACGGGGAATTTTTTGGGGTTTGCCCTAAAATGGACTTTCATTTGGTGTTTGGTTTGAAACGCTCTATATAGGGCTCAAAGATTTTTGATAATCATCTTTTTTTGGTGGAGCCTAGAAAAGTCAAGATGGGCTCAGCAGGAGGGCCTAGAATTCTGAAGATTAATGGGTGCCTCGAAAGGTGTAAAGAGAGGTTGAATGTAGTCATTCTGATGGAGATGCTGGAAGAAGATATTGATTATTATTCAAGGAATTCTCTTTATTGAAAATTCTTGGGTTTGAAAATTTTGTTGCAATTCTTGGATACATGGGCTCAAAGGACATGGATGCCAGAGGGGGAGATGGAGATCCTCCTTTTGGCAAATAACTATTTCATGGTTACATTTGACTGCATGGCTCATTAGAATAGGGTTTTTGAAGGAGGTTCATACTTTTACAACCAAGTAGGCTTGTTTATTAAGCCATGGCATGCTGGCTTCAACCTGGCGGAGGATTTTCTTAATCAAGTTCCAGTTTGAGTTCATCTTCCAAGGCTCCTTGTGGAATGCTGGTGCAAGGATGTGTTGTACTTATTAGCCTTGAAGTTGGGGAAACCTATGGGTTCGTCACAACAAACACAATTCAAGAAGGTAATGAATTTTTCCTAGTTTTGTGTGGAAATTGACTTAAGTAAGCCATTTCCAGACTCTTTAGAAGTGAGTGCAGGAGAATATTCATGGGTGTAGCAGCTAGATTATGAAATGCTACCTTTTTGTTCCTGTTTCTATCATGAGTATGGTGACCTCCAACACAGATGTCCAAAGGCCAAGCCTTTGGAGGCTCAATCTCCTTAGCCTTCAAATAATCTGCCCAAAGTGGAAAAGGGAAAGGATCCCATTCAGGGTTTTGGTGGCAGGGAAGATGGTTTTACTCTCGTTAGAGGCTGAAATAGAAATAAAGGACATAAAATGAATTTGAAGGATAGGCAAGAGGAGGACACCTTCAATAGGTTCGATGTGTTGGAAGAACTTAGTCAGTAGGAGGTGAACCCAGGATTTTTGGATCTAGATCATGGGACTTTGGATATTGATCAGCATGGCCCTTCGGTTGAGGCAATGCATGCTCCCCAACAAGAGGGGGTATGAGAGTTCCATGCTTAGAGGAGATCGAGAATGATCCTGGATATGAAAAGCTTAATTCAAAGGTGATTATGGCTCCGCATGTTGATGGGACTTTGGACCTGGTGATAGATCAATAGATGGGAGTTCAGGATGAGTTGGGTGGTAGTGCTAAGGTAGTGAAAGATGGTGCAGATAAGGATCACCTCTTGCAAAAAGTGGGTTCAGAGGTGGGTAAGAAGAATAATAAGTTGTCCTCTCAGTTGGGTATTTTGCAAAAATATCTCAAGAAGGGGGGCCAGAGAAAATTTCTAAGTTGGGAAGGAAGAGGATGTGGAAAAGATTAAGATGATAGGGGAGACTTTGGTGGAGTTGGGGTCAGTCAAGACTTTGGATTCACATTTTTCATGCCCCTTGGAATGATAGTTCTCTCTTGGAATGTACGAGGCTTGAATAGTTGCCCTAGACAAAAAATTGTTCGGGATTTGATTAGGTGTCATTCGCCTGATGTTCTTTTTCTGCAGGAGACAAAGCTCTTTGTGGAGGGTATGATGGATTTAGTTCCTAAGTTATGGAGGAATGGTGAATGCCAATGCACTAGTGCTCAAGGGTCTTCTAGAGGGGTGGCATGCTTATGGGAACCTGCAGAATATTTTCCCCCAATGGTGGGTGTCTTCTAAGTCCTCCCTTTCCATGGTGGCTTCTTGTTTTATGTCAAAGGAAATTGCTCTCTTCTCCAGTGTGTATGCGCCTATGGAGTTGCAGGGCATGAAAATCTTGTGGTCCAACATTCGTTTATTTCATAGATTATTTCATTACCATCCTTGGATTATTGGAGGTGATTTTAATGCTATCATGGAGCTTGCGAAGAAGCGAGGTGGTATCGCAAGGCTGGAGGCTTTGGCGTTGTTGCTTCAGGACAATATCTTTGCTCTGAATCTTATGGATATCAAGTTGGGTAATGGTCTATTTACTTGGAATAATAGGAGAACAAGATATGCTTCTATTTCAGAAAGAATTGATAGATTTTTGGTGTCTAGTTTTTCACTGGGGGACAGGTGGATGACTAGTTCTAAAATTTTGGATGGTTGAGGTTCTGACCATTGGCCAATTAAGCTAGTGGCTGAATGATGAGGCCACAACCCGAGACACAGAAAATAACCCACAAACAAGAGAATAATTTTATTATTCAGAGAATGGAGCTTCTTACATGTAGAGGATCTCAAATCCCCAAGTTCTATAACACATGTAAGCTACAAAAAGCTACAAAATAACTCTTTCGCAATATGCGAGCTTGTCCCCAAAAAGTTACCCAAAAATTAGAAAACTCGCCCATAAATAGAGCTCCTCATTAGTTTGGAGCCAAAACATCATTCAAATTGAGTTTAGGTGGTTTGGCACCAAAAATTTACAACATGAAGTTCAAATTTCAAAAGAGCATTTGCAATGGTATCTTCTAAAAAGTGTGCCAACTTCCCAGGGCCATAACTTTTGATCTGAGACTTCGATTCACAAACTGTTTGAACTGTTGGAAAGGTCTCAAAGTCAAGAACGCGCTCAAAATTTCTATGCCAATTTTCACAAGTTCCAGGGCCATTCCAGAAGCTCTAAGTGCCTCAAATCTCATTCGGAAGATTTTCAGGTGCAAATCTGGGAAACTAAAACTACAATATCTTTCAACCCGGGAATAGAAAATAAAAAACCAAAAATTGGAATTTCATTACGATGAAAAGGTATCCAAAATGTAAAAACATCTAAAATATGATAAACTTGAAATTTAACTATTTTTGGGTGATGCAAGATTGCCCTTACACCATTGGATGCTCCTACATCAGACACCCAGGG
>VDFB02058242.1:583918117-584008436 GCA_007258455.2 Sequoia sempervirens
AAAATAACCCACAAACAAGAGAATAATTTTATTATTCGGAGAATGGAGCTTCTTACATGCAGAGGATCTCAAATCCCCAAGTTCTACAACACATGCAAGCTACAGAAAGCTACAGAATAACCCTTTCGCAATATGCGAGCTTGTCCCCAAAAAGTTACCCAAAAATTAGAAAACCCACCCATAAATAGAGCTCCTCATTAGTTTGGAGCCAAAAAATCATTCAAATTGAGTTTAGGTGGTTTGGCGCCAAAAATTTACAACATGAAGTTCAAATTTCAAAAGAGCATTTGCAATGGTATCTTCTAGAAAGTGTGCCAACTTCCTGGGGCCATAACTTTTAATCCGGGACTCCGATTCGTGAACCGTTTGAACCATTGGAAAGGTCTAAAAATCAAGAACACGCTAAAAATTAGCTACACCAATTTTAGCAAGTTTTAGGGCCATTCCAGAAGATCTAAGTGCCTCAAATCCCACTCGGAAGATTTTTTAGGTGCAAATTTGGGAAACTAAAACTACAATATCTTTCAACCCAGGAACAAAAAATAAAAACCATAAATTGGGAATTTCATTATGAGTAAAAGGGTATCAAAAAATGTAAAACCATCTAAAAAATGATAAACTTGAAATTTAACTATTTTTGGGTGATGCAAGATTGCCCTTACACCACTAGATGCTTCTGCATCACTGAAGTGCCTCAACGGTGTGCTAGACAAAACTTTAAGTTCCAACACATGTGGCTCAGGGATGAATCTCTTCATGATTTTCTCCCTGGCTGGTGGGATCTTGGGAAGCCAGCTTATGGCACTACTATGTACTCTTTCTCAAAGAGGGTCCAGTATGTTAAATACAGGTTGAAAAGGTGGAATATGCAGCATTTTGGTTATTTTTTTTAGGGAAAATAGAAAGCTTGGGATAATCTAGACCTAATTACTAGATAGATTTGTGACCAAGGCCTCTCAGAAGAGTTGAGTTTGTTAGAGGTTGCTGCAACAAAAGAGGTTGAGGAATGGGAGTTAAGAGAAGAATTGTTTTGGAAACAGAAGTCTCGTATTGAATGGCCTCAGGCTGGTGATAGGAACACTTCTTTTTTCCATAACTCAGTTAAAGATCAAAGGCAATGTAATGCTATTTCTTCTCTCTTGTTGTATGATGGGGAAACTTTGTCCTCTTTTGCTTCTATTTCTGCTGATTGCATTTGGTATTTCTCTACCTTATTCTCAGAGGATTCACCTCCTGCGGAGGAGGATGAAGCATGGATTCTTGATTGTATCATGTAGCTGGTGACTAATGAAATGAATGAATCATTTCTTTCTCCTATCACCTTGTCAAAGCTTGAGAATGTTGTGTTCCAAATGAAGAAAGGTAAAGCCCCTGGGCCTGATGGATTCCCAGTTGATTTTTTTTAGGAGTTTTGGGAAGTGGTTAAATTGGACCTCTTAGAGGTTGTTCAGGAATCCTTTATGCATAAACAAATGTTGAAGTCTCTGAATGCTACTTTTTAAGCTCTTATTCCAAAGAAGGAGGGACCTAATTCTTTGGCTCTTTTTAGGCCTATTGCACTATGTAATGTTGCGTATAAAATTATTACTAAGTTGATTGTGGAAAGGCTGAAACCTTGGCTTGGTGGATTAATCTCTAAGGAGCAGGGGGTTTTTGTTGTTGGCATACAGATCATGGATGGGGTTGTTATTTCTGCTAAGACCATCCATTCTATGGAATCTTCAAAATAAAAATATATGTTTATCAAGTTGGACATGGCTAAAGCGTATGATCATGTTAAATGGAAATTTTTGTTTAAAATTCTTGGAGCTTTTGGCTTTGCTAAGGGTTGGATTGAATGGGTCAGGAGTTGTGTCACTTCTTCTTCCTTTTCAGTGCTTATCAATGGTGAGCCCACTTGTTTTTTTGGTGCTTCTAGAGGCCTCAAGAAAGGAGATCCCTTGTCTCCTTACTTATTTATCCTTCTTAGAGAAGGCCTAGGAAGGATCATTCGTGTTGAGGTTGCTAGCAGCTTGCTTTAGGGTTGGAGTTGGGGAAATGATATTCCCCCTCAGTCTCATCTTCAGTTCATAGATGATACTGCTTTGATGGGTAGAGAAAGGTTTGAAGAGGTTCTCAACTCGTGCAGTGTGTTGGACAGTTACTTGGCAGCTTCTGGGTAGCACATTAATGAAGGGAATTCCTTCATTTATTTCTTCCATACTCCTAAGGTTATCCAAATGATAATTTCTAGTATTCTTCGCTTCTGGATTGGTTCGCTTTCTTTTTCCTATCTTGAAATCCCTCTTGCCATTCATTCTCTCCTCAAAAGGTTTTGGCAAGAGACTCTTGACAAGTTTCGAAGATTGGTCAGTCATTGGACTTGCAGGTGGCTCTCTTCAGTAGGTAGAGTGAATCTTCTAAAGTTGGTGGTCTAGGCTCTCCCTCTTTATAGATGCTTTGTTCTCTCTGCTCCTTCCAGTTTTATTAAATATTTCGAGAAATTGTCTCGTTAGTTTCTGTGGGCTGGAAATCTTCTTCACAGAAAATGGAGTTTGGTGAAGTGGGATATTATTTGTAGGCCAAAGGAGGAGGGGGGTATTGGTCTACGATGGATGAATTTGAATGGGCAGGCCTTGGCCGCTAAGTTGTATTGGCATTGGTGCTCATAACGACACATGTGGTGGGCTAAAATTTTGACCTTTAAATATTTGGGGGTGGTGGAAAGTAGGGAGGTTGTAAGATTCAGTATGGAGGGGAAAGGTTCTATGATCTAGAGTACCCTTAAATGGGGTGCCAAGCTTGTTAAGCAGGGACTTTTTTGGATTTGTAATGGGGGTCGGGATGCTCTCTTTTGGCATGATTCCTGGGATGGGCATCCACCCATTGTGTCCTCTCATCCCCACCTCCACAACTTGTGCCAGATTTTTGAGGAGGTGGGTTGGTGTCAAGTGGCAGACTTCAAATCTCAACAATCATTGAGTCATATTTCTGTGTCTAGGTGGAAGGACCCCTTAGATTGGCCTCCTGGTAGTGTGGTGGAGGATCGTCAAGAGCTTGCTAATATTTTATTGGGTCGTGCCTGCAGTTCTCTCCGTGGGAGTGATGTGCTTGCCTGGGGTCCCGATTTGAAAGGAAATTTTTTGGTTGCCTCTAGTTATCAGGTTTTGGATACACAGGTTTTTGGGAGCTCCCAGGTTTCTTTGTGGAAGTACGTTTGGAATAAATTTGCTTAGACTAAGTGTAATTTTTTCTCTTGGCTCGTGGTCCAAGGTAAGTGTCTTACTTAGGAAAATATTTGGAAACAAGGGTTCTAGGGCCCCTCCATGTGCACTCTATGTGGTCAGCATGAAGAATGCTTATCACATCTCTTTTTTTAGTGTTCTTTTGTTAAGGCTATCTAGCATCATTGGTGGAATCTCTGGAGCTTACCATGTTTCCATGTCTCTTCTTTGGAGGATTTTTGGAAGAGACAGGGATCTTCTCCTACCACAACCTCTTTTCTTAAAATTTCTTGGAGCATTGGTCCTAGTTTGATTGTTTGGAAAATTTGGTTGGAGTGTAACAAAAGAATTTTCCTGCATAAAAAATTGCTAATGGGGCAACTTTGGAGGTGAATTCTTGGGGCTTTGCAGGAGACTTTGACTGTAAAGTGTGACTTGTCTATGCCGATTGATCCTAGGGACTTGGGTGTTGTTAATGCCCTAGGTCTTGTCACAGGCGACAGGAGTATTTTGAGCAAAGTGCATCATAGGAGTGGGTGTGAGAGAGTTGCTCGTGAGGGCTTTTGGTGTCCGCCTACTCTGGGGGAGCTAAAAATCAATACAAATGGGTCATCTAGGGGTAATCTTGGGCATGCTAGGGTTGGTGGTATTGGTAGGGGTAGCCTTTGAGTAGTGGTTTTTTTCTTTTCTATGTATCATGGTTTGCAAACTAATAATATTATGGGGCGAGTGCTATTCTCTTGGCGATGGAGCGGGCGGTTGGCCTTGGATGGTGGCAGATTTTTTGTGAATCTAATTCTTAGGTGGTTATTGATATGTTGAATAAGTGAATTTTGGAGGATGTGAATTGGCAGCTAGTTGTGGTTGTCAAGTAGATTGTTTCTATGTGCTCTTCTTTGGAGTCCATTATTTTCCACCATATTCTAAGGGAGTGGAATAGGGTGGTTGATGGGTTGGCTAGATGGGCATTGGAGAGGACTGATTCTTGGTATGTGGATGATTGGGGAAATCTTCCTGAGGACATGGCCCCTATTCTTGAGGAGTGGGTTGCTGAGGATATGAGGTGCTTCTTGAGTGTGAATTAATTCTTGTTTTTTTGGGCCCCTTGTGGCTTATTTCTTCAGACTTTGTAATGTTGTTCTAATTCAATAAATTTTTTACCCTCTTTTATAAAAAAAAAATTATAGAAATATTTTACAATAGAATTTAAATATTAATTCTATTATGTTAGGTGATAGTAACTACTACATGAATAGAGCGACATGAAGGTGACAGGAATAGATCAAGACTACTTTATTTGTAATAGTAGCTTTTAGTTTTATTTGAGAACAGATGAAGGTTTTCCTAGCAAAGAAAAATGAGAAATATAACTCAATCCATGCTTAGAAATTAAAAAAAATGAATCAACGTAAACATGCCATAGCTAATAAAATTATATTTAATAAAAAAATATTTTATTTCTACTAATAAATAAATGTGACATGAATTATAATAGCAATATAAATCAATTCTTAAAGCATCCTATTAATGATATTAAAATCACACGATGAACTTTTCAAAATGTAGAAATGAAATAAAAAAGTAAAAGTTCACCAAGCTTTCGTGGAGTGGGTCCTTCCTCTTGAATGTGAGGTGAATTGAAAATTCTTATAATGATATATTAAATCTTAGCACTCCAATAGTTTGATGCAAGCCAAAAAGGATTAAGTATTATAGTATACCATCCATAGCAGAGCATACACATATATAGTTTTGGTAATCAATGTTGGTTATGTGTCCTACATCCCATAAATCAATATAAGTCTTTAACAAATAACAGAAAGTGAAAATAAATGAACAACTATTTTAATAGTCAAACTATTTCAGCCTATGCTTTGGCCACTATCCATGAATTGAAAACTATCCTCAAGACAGTTTCAATAAAGAGGCTAATTTTAGGAAGTGAATGAGCCATGGATATCTTCTTATCTTAAGCCTCCACATATACCTTTACCACAAGATCAAAATATATTACTTGTGTTTAGTTCATCCCTATGATTCACCACCAAATA
The DNA here is from genome assembly GCA_007258455.2 of Sequoia sempervirens. Classification (NCBI taxonomy): domain Eukaryota; kingdom Viridiplantae; phylum Streptophyta; class Pinopsida; order Cupressales; family Cupressaceae; genus Sequoia; species Sequoia sempervirens. The sequence goes on from VDFB02058242.1 coordinate 583,923,372, forward strand.
TAGATTAATTTCCCCCATGAAGCTAGTAATACAAATTACTTTTATCGTTTCAATATAATAAATAATTCTTAATTCCTCATGGTAATCAATGACAAAAAGACTTAAAGAAAATACTTTTAGAAAGAAACATAGGAAGGACATAGGAATCAAACTAGGACTAGTTTTCCCTCATTAGGTATGAAATAACTAGAGATAATGTCCTACAAACAATGCCATCTCCTCAAGGAGATGAGGATATGTCTCCTCTAGTAAACAAAATAACATAAAGTATTCTTGGAGGCATTGACCACACTGAGGATGTTCAGGAATTGGCCTACAACATGTTTCTAGATGATGATTCATTTGTTAAGTCTCAAGAGTTAAAGGAAATTTTTTAGAGATGCGAGTGAGAAGATTGTACAAATATATTGAATGATGGAATGGATAACTCTCTAGGAGAAACAATAAAACAAGTCTTTGATAGGGTGGTAGCACTAATGAGTGTTGAATAGAAGGATGTCACTCTAGAAGAAGGTAGAATACAAGTGAGGGGAAGTGGCATACTCCTACTACAATGGGAAATAACCTTTACTATCACTTTGGATACAATAAAGAGACAAGATGCTGAAATATTTTCTACAGAGGATGAGACTATAGTTGCACTATTAGGATCAAGGTTTAATCTAAGATTGGAAACCCATGCTATTTGGGCCCTAGCCCCAAATACTAACAAGCTAGAATTAGCAAAGTGTACACAAGACTTAAGATGTGGTTTGATCATTAAAATATTTATAGACACACCAACTATTGAGGCAAAAAATCTTGCTATAAATGTTGTACAATTTAACATGTCAGTGACTAAATCATTGCAAGAAAAGTATGATAAATATTTGAAATATTGCCAATACCGATTAAATGAATACAAAAAGGCTACAAAAATTATAGCATAACTACAACAAAAAAATAAACCACGGTATCAAGTACCACCACCTCCAACAACTTCAATGGCAATATTTGTGAGGGGAGATAGGTCAATGGTGGCAAGTACTTCATCAGCCCCACCCCCAAGAGCCAAAAATTAAAGAAGGGTCTTTCTTGAGTAGATAAGAACTTATGAAGAATTTTTGATGCACTACAAGGAGGAAAAGCATGAAAATAATATGCTTGTAATATTAAATACATTGGGACACCTAATGGGGAAGATATTAAGGAAAATAGATAATTTTCAAAAAAAATAAAATTAATGTTGACTACAATTGATAGGTTTGCAAGGGATAAGACATAGGCCATTCCTTTAATGATAAAATGAATTCCTTGATTAATTTATTTAATTGGTATGATCAAAGGATCTACATATGATCCAAATAATATTCAGGAGATTGTCCCAACATACCAAATTTTCAAGACAACAAGAGAATATCAAGGATTAGTTGTTCCCTTAGAAGACAAAAGAAGACGAAATAAAATAAATACTTAAAGAGTTTTATTATAGAAACTTAAGCATATTTCCTAATATAATGAAGGTCAATGGAGAGGTCAAGCCATGTGAAGAGTTGAAGGAATAGTTTATGAGTATCACATCAACACTAGCTTACCTCATCTGTGAAAAGGATCTAGTGGATATAGAGCTTATGAAGAAAAAATTGTATAAGATCTAGGACAAAAATATATTCTTCAAATATTTTGATAAGGAATTTGATCAGGTGGTATTGAAATATGGAACATATAGAACAAAGTTGGATGAATTTCTTACATTCAATTAGCCAATAGAAGAATAATACACATGTGATGAAAAATACAAGTTGCTAGAATTATAATTTTTTAGATGAGTTCGCTTTCTTGGAAGATGGTCAACTCTCCCCTCGAGATTCACAACATGGACTAACCACCTTCCATGGATTTATTAACTCTAGTAGTTGTATCAAGCATTAACAGGTCAATCTTTTGGTGCAATGACAACTATGGGGCCAACAATTGGTATTAGAGCCAAAGGTGTTGGGTTTGAATCCCCTCGATTAATGCTAAGGGGGAGTTTTTTGGAAGATGGTCAATGCTCCCCTCGGGATTCACAACATGGACTAACCACCTCCCATGGATCCATTAACTCTGGCAGTTGTATTGAGTATTAATAGGTTGATCTTTTGGTGCAATGACAACTATGGGGCCAACATGCTTAACTATTATTTTTTTGTTATTAAGATGGATCCATTCCTTAGTCTTTTCTACACACTCAGTGCTAACATGGACTTCATCAGCTTCACAATATTTTTTCCTTCTAGTGGACCTAGATTTTTGTCCTTATCTACCATGTTAGCATCTCCCAAGACTTTGATATCAAATGAAGATATAAAGGAAGCAAAAAAAATTAGTTAAAACTTTCTTCATGAAACAATTTTTGAGGAACAAATAATGTACAACTTCAATGATAAATACGGGAAATTATAATCATACTTTGTATTGTATTTTTATGTCAAATGAAAATGTGGCATGTGTAATTTGGCCCAAGCCTTATTTTGCTCTCGTGTTTCTATAAAAGTTAATTCAAGGCCACTTGCACAAGATCTTGGTGTGTTTTTGTACTAAAGAGAAATTTTTTAATAGATTATGTTTTTGAGCCTATATCATTGTCTCAATAGGATTGTTTATAGTTGGTAATTTTCTATAACAATACTAGCATCCATTGATGAATATACATAGGAATATTTTCAGCTCAATTGTCTCCTACATGTATACATTCTACATTTTATCAATAAAATGATCAAGGATCACTTTCTTCATCTTTGTAGTCTTTCCTATGTTTAAATTTTTTTGTTATGGCTTTTACTCAAAGATAAGATTAAATTCTTTAATGGAAATCTTGAATTGTATGTGTGTATGCAAGGAGTTATAAGTAGAGTTGGTTTGAATTTATGAAGAGTAGTAATGCAATGCATTATTACACATATTTGTGATGCTTGGGTTAAATGTTCTTATATAAATTTCAATTATATTCATTTGTTTCTCCATGCCCTGGGATAAGACACTAGTCTTTTACATCTATTTGATATAGCTCCTTGGTCAATCTAAATTGAAAATCAAATAAACTATCTATTTTTAAGCATTAATTTATCTAGATAATCTTATTCCCTATGTTCTTTGAGAAAGTAAGTTCATTATAGCTCAAGAATCTTTCCCATTCATGTGTTTATTAGCAATTTGTGATTCCCTTCATGATAACATATTTGTTTACTCGGTAGTATTTTGTATAATTATATATTTTATAAATCCACCTAATCACTCTTAAAATCCAATTGATTATTGCAAGGATCACCCTCCTAGGCCTTTCATAGCCTAAAGTGCAAATGAGATAAATGCATAAACCATCTTCTGTTGGTTGGCCAACCCCTTATAGCATTCAATTATCGTGAAGTGGCTATCCTTTTGAATGTTGTGAGATCTTGGTAGGGAAATTCAAACACCGATAGATTGGTGACTCTGCTAGGGACTTTCTTATTATTGTTTCAAGAAAACCCTTACGAATTTGTAGTTTTATTTTCATATTTTGGTGATGTCCCTTTTGTTTATGCATTGGTCTTATTTTTCTCTTTGCATTTACAATTTTTTGAGAGAAAGAGATAAATATTAAGAATCTTTTTAATTCCCTTAATTTGATGGTGACTCTAAATTTCTCGTTGCTAGTGTAATTGAAAAAGAAAATAAGCTCATGAATTTTTTAGAAAATATGAAAGGCATGAGATATCAAGTCAAGAAAAGTCCTAAATAGAAGCTAGAAGAATAGCTTCCGTAAAACACTCAATAGTCATGGAAAAAGAATAGTATAGATACAAGTAATTTTGTTTCTCCTCCTCCTCATGGATCTAGATTTTCTCATGATAGTAGTAGTGAAGATCTAGAAAATATATTTGAATTTGGAATGTCTCCTACAAATGAGGAGAATGTAGTTGCTAGAGAACCTATTAGTGTGAATCAAGCACATTCAAATGTTTTGGATAAAGAACAAAGACAACAAGATAAATTTTGGAAACATAATTTTGATGCTAAGATAACATCTAGAAGTGTAAATCCTGGTACATCAAATAATTCTAATCCTCTATAATATGATTTATTTGGTATCCCTATTAACAAAGAACCTATTCAAAGTACCCCTAATTTTAAAATGAATGTCACAAATCTTGTAGATCACTACCTTGAAAATTTAGATTCAAAAATTACCTTACCAAATGAGGATGTTTTTTTGTACATTAAGTAATGGAACTTCAAGAATAAATAGATAGATTGGAAGAGATAAGGGTCAAAAGGGCTAAATACAAAAAAATAAGAAAAATTAGGAATGCAATGTATGACAGAGATAGATTAAGGAAAAGATTTGAGAAATTGAAACATTTAAGCCAAGAAGATCCTTCTTCTAAACCTATTCCATTTGATAGTGTAATTCCTAATATTACATTTGGTAGTAATACTCTTAGTGATCCTATGGTAAATATTCCTATAAATGCATGGTGTAGTTCTACTATTTCTAGTACAATAGTAGTAACTTCTAAAACAAATATTACTTCCCAAGGCGTGGATAAAGGGAAGAATCCTATCAACCTTACAAAGGAGTAAGTATAAATGAGAATGTTGCATCTCAAAAGGTTTTTGAATTTGCAACACCTTATCCTAAAGATGTGTAACTATAGATAAAGGTAGATACTCTAAAAATGAATTGGAGAGAATGAAGTAGTTAGCTACGAAAGCTAAATTGTAAAGAAAGATTTCCTAAAAGTATCTTGTAGGCATAGAAGTTATTTAGCTTCCATGATAAATTCACAAGACCTACTAGCTACATCTAATGCAAATACCTCCACAATTGGTTCTCAACCTTCATACCATATAGGTCAAAGTATTCCATATTCCAACCCACAAGTTGAACCAAACATTGTGAATAAAAATACTATTGGTCAATAAGGAGGTACTACAAGAAATAATCATACATGAAGACCTTTGCAAATGGATAGATATAAGAAACTAATTTTTGATGGTATCCCTCATTTTCCTAACCCTATTCCAAATGCGGTTAGAAATTCCTTAATTTTATTCTCTGGAAATAATGCTATATCATGTGAAGATCACGTGAGAACTTTTCTAAACCTGATAAATGATTTTGAGATTGAAGATGAGGACATAGTCATGAAATTATTTATATAATCTCTAATTGAGGATGTCAGAGATTGGTACATAGGTCTATCTAAGAAAATTTTTTTGATCTTAGTAGGAATTCAAAAGAGTTTTATATAATAGTATGGACATAAAACTGATCCTAGGTTTATGATTAATGAATTCAATAGTATTGCTAAGGGTCAGAATGAATTAGTCTCTTATTTCAACACCAAGTTTGCTAAGGAAAATTGTAGAGTTCTTGTACACATTAGACCACCTGAACAAATGTGTCTAGTGTTGGTATATGGAGCCTAATCAGACTCGGAGGTTAAATTTTTCCCCACTTTTATCGACGTGGTTTCCCCCCAAATTATTTAATGGGGGTTTCCACCTCACATGAATTTTATTATTTTATAAAGACATCAAGAGTTATTTTTTTTATTGGAAAACATAAATAACCCTATTTTGTAGCTGACATAAGTCTTGATGAAAGGTTAAGGGTTATGGTTTCCATTGACATTGCATTGTAGCATTTGCAGTGGTATTGAGTTGCAAGGATTACTGGTTGTAATCAGTTCTATTTGCTAGATAATAATATTTGACTCTCTATTGGTGGATGTAGCCTGAGTTTGGATGAACCAAGATAAAAATTGTCTCTCACTATTATTATTTTTGTTTTTTTCATTCCTCTGTTTAATCTTTATTTGCATTTAATTGATATTTTTCTACATGCAATTCCTAACATCTAGATCCCTATTGTAATGAATTTGGTTCTAAAATGGGGTATCTATTGAGAGATAATGCTCCTTGTAGCTTGATAGATTCTTTTAAAATTTCTTTACACATTGAAAGAAATAGAAGAGCATCAGGTAAAGTTGGGAGAAGATATGATATCAAGATATTGAAGAATCTCAAGTGGCATCAAGAAAAGGAATCAACATCTGATGATAAGTTGGATAAGGTGATGAGTACTTTAAAGGACTTAAGTTACAAGATGGAAAGAAATGAGAAAGGGCTACCTAATGAGAAACCTAACTTCCAAAAGCATGAGAGAGTACCTAGATTGCATGATCAGCCGTACAACATAAATTGGCATAATGGAAAGCTAGTGAAAAATACTCAAAAGAATGTGTAAAATAGGGAAACTTGAGACCCTTTAAAAAAATATTTTTCTCAATTTTTGGTTTGTATATTTCTAGCTAACCCATTCCCCTCATCAATTTTTATTAGATCAATATTTAGAAGAAGATCACGATACATGTGATGACTGTGATATATCCATATGAGCAGGCTAGTGAGATTAACATGAATTTTACTGAAGAAGAGTGTTCCTCAAATGAAGAATCACATAAAGTTGATGTAAAAAATTAGAGGTATAGATTAGATGAATATAATCAACAAGTATTCTCTAAAGAGGAAGCAAAAGAACACAATGTGAATAATCTTGACATTGATTATTTTGATGTTAGTTTGAGGAGACCATCAACATAAGAAATTCAATATTTGATAGTTACTGTAGTTTCTCAGTTTAAAACCAATTATCATTTGAGAAATAGAGTGGTCAATGATGACCAAGGAAAAGCTAGCAACATTTTCATTAAAGAGAAAGTTAAAGATAAACAATATTCTCAAGAACCTAATAAACAAGAGGAGTTAAAATCAAATGAAAAAGTGTTAGGGAATAAGTTTGGAGTAGTAAACATTAATGAGCATATATTCCCTCCATTAATAAAATAAAAATGTAAAAAATTAGAAGTTGATCAAGAGAAGAAGAACATTGAAGTTAGACATGAAGAAAAAAGTAAATAGAAAAAGGAAGAATTAGTTGAACAAGATGTGGTAGTACTTGATCTTCCTAAGTAAAATTCAGTTGATATGTTTAACCTACTATAACAAGTGAAATTTTTAGTTCCTCTTCTTGAAATGATGAGGATTGAAGAGCATAAAGAGAAATCAATTTCCCTTATCAATGGTGCAGCTATAGCCTCTAGGGAAAAGAAGGTGTTTACACCACCTGATGTGAGTAAAATTAGATTAAAAAAAGAAGATGTTGAGGACATCAATAGTGATATTCCTCAAGTTTTTTTTGGTTCCACACTTACCGCATTCCTAAAAAAAGTGGACCCATTCTATGTGACTCCTACTATTGAGGATAGATTGGTAAAGAATTGCATGATTGATTCAATAGCCTCTTAAAACATAATTCCCATTGAGATTATGAAGGATTTGGGATTAAAGATAAAATAGGGCATATGAAAAAATTTATTCCATGGAATCCAACAAGGTCCCTATAATAGGGATCATAAATGAGGTGTGTTTTGAATTGGTTGTATACCCAGAGAAAGAATTTTCAATAAGTGTTGCAATTGTGGACATTCCTCCTACTTATGAGATGTTGTTATCAAGGAAATTGAGTGCACCAATAGGGGGAGTATGTAGCTAGACATGTCATATGCCACCATTCCCATTGATGGTAAATATTTAAAAATCCTCATGGAACCAAGGTCATCACACCTAATTGAAGCGAACATACTTGATGAAAACATCCACTTTGTGGATGTGGATATGGAAAATTTCAGAATTGAAGATTCACAAGAAGAAGGAGAAAAGAAACCTATACAAATATAAAAATAAGTGTTGAAGCAAGTAGATGACAATAGTTTTTGGACTATGTATTTTGATGGAGCTTGATCAAACAAGGGATCTAGTGTAGCAGTGGTTTTCATTTCACCTAATGGTAAGAGTTTTAAGTTCTCATTTTCTCTAAAGTTTTCTTGTACAAACAATGTAGCAGATTATGAAGCTTTACTATTAAGGTTGAATATGAAAAAAAAACATAAGATCGAGAAGCTTAGAGTTTTTGGTGATTCTAAATTAGTTGCTTCCCAAGTTTGAGAAAAATATGTATCCAAAAATAAGAGATTAAATTAGTATAGGAATATTGTTTGGGATACAATGGAAATGTTTGATACCTTTTCTATCAACTGGATTGAGAGAGAAAAAAATGAAATGGCTAATTTAATAGCTAGCATTGCATTAAGTCTTGATGACATGACACATACTAGAATCTCAAAGTTGAGCTACAAACGAAGCCTTTTGTCCTTGATAATATCTAGAACTACCAAGTGTTGATTGATGCAAATGATATAGTGAATTTTTTGTAAAATATTAATCAATATGAAAGCTAGGAAATTGGTTTTGTAGGATTTATTGAAAATGTTAAATGGGAAGGAAATAATATTTGGGAGTGAAGTCATCCAATTAAAAACAAACAAAATTCCCAAAGGATTAATTACATTGGAAAGGGTGTTTGCAAATCAGATAAATGTAATGCCAAACAAAATTCCACCCATGAAAAAGATTTAGAAGAAATCAATATTGGAATAGAATATGCACCAAAGAAAGTATACATAGACAAGAAAATCAGATCTAATACAAGAGAAATTCTTATTTCTCTTCTTAGAAAGTATAGACATGTCTTTTCTTCATCTTATGATGACCTAAAGGCTTATAGAAAGGACTTATTACAGCATGAGGTTCCACTAAAACCAGATGCAAAGCCTTTCAAGAAAAAGAAAAGACCCATAAACCCAACATTGGCACAAAAAATGAAAGAGGAATTGATGAAGCTAAGAGATGGTGGAATCATCAAACTTGTAAGACATTTTGCTCAGGTTTCCAATTTAGTGCTAGTGAGAAAAAGAATGGTAATATAAGACTCTATGTGGATTTTATAAATATGAATATATCATCATTAAAGGACAACTATCCATTTCCCAATATGGAGGCAATGCTACAAAATGTGACTAGTTGTGAGATTATGTCTATGATGAATGGATTTTCAATCTATAATTAGGTGAAGGTTAGGGAATCTAAGTAGTATAAAATTGCATTTACTACCCCAAGGGGAACATATTTCTATGTAAGTATGTCATTCAGCTTGAATAATGTTGGTGCAACATTTCAAAGGGTCATGGATGCAGCATTTTTAGATTTCATTGACATTTTATGGTTGTATACTAGGATGATTTAACTACATACTCTAAAAAAGAGGAGTAACATTGTATGCATAGATATTTGATAGGGCTTTAGAATATGGGATCTCATTGAATACCATGAAGTGTGTATTTGGACTTACAAAATGAAAAGTATTGGGGCATATAATATCTAAGGAAGGTGTAAGAATTGATCCAGAAAGAGTAGTTGCTATAGAAAAATACCTCAGCCAAAAAATGTGAAGGGAATTCAATCTTTATTTTGATAAGTCAACTTCTTGAGGAACTTTGTTAAATTTTTTTCTAAAATTCTAAGACCAATATCCAAAATTTTCAAAAAGGGAGAGACTATAATATGGAGTGATGAGACATCCAAGGCTTTCAAAAGCATTAAATAGGCAATCAATCAGGCACCAATACTAAAGTCTCCTGACTTTTCAATGTCATTCTAGTTGTTCTCTTTTTCTTCTTTTCACACATATATTGCAAAAAAATGATGAGGGGTATGCACAAACCATCACCTTCTTTATCAAGTCTTTGCAAGTTGTTGAGTTGAAGTCTATGACATAACTGGAAAGCACACTTATGCTCTAATTAAAGTAGTCAAAAATTTCAGGTCTTATTTATTGGGTACAATAATTGTTGCATATATTCCTTCTGCAACTGTTAAAGATTTTTTTACATAATAAGAGGTCATGGGGAGAAGATGTAGATGGATCAATAGAATTTAGGAATTCAACATTAATATCTAGATAATAAAGTTGGTTAGAGGACATGGATTGGTAAAACTCATGGTACAAACCAATTTATAGGTTAATCAAATCAACCATGTTAAAGAAAAAGATGTAGCTCCTATCTATGATATGCAAACATCTAAGTGGTATAATGAAAGTGTATACTATCTATAGAATATGTCATGTCATAAGGGAATGATAGATAACCAAAAGAGAACACTAAATATTCAAGCGACCAAGTATGTGATAATTGATAATGAACTATTATGGAGGAATTTGGATGGGATATTGTTAAAGTGTTTCAATGGGGAGAAAGAACTATAGATTTTAAATGAAATGGATAGTGGTATTTGTGGTGTTCACTTTATGGCTAAGACTAATACTCATAAATTTTTGAGGGTAGGATTTTGATGGCCAACTATCTTTAAAGATGCACATAGATTGGTTACAATATGTGATGCTTGCCATATTCTTTTAGGTAAATTGATTTTTTTTGGTAATTTTTCTTTTAGACCAATAACAATAAAGGCCCCTTTTAAGAAGTGGGGTATAGAATTTATAGGAGAAATCAGTGAGGAGTCTAGTGGTGGGCCCTACCAGATCTTGATAGCTAAATATTATTTTACTGAGTGGATAGAAGCTATCCTTATAATAAAGGCTACCATCAAGGTTGTAATTGCCTTATTGATGAATAACATCTTAAACGGATTTGGAGTACCAGATAATATCATTTTTGATAATGATATGTGCTTTAGGTTTGAGGAGTTTACAAATTTTTGAAACCTATATGGAATTTCAATCTCCTATTCCTCGTCTTATCACCCATAAGGAAATGGACAAGCTAAGTCCAGTAATAAAATCCTGATGAAAATTGTAAAGAGGGTGATTAAGAAAGAAAAAGAGAGCATGGATGATAAATTGAAGTTAGCTCTCTAGGCTAATGGAGTGAATGTAAAGAAGGCAACAAGGTAGTCACGTTTACATCTAGTTTATGGTATTGAATCAAGAATGTCAAGGAATAATATTCTACAATTATACAAATTTATCCAAGAATATGATGATGAGATTGTTAACTTCGAAATATGCACCCTGTTGAATTTGATGTTCAACAACTCCAATGTAACCTGGGAATGATCCCACTTTGAATGAGACCAAACCTCTAGAGAAGGCTGACTTCATATTTTTTATCACCTAACTACTGATCTTTTGTAAGGAAAAGGGTGAAGGATTTGCTAAAAAAAAAATGCTGAAAAATGGAAAAGCTAGGTGATACACCAAACTAACTAAGGACCAAAAATATTTAAACAATAGACACTTGTTTATAGTGGATGAAACTAGGACTTGCACAAATCATTCATGTATTCTTTCATAAATATTTTATAAAGAGGCCTTGATGCCCATAGTTCTAAAAGGAAAAGAAATTCAATGCTAGAAAATATGTTGATATTCTGACACTAATTATAACATGCATTAAAATACCAATTTTTCTTAATGGCGCTAAATATGAGACAAATTTGAAAGAAGAGAATGATGATACTTCACAACCAACTTGATCAAATCAATGATGCATACAAAAGAGAAAATACTAAGATGGAAAAGAAACTTCAAGTCACTGTTATTTCAAGGTTTGTATTGTAATTCATGTATGTCCAAAAGAGCTACAAAGTATGCCAAAATATATCATAGGAATCAAAAATTCACTACTACAAAATCTAGATAATCATAACTGATTATAAAAAGAGTTCAAAAATGACTAAGCAAGCAAGCTCCACCAAAACAGGTTCTAGAAGCTTCTTGGGTCAGATGGCTTAAAAAATCCAAAAATATAGAAAGTAGATTTTATCCACAAAAGCTCCAAAGTATTGAAATGGTCAAGTTTGACCATGTCAAACATGATGACAACTCAAAATGGCTCCAAAATACCCTCCAAAGATCATAAAGAGTCAAAAAAATAGCTTCAATATTTATGGCATATGTTTGCAAGCAAACTTCAACTCCCCAAGATTCTCTCAAATGACATAACTCAAAGCATATCTCTCCATTCTCCTCCTAAGACCTAGTCATATTAACACATGTCTCATATTTTTTTTGCATTTGAAAAATAATGTTTAAATTAAATGATTCATAAAATATCATTTAATTCAAGAATTTTACAATATAAAGTAAATGCAAAACAAAAGAACTTAATCTCCATGTATTGGCATGAACATAGACAAAAGTTTGCTAAGTCAAAAAGTGAAAAATATTTTAAGTCTTTGAAAAGAAAAACCCACAATGGCATTAGTTTGCAACATACTTTTGTAAAAACAAGGCAAAAATGCTATATTTTAATCGACCTCCACTTGGCTTAGGGTTTCAACCCTAAAATAAAAAGAAAGAAAAAAATTATCTCATTTTTCAAGAAGCTTCAGAAAGAAGTCTATGTCACCGCCAAGCTAGGTTTCATGAAGGATCTGAAGACATTTCATGGGAAATTTTAGAGAATAGAGTGGTTTCCTCATAAATCTTGTGCCCAAAAAGCAACATCAACCTTGGGTAAGTTTTCTACAATAAAATCCATACTATTCTTTGCAAGTAACTTACTGTATTGAGATTTTCCGAGTTGAAAATGATGAAGATACTTCAATTTATTTGTACGTTTTCCTATACTTTGCTGAGAAAAAGAGCTCAAGCCCAAGCCAATTTTTTTTTTCATATTTCCAATTTTCAAAAAAAAAAGGAGGTTGAAACAGAGCCATTTCTACAACATACAAAAGAATTGACATTTTATGTGTATTTTATGTATTTGCAGCTTGAAACTATGTTGTTTTTGAGCTCCATATATTCATAAAACACTCCATATAGGGATCTTTATTGATTCATTACTGTTGATTTGTAAAAATGATTCATTTCCATTGCATTGTGTAGGTATACTCAAAGTTTCTACGCATTTATTTATTCTTTATATGGATTGGCCTTTTTTTATACTTTCCATTCTCCCTCTATGATTGTCTTTCTTTTTACAGTGAATCAATGTTTTGTAGATAATGAAACAATGGAAAACCTTTCTTTTATCTATAAATTTTTTGTTGATATCTAACTTCATATTACAACTTTGTATTGTGGCCATATGTTTTTCTACAGGTGCTTGAAGTCGTTAATGGGTTATTGGAATTCAAACACTTTATTGTTTCATCATATTCAACTTGGCTTTGTAGGTTGTGGCTTCACACCATTTAATGGTATTCCTGAGAAAAGAAAAGAAAACCCTTCCTTTGTTATGAAGTTACTTCAAGCTCATCTGAAACTTAAAATACTAATATGATTCATGGCCCTATACATTCACGGTTGTCCCAAAAAAGAAAAATGAGTTCACCAAATGATTCAAAAATCTCCTTTTATATGACAGATCATGAGCTTGCTATTTCTTTTTATTTCTCTGCTCTGTGCTCGGCCATTTGGGTTTTCCTTTCTTCAATGATTGTGATTTTACTGCATTTTGTTGTGTTGAAATTCGTGGGTTTGGAAACAAAACCCGAGAGCCTAAAGCTTAGAATTTCTTGTATTATTAAAATTTCCTAAAAGACTTGATTTCAAAACTCCTTGGTTTCCCCTGCCATATTTACTTTTCAGCTATCAAAGATTGTTATTTCATAGGCATCTATGCACAGTTCTACAAGGTATCTGGGTATAGATGACTAACAAATGACAATCTACAGGTTGTCTTTTGCATATGAAAACACATGAGTTTGGCTCACGTGTTATCTACTTAAGACTGAACTATCATTTTCTTGAGGAGGTTACCATATCCTTTAAATTATAAACTTCCAGGTCTACCTTTGAAAAGATGTCTGACTAGTTTAATCACATAAGAATATTGTGCAATAGTTTCTATTCTCACTCTTGACACCCCCTTTCGATTGGACTTATTTTTTTAATATATGAGCTACACAAAACTCTTTCAATCTATTAATACTACAATAAGCTACTTACATATTTTCCAATGCATATAATTGATCCATTATTCATCAGTAAAGGAAAACAATCTTATCAACACTCTATATATTGATTGAATATTGATCTTTCCATATTTACCTTGGCACTTTTTTTTTGGCTATCATGTGTGCATAGCATGTTTCATTTAATAGAGACAGTCTTGATGATCTTATTAGAATCATAGACCTGTAGAGTATTTCTCTTTAATGTTTCCACTGTATCTTTGATTAACATACAATATATGATGGATCTAGGGACTGCCCTCCGTGAGCAGTGTTTCCAACATGAATGTTAATGTTATTGCAAACACCCATAAAAGCAATCTAAATATACTATACATGGTTGTTAGGGTCATGTTTTCCCATGACTCAATCACAAAGTATTGCTTCTATTCATTTCTTTGATTCTTCTCATGATAAGCTTTATTTTCATCTCTTTAATATATCTATGACTTGCTTTTCATGCCACTATTCCACTATAAATTACTGTTGTCAAAGTGATAACACTGTCTTTATGGTTAAGCGTGACTACTCCATGTAATTTATGATAACTCTACATTGAGTAACTCGGAAGAAACTCATTGAATCTTTGTGGATGAGCCTCATGACATGTTTCTTTTGAGAAGGACTATCACTATTACTATGAGATGATTCCCATTAATGATGCTACCTTTCCTTACTAATAGAAACATGATTAATGAGATTTGTCAACAGTGATTCAATAAGATATAAAAATGCAATTATCCCTTTATAATGTAATCAGAGGGCAGCACACTAAGTTCAACCCTTGTGGGAGCCTCATTTACCCCACGTGTTGTAACTTGATGAAATAATCTAAAGACATGACAATACCTAGAACTACACATGAAGAAAACAAGTTAGAAAAATTCAAAATATGAATGTTTGTTTAATGCAGATTGAAATTGTTTTATATGTGCATAGGTAAGTGATCATGTATGGTATGCAACCTTTCACTGCTTAGAGAACTAATCTAACACATTGCTTTGAATTAATGCATGAAACAAAAGTAGAGAATCTAGGAAGGACAAGTCAACTCGGGCAACAGCTGGACAAGAAGACATAATAGAACCAATCATTCTTAGGAAATGACTGGTTACCCTCCCTACATGCACATTTTTTCCTCTTCATTTACTTATTCATTTATATATCTATCTTTTTCTACATTGAATAAGCAAAAGTTAAACTCACATCTTGTGTGAGTTTATGAATATTTCTATTCAATAAAAATTACTTTTCCAGAAGAGATTTGTAAAATCTTTCTTATGTTTCATGCATCTGTATAAATGCAATGATTTAAATTTTTGTAATCTTTAAAGTTATGTAATTTGTACACATGAATGCAATGTAGGGGAGATATAAAATGTACCATTTTCTTTTAAATATCAATGGCTCTACCTGATTGAGCCATAGGTGAAAATCTAGTAACATTTTTGGTGATATTTGTTGGATGTTTTCCTGCTAAACATGTAAACCAATAGCCTAGTTTGTCCATTGGGTATGGAGTTAGTAAACTCAGAGGAAAACCTAAAACAACTTGCACATAGTTGTAACTCATTTGAGACTAGTAAGAATGTCAGGACACTTATTGAAAACATGGAAAAAGCTAAAATGAAACTACCTACTATGTTGGAATAACACTTAGGGAATTAAACTTGCAACTAAATATAGTGCAACAACACTTTATTGGAAGTCACAAAGGTAAGTCATACCTCAAAACAACGTTTGAGGTGAATCCCATTAACTAGGATTGGAAATATTTCTCCATCCATCTTTGATTACTAGAATTCATTATTCTCCTTGCATTAAGTGATTAGAAATGGGACAATCTAGAAGTTGTCAAACTTTGAATACTTACTTGGCCTACTCTTTAGTACATCCCACTTGAGAATAACATCACCCTCTTTGAAAAATTTGGGTGTATCTTTCTTATCAAAGACCCTCTTTTTTTGGAGTTGATGATGCTCCAAATACTTCATTTCCTTATCTCTTGTTTCTTCAAGCTCCATGAGCTCAACATATCTAATAGAAATTGGGTCTTGTTCTTCAAACATCTCCAACTGGTGAACAATGTTGAGAGCTAGAAGCTCTACAGATAGAGGTATTCTTGCCTCCTTTCCTTAAACCAAAACATATGGTGAGTTTCCAACTGACCTCTTAGGAGTTATTCTATCTGCCCATAGAGAATATTTCAATTTGGTGTGCCAAACTCTTTGATTTTCCTCCATGGTTCTTTTAATGATCCTGATCAAATTTTTATTTGTACTTTCAGCCAAACCATTACCCTATGGGTAATAATTTGAAGAAATATTTAGATGGATTCCATGTCTTACTACCCAATGTGTAACTCTTAATCCCACAAATGCAAGAGTATTATCTAAAATGATGGAATCAGGAACTCCAAACTTGGTTACTCTGTCCTCATAAAAGCTTAAAAATGAAGATTCATTAGCTTCTTTCAAAGCTAATGCTTTTATCCAATGTGAAAAATAGTCAATGGTTGTAACAACCCACTTGTGACCAGCCTTGGAAGGTGGATTTATTGGTCTAGTAAAGTCAATGACCAATCTCATGAAGGGCTGCTCAACCTGAATTGGCTACAAAGGCATAGTTGGAAACTTTTCTTTTCTTGCAAAAAGAGCACATTTTACACATTTCTTTGACCAAGAATAGGCATATTTAAACAATCTTGGCCAGTAATAACTGGCTTTCATAATTTTCTAGGCTATTTTTCTTGGAGCAAAGTGACCTCCTGAAGTTCCATCATGAAATTTATGAAGCAATTTTTTTGTTTGATCACTGTCAATACACCTTAATAAGACACCATTTAAATCTTTCCTGAAAAGAATATTATCAATAAGTACATATAGAATTGATTGTAACCTATAGTATCTTCTTTTACTTCTGTCCAAACTTGGTGGACATTCACTAGTCTATATAAAATGGGTCATATCTTGAACCCAACTTGCAACAAATGTAGGTGCAACATTCTGAAGCTCATTATCATTGACTGGAACAGTTTCTAATTTTGATTTATGTGCATCTTCAGTGGTTGAGGCAAGCTACTCAAAAATTCCTCTTCCTTTGACAAGTTTTGTGATTTTGATGTCAACATAAAACTCTATAACTCTTGTGATCCAACCTTCTCTTTTCTCACTCAAGTCTTTACTTAGCAAAAATTCTTTCACACTAGGGTGTGCAACCATAACATGTATCTTATTGTTGGAGATTAAATGCTTAAATTTCTTTAAGTTCCTAATCACAACAAGAACATGTTTTTCGAAAAATGTATATTTATGTTCATAATCAGCTAGACCTTGACTGAAAAAGGTTATTGGCTACTCTAAATAATCATTATTTTTCTAAACCAGCATAGCAGAAATTGAACTAATTCTACCAAAATCATATAGAATAAAATCCTTTGAAAATTTTGGATTTACTAGAGTTGGGGTTGATGCTAAAGCTTCTTTTATTGCTTCAAAACTGTTTTTGGCTTCTCTAGTCCAACTAAAAATTGCATTCTACTTAAGCATGGCAGTCAAAGGCTATAATAGATTTGCAACTTCAAGTATGAATCTTCTCAAAAAGTTGATTCTTCCTAGAAAGCTCTACAGACCTTTCTTGTGATTGGGTAATGGAAATTCAAGTATGGATTTGACTCTCTCAGGGTCAATAGTAATTCCTTCCTTTGAAACTATGTGCCCTAATAATTTACCTTCATGAACAACAAATATACTCTTTTTTGGATTGAGAGATATACCATACTCTCTGAAATTTTCAAAAACTTTCTTGAGATGTGACAAGTGTTCATCTGCATTTTTGGAATATACCGTTATGTCATCTAGATAAACAAGAAGAAATTTCTTAATTAAACTTTGAAATGTCATATCATGGCCCTTTGAAAAGTGGTGCCTGTGTTAGATAAGCCAAAAGACATTCTCTTGTAGGCCATAGTGCTTGACTTTGTTGTAAACAATTTTTTATATTGATCTTCTTCCTTGACTAGAATCTGGTTATAACTAGAATAACCATCCAAAAGAGAAAATCTCTTTGAACCAGCAACAACTTGGAGAATTTCTTCTATGGAGGGTAATGGATAATGGTCTTTTAAGGACGCTCTGTTAAGATCTCTAAAATCTACCCATAATCTTATTTCCCCATTTTTCTTTCTAACCAGAACAAGGTTAGAAACCCAGGATGTGTGTTTAATTGGAAATACAATGGCCCCTTCAACTAACATAGTAAGCTCTTTGATCATCAAAGGTTCAAGCTTGGGGTTCAAAGGTCTCTTATTTTTCCTAACATGCTTGGCATCAGGTTCTAATTCAATTGTGTGTTGTGCAATATGAGGGTCAAAACCTTTTAAATCAAAATATTTCCAAGTGAAAACATCATGAAACTCTTAGCATAGGGTAATAAAAGCTTTTCTATCTTCATCTGAAAATATTTTTTCTAACTTAAGAAGCTTACCTTTAAAGATTTCAATCTTTGTAATGGTCTTCTTTCACTTGAATGTTGACTTTACTCTTCTTAAGTTGGTCATTAGTGTTGAAAATGGATTCCAAGGTAACCAAACCCTTGGGTAATTTGTTTGTCTTTAGTTGTATGACTTGATCATCATACTGTTGCTTAAGCTTCTCTTGATCCACAATTGAAAATTGATCCTCTTTGAGCAGAAATGATAAAATTTTCTCATCACTATTGAATACTTGCCAGTTAACATTGTTATCAGGAATTGATGGCCTGATTACTACTTTGACATATTTTTGTACCTTCTCCTTCTTGATATCATTTGGGATATCAAATTGTGCACCAATGACAACAAGTTTGTCAACATGTTTATTTTGATTTCTTGGAATAGAAACCAATTTGAAGGCATCAAATTCCTCTACTATATCCCACACTATTTTTGTAGGATTTTAATGCATCATTTTTAGCAACACACAAGCCTCTAACTTGATTGATGACTAGTTCACTATCTCCATAGACCTCTAGGTAGTTTATTCCTCTTTTTCTTGCCCACTCAAGACCTTGAATAAGTCCCTCATACTCAACAGTGTTATGAGAGCACGCAAAAGTAAAAAAAAAGCAAAAAAATACTTATCACCTTTTGGAGAAACAAGAATTGCACCTCCACCAGCTCCATTCTTACTTCTAGAACCATTAAAATACATCTCCCAAAGTTCATTTTGTTGTTCTAGCAATTGATCTGTACTCTTTTCAAGGTTTGGAACCTCTGCATTAGGTTCATGAAGCACATAATTTCCCATACTAGCATCTTGAATGAGATCATTAGGACTATCCATTACATTTTTTGCTACCCATTCATGCAACAACACATCAGGAATACTTTTAGCTTGCAACTCTTGAGCAGCAACAAGCTCACTGTCAGTAAAAATGACACAATTTGTGTCTGTAGTAGTAGGAACAACATTAATTATACTTGGGTTATATGGCTCAATGTGATCCTTGGCCAACTTTTTAGATATAATGGTAACCTTGGTTCCATATCTCATTCTAAAAAACATATGTGACCAATCAGCCAACACATAACTGCCTATTTTAGTAGTAAAGTCTCTTGAGAGACATAGTGCAATGAAAGGAGGTAAAGCAATAACACATATGTCTTGGGGAACTAAAAAGTTTGGACAAGCATGAAGTGTAAGGCTCAATCCTTTGATAATTCCTAAAGTATTAACTGAAGTTCCATCTAACTAAACCACTCCTTTCTCTAAAGGTTGATATTTCAATCCTAGTTTATCAGCAATCTGCTTTGGCATTACAGAGCTACTAGCCCCACTATCTACCATATAGTTATGGACTAACTTATCACCTATAATCATAGACACATAAAATGGAGGTGGTTTGATTTCCTTACCCATTTCTTTGTTGGGCTATTTATCATTATCTTGAGGATCATTTGTGAAGACAACTCTAACTTGACCATTGGTGGGTCATCAAACACTTTCAAATTTGAGAAAGTTGACTGTAACATATCTTTTTGACCTGGAATAGCTAAAGAGTCCCACATTGACATTGTTACATTCATTTTTTTCATATTTTCAATGATATTATAAGGCACAATTAGATTTACCTTTTGATGTACCTTCACACCAACATGATCAACTTGTATGTGTGGCTACTCCTTGGCAGCAATTGGTTGATTTCTCTACAAAATGTGAGGCACTTGTGATGTAGTTCATGTAGATGGTCTTGCAACCGCTTCTTTTCCTTTACTAGTTGTTTGTTCAAGCTCTAGAGATCTTTTCTTTGCTTTTGCATTTGCTGCAATTGGAGAGTCATCTGCATTATCTCCACAAAATTCTTCTCCCCTCCAATTAAGTAGAGTAGCATCATTTGTAAGTTGGTCCTGCTATTGTGGAGCTCCATAATTAGGTAGATTTTATTGTGATATTGAAGCATTCTGCACCATTAATACTTGATTTATAAGTCCATTTGAGCATGTTGTTTGATTATGTGGTTGGTTACATGGATAGCACCACTCATAATCAGCGGAAACGTTATTTTGAACAAGGACAAGGTCCCTAGCTGCACTGACAGGTGTTGGATTATATGCCTGAAAATGCCTTGGATTTACATTTTGTCTTGGACCTTGGTAATTACCTTGGTATTGCTTCCTATTTCTTTGATATTGTTGTTTTTGACTTTTCTATTGATAAGGTCTGGTATAAGATTGTTTCTTTTCCAAATTGAGCAACTTATTTCCAAAAGTCTACAAATTGTTTTCAATCTTTTGCTGACATTCTTTAATTTCCTACAATTCCTTTGATTGAGTTGGAGTTATAATTTATTGTTTACCAGTAGTTGGTAATGCTGGAACAATAGGTAATGATGCAAAAGGTGGTATCTGTAATGGTATATTAGACTGTATTTTTGAAAAAATAGGCAATAGTGACCTAGGAGCAATTTTACCTGCTTGAATTAGACAATTTTCTACTCTAATTGTTGTCTCATATGCATTAGGTAAAGAAACTCCTCCCATTGATTGTGCCATGATAGCTATATCACTATTGAGAGGCTTCAAAAAACACAAGAATGCATATTTTGGGGAAGGCCTTATTATAGTAGGAATTTTGTCCCAAGTTCTCTAGAACTGAAAGTTGAAGTCTATCATTTTCTCCTGAGGAGCTCTTTTAATAGTAGTCAATTGCTCCAACAAGGAAAAATTATTTGATCTATCTTGAAACTATTTGTGTAGTTTGTCTCCCAATTCATCCCAAGTTGCAATAGTACCAACTCCTAGACTTCTAAACCACTGCAAAGCCCTTCCTTTGAATGATGTAGAAAGAAACCTTATAGCTACATCCTCTTGAGTTATGTCGTGAACACCACATAGTGAAGCAACATCCCTTATGTCCTCAATGGGTGTTGTCTAATCTTCCCCAGTGAAAATTGGAAAGCTTTTAAGCGCAAAAAATGGGATATCATTGTGTTGTGTGAGATTTAATGGAATTCCTCTATTAAATGACACAAAAGGCTAGTTTCTAGCAGCCATTAAAGGTGACTGAGATGGATAAACTTGAGTATGAACAATAGAAAATGAAGTATTAAAACTTGAGAATATAGGAACATAACTTGAAGCAGCAACAAATAAAATATTCTTTGGGCTGCTTGAAGATGATCTTGTTGTTCTAAAACTTGGTGATGTTGAATGAGTATCACTCTCTCTTTTCGATGGTCTACCTCTTCTCCATGGTGGTGAGAAGAAAAAATATTGCCTAACACCAGGTGGTGTTAACTGAACTCTTTTTGATGGAAGAGTTTTCTTTGTTTTCCTACCTCTTCTCCTTGGTGGTGATAGTTGTAAATACTCAAATTCTTTGGAACTCCTAGTTTGTATTATTTTAATGTGCTATAATATCACTAATTTTACTGCTCTTTTAGCTCAACAGAGTCACCAGATATGCTAAAATAACCTCTAAAAGGTCAAAAAATCATTGGTTGCAGATAAAACCAACAAAAAGCATTGAGGGACATGTCCCACTGAGCATGCCAAAATTGTTAACTCTAAAATATGCACCCTATTGAATTTGATGTTCAACAACTCTAGTGTAACATGGGGTTGATCCCACTTTGAATGAGACCAAACCTCCAGAGAAGGCCAACTTCCTATTGATTATCACCTAACTACTAATCTTTTGTAAGGAAAAGGGTGAAGCATTTTCTAAAAATAAAATGTTGAAAATGGAAAAATTGGGCGATACACCAAACTAACTAAGGACCACAAATATTCAGACAATAGACACTTGTTTATAGTGGATGAAACTAGGACTTGCACAACTCATTCATGTATTCTTGCATAAATATTTTATAAAGAGTCCTTGATTCCCATACTTCTAAAAGGAAAAGAAATGCACTGCTAGAAAATATGTTGCAATTTAGACACTAATTATAACTTGCATTAAAATACCATTTTTTCTTAATGGTGCTAGATATGAGACAAAGTTGAAAGGAGAGAATGATGATACCTCACAACCAACTTGATCAAATCAATGATGCATACAAAATAGAAAAGACTAAGATGGCAAAGAAACTTCAAGTCACTATTATTTCAACGTTTGTACTGTAATTCATGTATGTCCAAAAGAGCTACAAAGTATGCCAAAATCTATCATAGGACTCAAAAATTCACTAGTAAAAAAGTTGCATAATCAAAACTAATTACAAAATGAGTACAAAAATGACTAAGTAAGCAAGCTCCACCAAAACAGGTTCTAGAAGCTCTTTGGGTTGGATGGCTTCAAAAAGCCAAAAATATAGCAACTAGATTTTATCCACAAAAGCTCCAAAGTATTGAAATGGCCAAGTTTGACCATGTCAAACATGATGACAACTCAAAATGCCTCCAAAATATCTTCCAAATCTCATAAAGAGTCAGAAAAATATCTCTAATATTAATGGCATATGTTTGCAAACAAACTTCAACTCCCGAAGATTCTCTCAAATGACATAACTCAATGCATATCTCTCCATTTTCTCCTACGACCTAGTCATATTAACACATGTCTCCTATTTTTTTGTATTTGAAAACTAATTTTTAGATTAAATGATTCATAAAATATCATTTAATTCAAGCATTTTATAATATAAAGTAAATCCAAAATAAAAGAACTTAATTGCTATGTAGCAACGTGAACATAGACAAAAGTTTGCTAAGTCAAAAAGTAAAAAATGCTTTAAGTCTTTGAAAAGAAAAACCCACGATGACATTAGTTTGCAACATATTTTTGTAAAAACAAGGAAAAAATGTCATATTTTAATCGACCTCCACTTGACTTAGGGTTTCAACCTTAAAATAAAAAGAAAGAAAAATATTATCTCATTTTTTAGGAAGCTTCAGCAAGAAGTTTATGCCACCGCCAAGCTAGGTTTTATGAAGGATCTAAAGACATTTCATGGAAAATTTTGGAGCATAGAGTGGTTTCCTCATAAATCTTGCACCGAAAAAGTAGCATCAACCTTGGGTAAGTTTTCCACAGTAAAGTCTGCACCATTCTTTGCAAGTAACTTACTGTGCTGAGATTTTCCCAGTTGAAAATGATGAAGATACTTCAATTTATCTGTACGTTTTCCTGTGAGTTTTTTGAGAAAAAGAGCTCAAGCTTGAGCCAAAAATTTGTTTCATATTTCAAATTTTCAGAAGAAAAATGAGGTCGAAATAAAGCCATTTCTGCAACATACAAAATAATCAACATTTTTTGTGTATTTTATGTATTTGCAGCATGAAACTATGTTGTTTTTATGCTCCATATATTCATAAAACACTCCATATAGGGCTCTTGACTGATTCATTACTGTTGGTTTGCAAAAATCATTCATTGACATTGGATTGCATGGGTATACTCAAGTTTTTGTGCCTTTATTTATTCCTTATATGGCTTGGAATTTTTTTATACTATGCATTCTCCCTCTATGGCCGTCTTTCTTTTTACAATGAATCAATGTTGTTCTATAGATAATGAAACAATGGAAAACCTTTCTTTTATCTGTGATATTTTTGTTGATAGATGACTTCATATTATAGCTTTGTATTGCAGCCATATGTTGTTCTACAAGTGCTTGAAGCCATTAATGGGCTATTGGAATTCAAACCTTTTATTGTTTCATCATATTCAACTTGGATTTGTAGGTTGTGGCTTCACACCATTTAATGGTATTTCTAAGAAAAGAAAAAAAAACCCTTCCTTTGTTATGAATTTACTTCGAGCTCATCTAAAACTTAAAATACTAATATGATTCATGGCCCTACATTCACAACTGTCCCAAAAAATAAAAATGAGTTCACCAAATGATTCACAAATCTCCTTTTATATGATAGGCTGTGGCCTTGCTATTTCTTTTTATTTCTCTACTCTATGCTCAGCCATTTGGGTTTTCCTTTCTTCAATGATTGTGATTTTATTGCATTATGATGTGTTGAAATTTGTGGGTTTGGAAAAAAAACCCTAGAGCCCAAAGCTTAGAATTTCTTGTATTCTTAAAATTTCCTGAAAGACCCGATTTCAAAACTCCTTGGTTTCCCCTACCATATTTACTTTTCAAGTATCAAAGATTGTTATTTCATAGGCATCTATGCATGGTTCTGCAAGGTATTTGGGTATAGATGACTAATAAATGACAATCTATAGGCTATCTTTTGCATATGAAAACCCATGAGTTTCGCTCACATGTTATCTACTTAACACTGAACTATCATTTTCTTGAGGAGGTTACCATATCATTTAGATTCTAAACTTCCAACTCTACCTTTGAAAAGATATCTAACTAGTTTAATCACATAAGAATATTGTGCAATAGTTTCTATTCTCAATCTAGATGCCCCCTTTTGATTGGAATATTTTTTTTATATATGAGCTACACAAAAATATTTCAATCTATCACTACTGCAATATGCCAATTGTATATTTTCCAATGCATATAACTAATCCATTATTCATCAGTAAAGGAAAACAATCTTATCAACACTCTGTATACTGAATGAATACTGATATTTCCATATTTACCTTGGCACATTTTTTTTGGCTGTCATGTGTGCATAGCATGTTTCCTTTAATAGAGACAGTCTTGATGATCTTGTGAGAATCATAAACTTGTGGAGTATTTCTCTTTAATTCTGCAACCGTATCTTTGATTAACATACACAATATGATGGATCTGGGGACTACCCTTTGTGAGCAGTGTTGCCAGCATGAATGTCAATCTTATTGCAAACACCCATAAAATCACACTTAATATACTATAAATGGCTGTTAGGATCATGTTTTCCCATGAATCAACCACAAAGTATTGATTCTATTCATTTCTTTGATTCTTCTCATGATAAGCTTTACTTTCATCTATTTAATATATCTATGACTTTCTTTTCATGCCACTATCCCAATGTAAATTGCTATTGTCAAAGTGACAACATTGTCTTAATGGTTAAGCATGACTGCTCCATGTAATTTATGATAACTCTACATTGAGTAACTTGGGAGAAACTCATTGAATCTTTGTGGATGTGCCTCATGACATGTTTCTTTTAACAAGGAGTATCACTATTACTGTGAGATGACTCCCATTAATGATGCTACCTTTCCTTACTAATACAAACATGATTAATGAGATTTGTCAATAGTGATTCAATAAGATATAAAAATGCAATTATCCCTTTATAATGTAATCAGAGGTCAACACACTGAGCTCAACCCTTGTGGGAGCATCATTTACCCGATGTGCTATAACTTGATGAAATAATCTAAAGACATGACAATACCTATAGCTACACATGAAGCAAACAAGTTAGAAAAATTTAGAATACTAATGTTTGTTTAATGCAGATTGAGATTGGTTTATATGTGCATAGTTAAGTGAACATGTATGTTATGTAACCTTTCATTTCTTAGAGAACTGCTCTAACACATTGCTTTGACTTAATGTAGGAAACAAAAGTATAGAAGCTAGGAAGGACAAGTCAACTCGGGCAGCAGTTGGACAAGAAGACACAACAAAACTAGTCATTCTCAAGCAATGACTGGTTACCCTCCGTACATGCACATTTTTTCATCTTCATTTACTTATTCATGTATATATCTATCTTTGTCTACATTGAATAAGAAAAATTTAAACTCACGACTTGTGTGAGTTTATGAATATTTCTATTCAATAAAAATTACTTTTTCAGAAGAGATTTATAAAAATCTTCTTTCGTTTCATGCATTTGTATAAATGCAATGATTTAAATTTCTATAATATTTTAAGTTATTTCATTTGTACATATGAATACAATGTAGGGGAGATAGAAAATGTACCATTTTATTTTAAAAATCAATGGCTCTACTTGATTGAGCCATAGGTGAAAATTTGGTAACAAAGATCTCTAATGTTATGAAACATAGGATAAATTTGTTGATAAATATGGATGAAACAAAGAGAAATGCATAGCAGAAAGGCATTAAAATGTAGTTACAAGTAAAAAAAATTCATACTAAAAGATCTTCTTAAAGAAAGTTTGAAGTTAGAGATATGGTGTTAATATGGAATCTAAGGGTTCAAGATAAAAGGTAACATGAAAAATTTGATGCCCTCTAGTTAGGCCCATCTTTGGTTAGCAACACAAATGGAGAGAATTCATAATTTTTACAAAATTTGATTGGTGAACTTGAATTACCAATACATGGAAAATTATTTAAGCCATACTTCATTTGAGGTATCTTCTATTCCATGTACAATATAATTTATGTATATTTTGTGTACAGTTACTTTGGTTTGCTAGTCTAGTTTTTTCTTTGTGGTATACTCCACCAAATATTTTTTTATCTTAGTTAGATTCTAGAAT
The DNA here is from genome assembly GCA_007258455.2 of Sequoia sempervirens. Lineage (NCBI taxonomy): Eukaryota > Viridiplantae > Streptophyta > Pinopsida > Cupressales > Cupressaceae > Sequoia > Sequoia sempervirens. The sequence goes on from VDFB02058242.1 coordinate 583,950,049, forward strand.
AAATGTAACCAACTAGATCCATTGATAGGTCTTGCAAAATTTTCATTTGGCTCTAGGTCCTTGCCCCAAATTTTGAGCTTTCAGGTCAAAATATAGTGGTTAAGGCATAATTAAACTATGTCTACAGTTTGTCTAAGTCTCAAAGCCCTCCTAAAATCTTATATTTCAAGTGCTCTTGGCACTTTATTCTATTTTAGTGTTGACCTATTGTAGCCAATGCCCAATAATTTAACTCATGACTTATTTCTTCTAAGCCATTTGTCTACTATCCCCTTTTACCTAGCAACACCTATTGAGTCTGTCATCTTTGGTTTTTTATAAATTTTCTTTATGCGTGCCTTTGAAATATTTAATTCAAAATCCTTGTCTACATACTTTATTAAAGCCTAATTCATGTTTATTTATTTACCTAGCTATGGCCCCCTTTTATGAACATTTTTATCCACATGCTTTAAATTTTTTCTGTAAGTTATCTATGAGATCAGTCATTCATTGACAAGTGTTTGTGTCATATTTGCTTCCACCATTCAGTGGTTATTATTTTATTCATAAAAGGATGGTTACAAAACTATGGGAAGCTTCCACCTGGTGAATCTTTACCAAGCAATCAAGAAGGATCCATTAGTCAGTCCCACCAAGTCCAACATGCCAAGCACTAATGCTTTCCACTATTCTACTACACCCTTTGGGTGGACCCACAACAAAACTATGAAAGATCTAGAAGATGAAATGTAGTTGAGCTTTGAATGGGCACATTATCTAAAGGTCAAAATGGTTCCATTTGGAATGATCTAATGTGTATTACACCATTCCACAAGGAGTGTTGTATAAATATTTCATTCGTGCATGGAATTGTAGGAGGCCACCATGTGGCAATGTTTGAGTCATTTGATGGATGAATAAGTGATGTTGAAGAAATGACTAATTATTACAATATAAAGGGAAACTTAAAGGGTGATTATTTTCTATCACATGGCATGATCTTAATGGTTTTTTATCATTCCATAGGCCTTTATCTAAAGTTTTATTTCACAGACGTGGAACTACATGAGGTTACCACATGGATTTTGATGACTTGTTTCCTCAATGACAAGGATTTAGGTGAATTGTAAAGCTACTCCACATTGATCAATTTTATTGGCTAATATTTTTTTAAAGTAATTCAAATCTAATCAAATCCAATTGACAACTCAACACCATTCGATCAAGCTACTCATTGAAAGATCAATGTCCCATATTCAAATCTAAGAAATGGGTAGTTGTGTGCACTCTAGATCACGTGACTAAGAGTAATGGTAGAAATGATGGATTTCTATGCTTGGAAATTAATTATTTCTCCATAAAATCCTTGTACTACGCATTTGAACACTTCACAAAAGCATTTTGAGCATTTGGAGAAGTGAATTTTCTCAACTTTTGAGCTATTTTGTGTCAAACTAGGTTTTTTGCATCTAAAAAGAAGTTAAGTTCTTTTGCAACTAAATTCTTTCTTAATTTCCATTAAATTTACTTGTGGATACTTTTTGTTATGTCAAAATCAAATTCTTAGGTTTATCTTGCACTAGAGTATTATTTCTTGCACTCCAATTATCTAAAATTTTGTCTAGTTTGTTTAATTTATGATGAGAACCCTAAATTTGTTAATAAACCCTAACTTTTTCTTTAAATTAATTGCAAAATTCCTCCTCCCCAGGGCCAATATTCTATTTCCACCCCAATTCAAGTATTAAATAAGGATTTAGTTGCCCAATTATGTGGGTCAACCATTAAAAGTGTTAGAGTACAAGGTCTTGTGTCAAATAAGGGTTTGGTGGATCATTTCAATGACTATAGGGATACTAACCTCCCCATAAATATAGGATGGTCACTATATTGCCACTAGTATGCAAATATGAATGCATCAGCTCCCACATCCAACATGTGGAGACTTGACCTAGGGAAATTTGTGGTTCCTAATGTCTTCTCGGATGTAGACCTATTAAAGGTAGTTGTATTCAACTCTGATGAATCAATTAGGGTAGTGAGATCTACAATGCACCAAGTCATGGTTATGGTTGATAAAGAAAAATTTTCACACATATTTAAACTCAATATGGATGCTAACAAACCCATTGATTGAGGCTTTCAAGAAGAAATATATTCATAATAGAAGCACTTATGTAGTAGCCTTGCTATCAAAATTCAGAATGAATGATCACAATAACAAGAGTGTTAGAATCTAACCAATGTAAACATAGCCTTTTAAGGTTGATATTTTTGAGAATTACTTCTCTACAACTCATTATTCATTGCATTAGATCCTTTGATTTGAAAAACATGAAGTTATCCCCATTTATTTCATGTACATGGAAGCTGGCATTTAGAATGTCATGGTGAATGATGAATTGATTATGAAACCTATATTTCTACTGTTATCCATAAGGGATTAATGAAAATAAAGAAGGGTGAGCCAGGGATCAAATTTTGGAGGTATTCTCTCTTATGCCACATGTTCCTATTCAGGGGAAGGCTAGAATTTAGCTCTGTAGTATAGATTAATGATCTTGATGAGAATGAAGATCAACTCCTTGTCCAATGTTGGACCCATTTGTTGGATATGCATTATGGATAGTTAAGCTATGTTACTATTAGAAACCACTTTGTTGCAAGGATCCTATATTTCCTACAAGGTCAAATGCCTAGGATGTCTATAGAAATGCTACATTTTGCGAGGCTTATGGTGAGAAGTTTAAACTTGGGCATCTAGCATAACTAGGGTGATTTTATACTTCATTCAGATTGCACTATCCTAAGAGTATATGGAAGCATTATAGGACCTCATGTCCTACCAAGATTTGTACCTTTGAGAATTGGATATTTAGAAGTCATATGATAACTAGCTGTGGTAGAGGAGGTACATTTGGCAAACCAAAGGAAAGGTTCATTCTTCCCTTCTCTTAAAGTATTCTCCAATTTTAGCATGAACAAGGAAGGGTGGAAACAAATATATGAAAAATTTAAACCTTTCAAAATAGCTGAAGTGCAAGAAAAAAGTTTTTACCCAAAAGGGGTTTGTAAATGAACTCAAAGTAAGAATTAAGAGGTCAAAATTCTTCCACCAAATTGATTATAGAGAAGATGTAATAAAAATTATCCTAGATGAGAAAGAGGTAAATATGAGAAAGGTGAAGTGGACTAACTTTTAGAGGAGTGAAGAAGAAAAGAAGAGGAAATATGCTTCTTAAAACGGAGCATATATTGATGTTGATGATCCTATCCTTAGGATCCAAGTTGTGTGGAAAAATATTGATAATTTTATTAACGAGGCTCCTCAAATTGAGGAAAGAGAAAAATGGAAGGCCCAAGTTTTGTAGGAGAGTCCTACATATCAACCACCAAAAGCCACACCTTATATATTTAGGAGAAAACCTAAGGGATTTTCCATGAGGGAACAAACACATCCCCCACCATAAGTATAGATGCCCCCATCAAGTTCAACACAAAATGTACTAGAATATTTGATTCTCCTCCAAGAGAGTCATCACCTAAAAGGATGAGGGTTGGAGAGGTTTCCTTGGTAGATTATCCAGTTGCTCCTAAGGAGAAATATGAGTATGAAATAATAGGAGATGATATCTTGCAAGAAATTCCATATATTCTCAAATAAATGAGAATGTGCCTCCTCCAATAAATAGAGTAATATAAAATATTCTTTGAGTCATTGACCACACTAAGGATTTTAGGGAATTGTCTTGTAGCAAGTTTCTAGATGATGATTCATTTGCTAATTATCTAAAGTTCATGGAAATCCTTTGGAGATGTAAGAGAGAAGATTATGAAAAGTTATTGAATGATGAAATGGATAAGTCTCCAGGAGAAAAATAAAAAACAAGTATCTAATAGGGTGGTAACACTAATGATTTTTGAACAAAAAGAGGTCACCCCATAAGAAGGCTTAATATTAGCGAAGGAAAGTGGAATACTCCTACTACTAGAATGGGATATAGCCTATGTCATTGCTCTAGATATGATCAAGAGACAAGATGCTGAAATATTTTCTATAGAGGATGAGGATCTATTTGCACTATTAGGATCAGGGTTTAATCCAAGATGGGAAGCCCTTGATATTTTCCCCCTAGCCCAAAATACTAACAAACTAGAAGTAGAAGATCTTATAGGGTAATTAAGAGGAGGATTTATCATTAAAATATTTGTAGATACACCAGTTATTGAGGCATCAACTTTTTCTATTAATGTTGCATAATTTAATAGGACAAAGATTGAACCATTGCAATAAAATTATGATAAATCTCTAAAATTTTACCAAGACCTACTAAATAAATATAACAAGGCTAAAGAAACTATAGCACAAGTACAACAAAAAAATCATCCATAGTAGTAAGAACCACTCCCTCCACTAACTTTTATGGCCATAGTTGTGAGGGGAGATAGATCAATGGTGGCAAGTACTTCATCATCCCCATCCCAAAGAGCCAAAAATGAAAGAAGGGTCATTCTTGAGTAGATAAGCACATATGCAGAATATTTGATGCACTAAAAAGAGGACAAGCATGAAAATAATATGCTTGTAATATCAAATATGTTGGGACACCTAATGGGGAAAATATTAAGGAAAATAGATAATTTTCACAAAAAGTATTCTTTAATGGTGAGTACAGTTGGTAGGTTTGCAAGGGATAAGATGGAGCCCATTCCTCTAATGAGAAAATAGATTCCCCAATTGAATTATTTAATTTGTATGATCAAAGGATCTACATATGATCCAAATAAGACTGGGGAGATTGTCCAACATACCAAATTGTCAATACAATGGGAGAATACTAGGGATTAGTTGATCCCTTAGAAGACAAAATAAAATAAATAATTAAAGAGTTTGATGATAGAAAATTGGGAATATTTCCTAATATAATGAAGGCCAATGGAGAGGTCAAGCCATGTGGAGAGTGAAATGAACTATTTAAGAGTATCATAGCAACACTAGCTTACCTTATATGTGAAAAGGATCCAATGGATATAGAGATTTTGAAGAACAACTTGGATAACCTCTAGGACACCAACATATTCTTAGAAGAGTTTGATAATGAAGTTGATCAGGTGGTATTGAAATATGGTACATATAGAACAAAGTTAGATGAATTTTTTTCATTCAATTGGCCAACAAAAGAAAAATACACATGGGATGACAGATACATCAAGTTGCTAGAATTATAAAGTTTTAGATGATGTGGCTTAACTATTGTTATTTTTTTTATTAAGATGGAGTCATGCCTTTGTCTTTTCTACACATGCAGTGCCAAGATGGACTTCAACATCTTCAACAAGAGTTTATTCTTCTAGTGGGCTTGGGTTTTTTTCCTTATATGCCATGTCAACATCTCCTAGACCTTTGATATCAAATAAAGATAAAAAGGAAGCAGAAAAATTTGGTTACCACTATCTTCATCAAGAATTTTTTGAGGAACAAAGAATGTACAATTCTAATGATAACTATATTTGTCCTTTATGGAACCTTCTCCCCATAGGAACTTGTAATCATATTTTGTATTGTATTTGTATGTCAAATGAAAATGTGACATGTGTAATTTGGATTGAGGCTTGTGTTTCTCCCTTGTTTCTATATAGGGAATTCAAGGACATTTGTGCATGATCTAAGAGATTATTTTCACTACAAAGCATTTTTGTAATAGATTCTATGATTGAGTCTATGTCATTTTCTGAATAGGATTTTTTATAGTTGGTAATTTTTTATAATAGTACTAGCATCCATGAATAAATATAAAGAGGCATATTTTCATCCCAATTATCTCCTACATGTATTCATTCCATAGTTTATGAATAAAATTGTAGAGAAGGGGAATTCACTACTCACGAGTCTCTTTATTCTCAAGAGATTCCTAGGGAATGAATTTACCTAAACTAACTCAAGGAATAATGCTCAAGTGACAGGGTAAAAGGGAAAGAGTTCCAGAATTAGAAAGAGCAGTGAGCTTTCAGTTAAAGGACGTGAGCATGGAAAATGGATAGTAGTTCAAAATGTTGGTATATTGTATGGATTGAAAATTGAGAATGTCACAGAAAATGATAGAGAAACTATTTCTACTTTGACTACTAAGAAATCTTGGAATGCAAGAAAGCAACAAAGAATAGCAAAGCTGAAGTAAAGTAAACTAAACTAAATAACTAAAACATAAGTGGTAAGGACAAGGGGAATAAATAAAATTCTCACAACATCCCAAGTGATGAAGCCTCTGAAAAGTAGATATATTTAACACTAGCACACATAAGATCAAGGAAAAATATTTGGGGCCATTTAGGGGCTTGCCTCAATCAAACCCTAATTTTGGTGTTCCCACCTCTATGGATAGCTAGCTAGATAGAGAGAAATAATAAGAAAAAATGAAATGAATGAAAGAGTGATAAAAGAAAACCCTACTCAAGGAGAAGAACCCATAACATAAAATAGGGATGCAGTAGATAGAGGATGTGAGAAATCCCAAGATTCTCAAAGACACAAGATAAGTAGGATATCAACTGCAAGCCTTAAGGAAGCTAGAGAGAAAGAGCAACAACTGCAACATCCAAGAGAGTAGAAAAGAGCATTGTAAGAACATGAGAGTGTTTTTGTAGCAAGTTGTAGAGAGTTTTCCAAGAAATATAGGGGTATGTGCAAGATCATCATGGAAAAAATAGGCCCTTAAGTGGTGAAAATTTTAGAAAATCATAGTTAGGAAACTTGACGTAAAAATTTGAATAAGTTATCTATATTATTTAAAAAATATGTAAGAATATAATTTTTAAAAAATTGAATGTATTTTCTAAACTACTAGGTTTATTTATTTTTAAATCCATTTGGTGAAAATTTGAAATTTCAATGCAGTAGTACTTAAATTTCAGGGAAAAAATAATAAGTAGGTGTCTGTCTGACCACCTTAACCACAATAAAATGATAATTATTTTTTAATATTTTAGATATAAGTAGAGGACTCATGTCTTGATGTGATGTATTTTTTTTTTAAATTTTTTCCAAGTAAATAATTAATTATGATTTTTTATTACAAATTTAAAAATATAAAAACTCGTGATGTCTAACCATCTTAACTTGGTCAAAACTTCATGAAATTCAATTTTTTTAATCCTATAGTATGGGAAGCATAGAATGTGACACATGTTTTAGATTAAAAATGTGATACCATTTGAAAGCTATAGATTTTTTCAATCAGCCTATCAATCAAGACTTTAGTCATAATTAAAATAGAAAATGAATAATAATTATTTATTAAATTAAAAGTAAAGCATAATTTATATTGGTGGAAATCTAAGAATCTCCTTTAAAAACCCTTTTCATTTCATCAATTTTGGGTAAAAAAAAGTCGTCAGCCACATACCCTACACATACCCATCATATCACCACTTTTTGGCCCATCATGATCCTGCACATGCCCATAGCAACAAGGCAAGAGAATGTCCAATTGAGAAGCAAGAAGCTAGAGAGAGATACCAAGAGAGATCAAGAAGACCAAATGAATTAGAAAGATGAATTTTAAAAAGAGAATAGGAGGGAAAAGAAGCTTACAATGCATTACCACTGAAAAAAGTAGCTGACAAGTGGAAAGGCACTTGGAAATGGTCATTTAAATGTCAAAATTTCACAAGATTATAGCATGGCGCATGGACATCCATGCAACATGTTAGTGTCTAGACACATTGTGCTACAAAATAATGAGAACAAGGAAAGCATAAGGTTCAACACAAAGTTGGCACATAAAGGTAGCTATTGAAAAGGGGTCCTTGAACATCTTGAGAGGGAAAAGGTTGATGCAAGGGCTAAAATGAGACTACACAAGTCTAAGGGAGTGGAAACTAAAGTGGATATAAAAATGTATGTGAAATTATAAGAGGTGCAATTTTATGACATTAAATTTTCCCCCCACTTTAGTGGGCATATGAATCTATGGTAGTATGCACACTAAAGGAAATATACTAAACATAAATAACATCATGATGGAAAAAGGATACTATAAAGGAAGCATATAGCTCTTTGAACCAAGGAAGCATTCCTCCAAGATAAAGGCCTACAAAGCAAATTCATTAGACAAGAAAGATCTGCACATGACAAGGGTAGAACATAAAAAAGTCACTACATCATGGGGTTAGAACATATAAAAACACATACACATAGGAGCATGAAAAACTAACAAGATTTAAATCAAAAAAGTGAAAGATACCTATATGTAGAAGGTTGTCTCAATACTACACATCATCACCAAATTAGGAAATAATACAAATAATAATTCTTAAATAGAGAGAAGGTAAGGATTGATTGCTTCAAGAGAAGAATGCATACAATAGATGGGAATGAAATCAATGTCGAACAAAGAAAGAGGTATATGCTCAAGATGAAGAAGATGTAGGTCTTCAATCTGGTATATACCTAGACATGAAGAGAAAAGAGAAGGCTCCATAGGTACTCGGTCATGTAGAAATTGAATAAAGGCTCTATAGGTGCTCGATATTGTAGAGAGAAAGCACTTCACAGGTTCTCAGTCTTGCAAAGGGGGCACAATAGGTTCTTGATCCTACAGGGCCTAATGTGAAAGGACTCTACAAGTGCTCAATCCTAAAGAGTTTGATGTGAAAGGCCCTTATAGGTGCTCGATCCTACAAGGAAAGATTGATGCAAAGGATCACTATAGGTTCTTGGTCCTAGAGAGCAAGACTAACCAAATAAGCCTATGGCTACTACAAGCTACATTGCAAGATGATCACAAAAAAAGATAGGTCTAGTTAAGCTGACCCCAAGCTAGACACAAAGATATAACAGGTTTCCCCCAAGCTAAAAACAACATAAAATATGAGATATTGCAAGAAATTCAAGAATTCTTTTGAGAAGAAGGATTTCAAAGGAGGTTCCTTCAACAGGGAACCCTTTAAGACACCAAGGGTCCCATTCAAAGGAATTCTCCAATTGAAGATAGAAAGAAGAGAAGGGGTCCTTAAGAAGGATGCACATCTCTAGAAAAAATTATCACTACCCCCTAGCATACATGGGAGGATAAGCATGTGAGATACTATTGTGTTGCTACCATAGAAAGAGTATGGTTGCACACAATAGTGTATGACCATGAATGGAAATGAGCAAGGAAAGTTACGAATGCCACATAGTGGGCATCAAATCAATAGAAGGGAGGTATAAGAACTTGATGAGAAGATGCTTAGAATGGACAAGATAGAGAAATCAACATATTGTAAGACACTAAAGGGATATTTTTTTAAGAGTAGGTGCCACTAAAGCCTGGCCACCACTAGCCATCTCACATAAGTGTATGAAATCAGGGTCAAACTTGATTGTGACTACTTGATTGTTATGAATGAACTTAATATATTTATGCAAGGTAGATAAGACTGCACCCATAGTATGAATCCATAGTCTACCAAGAAGAATATTATATGGTAATTTTTCTTATATAACATATACAAGGGTGGGTACAATAATTGGTCCCAACCTCAAAGGAAATATTATTGTGCCTAGGTATTTCTAACTAACATTATCAGATAGATGAATGTATAAGGAAGAAGCAACAAGAGAAGATGAATCTATTTTCATTTTCGGTAATAGATCAATGCTACATACATTGAGAATTGAACTAACATCAACAAGAGTATGTCTATAATCATTAGAGAGTCCACTTGCTTCTTTACTTCTAGAGGTGGGAGTTCATGTGGATATAACACAATATTCAATGAATCTGCATAAATATGTTCTATCAATGTATTAACATCCACTAGCCTAGAAAAATAAGGCAAGAAAGAAGGCAATAGAATATTTTTTAAGCTTCCTAAAGCATTCCTTGATAAAACTATAGTAGATTGAAGCAAGTCCCACAGTGAGATTTTGATCAGAGTAACACAAAGTTGCTCGAAAAGATCATAATAACTAGGTGATGTAATTTTAGGTTTAGGTGCTTAAGGAAGGCTTGGTTGAGAATATGGTAAATAAGTAGGTTGAGAAAAATTTAGTTTATTCTTTCTATTATTATAAGTATGGGCTACTAGTCTATAAGAAGGAGCCTTAGAAAGATCAAGAGAATCATTGTTAAATGGAACACCATTAATAGAATAAACTATTTTAGGAGAAAGACTGGCTAGAGTCAGATAAATGATAGATCTCTTAGGCCTTTGAGGCATGATAGAGACATATATGATATTTATGGATTCCTTACAAATTATAGAGGAATCATTTGAATAAATATTATCAACATCTATCCTTGAAGGATCTGATGTGAGAGGAGATTCATCATTCACTAATGCATCATCTCTAGAAGAGAGTGCATTGGAATGAAGAGAAGGTAGAGTAATGTTAAGAAAAGTATCAATGGTTTCATCTTCTTGCAACAAAATATCCTCAGAAGTGAGGAATTTCATGAGAAGGATCAAAGATACAGAGTGATAGAAAAATCCAAGTCACCATCACATGCATGAAATGGAACATCATCAACACTTTCAATAAAATTAGAAAATAAGCTAATAAAATAAGATAGAAAATGCATTTTTAAAATAGTAAGCTAAAGATAATAAGTAATGAATAAAAAATCCAGCCAAAGGCTAGTGCATTAATTCTACTTTGATGATATGGAATGGGGTTTAGGGAAGCGCCCCAATTTTTCTTGAGGGGTAAATATTTAATTAGTCTTTTTTTTTATGGAATGAGTGTTCACATAGGGTTCAAAAAAATGTAGAGAAGGGGGATTCTCTACTAACAAGTCTCTTTATTCTCAAGAGAGTCCCAAAGAACGAACTACCCTAAACTACCTCAACGAATAATGCTCAAGTGAGGGTAAAAAGGTGAGAGTTCTCGAATCAAAAAGAGTAGGTCACATAGGTTTTTCAGATAAACTAGTGAGCTTTCAAACAAAGGATGTCAATGTGGAAAATGGACAAAACCATAGTGCAATGGAGTCCCAAAAGTGTGCTAGCATCTCATAGGGACTACAAATCGAGAATGTCATAGAAAATGACAGAGTGGCTCTTTCAACTCTAACTGCTAAGAAATATTGGAATGTGATAAAGTAATTTAGAATAGAAAATATAAAGTAAATTAAAGTAAAGTAACTAAGTAAAACATAAATTAAAAAGCTAAGGGGAAGAAAGAAAATTCTTACAACCTGATGAGCCTAGTTTTTGGTCCAATTTTGGGTAGAATCTATTGTTTATTTAATGGCAATTGTCATGAACTTTGATGCTAAATGTTGATATTTTCATAATGTTTCCCTCAAACCATAGAAATTGGGCTTATCATATCTCTACAATTTTTAATGACATTGGCATATTATGCAGATTATCTATATTTATTTTTCATGTGGTTAATGACTATTCCTTAAGGTGGTTATAGATATGTAGTTATTGTGTGTACTGACATGCCATGTAGATTTAATTTGAGGATGCTAAGTTGAGGAAGGTGCCACTAGCTAGTCATACACTATAACGTCGAACAAAGGAATCACTTAAGGTCAAAGTAGGTTCATGAAAAAATATTCCTCATGTAACTGAATGTAACTTTCTTGTAATGGAATTTAATGATTGATCAGATGTGGGCATTAGTGATGTGCTAAATTTGCATTTGGACCTACATGTCTAACTCGATTCAATGCATGCATAATTGTTGCCACTCCACTTTCTCTATTTTCCCTAAATGGCATCCTCCCAGTCATGGAGTTGACCGCCTTGTTTAGTTGATAGTATAAATAAGGATCTGATGCTCCTTCTTTGAATGTTGCACAATTTTATATTGTACTTGCACTCTCAAGTTTTTAGTAATACAGATAAATTACTCTTTTGTACTTATATGATTTACAGTAAATAAAATAAAGTTTTGAGTCCAAGCATCTAAGTCCTTATTAGTTTTAGAGGATACTTATCCAAGGGGGCCCACCTGGTGAGTAATATATCCTTTTAGTTTAGTATTACTTGTTGTTTAGAAATTAGTTATAAATTTGCACTGATTGTTCCTACAACCACTAGAATTCCATTTTGTGACTATTGCTGCAGCCAAAGCAAACAGAGTAGTGCCCCATTTGTTTCTCATATTTTCATTCCTATTATGCATTTTAGTTTTATGTAATTGTTGATTGATGATTGGCATTTATTGTATTCCCTTCTAAGCAATTTACTTTCAAAATTTTATGTTCCTTAGCTGTAGAATGAAAATGGCTACTTTGGGTTCCTAGTACACATACTGTGTTGACCCATTTCAAGTTCATGTCCCTAGGTTGACAAGTCAAATGCACCTCCATGATGATTGAAATAAATATTCAGGTTAGATGTCCAATCTTTGAATCATAGCTATGAGGGCTTAGTTATGAAATCATTTTAGGAGGCCAACATTTTTGGTGCTATTACCGGGATGGTGTCAAACTAGGAAGTCTTTTGGAGTCATTGGTAGTTTTTCTTTTTGTAGTGTTTCTGGAAGTTGTTCTTAGTATAATCCTCCTTTAGGAAGTAATAACCCCCCTCATTCTTTACTAATTCTTTGTGTGAGCTGGTTGATAGTGAGTGATATTGCATGCATAGAGGAAGGAGAAGGGATGATTATGGGAGATTCCTACCTAACAATTCTAATCCATTCTAGCTAGTTGAATATTAGAATCTACCAAGAGAAGAAGAAGAAGATCCACACCCCTTTATTAATGTATTTCCTGATCTAACCAACTCTGAACTCTCCTATGAAGACCAAAATCAGCTTGAGAACCCCTTTGCTTTGGAACTACATCAAGTAAGCATGGGTGATGCAAATAGGAACAGACCTAACCAACCAACTTTTCCTTTCCCCATTTCCCATTAGAATGAATTTGACAACATCAAGAACATCCCTGCTTCAACACTCCCCAAGTTTTATGGAATTGTCATAGAAGATCCTAATACCTTTTTATTTGAGTTTGACATACTCTACAAGAGTTATTATTATACTACTGATGCCCATTGTATTAAGCTATTTCCTACCACTCTAAAAGAGGTTGCATTAAGATGGTTCATGAGCCTAGGCAGAGATACTATGGAAACTTGGGAAGAAATGAAGACAAAATTCCTTGAGAAATACAAGGAATATTGTAGGGGAAGTGACATGAGAGGAGGTGACATTTTTAGGATGTAGAAAAAGGAAGATGAGAGCCTGGAAGATTATATTACAAGGTTTATATTTTTCCTACAAAAATCTCCACAACATACACTTAATGAAGACTCAAAAAAGTTTTTTTCCCCGAGAGGAATCAATGATAGCTTCACTAATTCCTTGGACCTCATGGGAGGAGGAGATATCTCTCAAGTTCCTTGGGAAGATATCAAGAAAATATGCCATAACTACTCTAGGGAAACTTCAAAGAAAGGGAGAGCTTACCAATCTACTATGGGTAAATCAACTACCGATGGAGTTTCAAGAATGAAGATTACTCATTTATTGGCAGACTTCAACCAAGACATTATAAATAATCTAGCTACTTAGCTAGATACACTTTAGGCCAAGAAGAAGCAAGAGGAGGCAAAGGCAATGTTGACAGAGTATTTTCCCCACTACAAAAGAAAAAAGAGGGACTGTAGATGCAAGATGGTAGCTAACCTTGAAAGCAAGCAGATTCCACCTAAGTTCAAACCAATCTAGATTGAAGAATACCAAGTCTATTATGTTGCACAAAGGAATTATTATGGGGTCCAAGACAAGGTATGCCACTGGATCCACTATCTTATGTTGGGCCATATTTTAATCCCTATTCATCTAGTAACCAATGGCAGCCTCCATATCCATCTAGCTATGGAGGATATCCACCATAGCCTTGGAGTAACCCTCCAAATGCTTGGCCCAATCATCAAAACTGTCCACCCCAGTGGTAGCAACCTTAGGGGAATTGACAACAATTTCAAGGGCATTGGCAGCCACCTCAAGGAAATTCATAGTAAACAAATCAATGGAGGGGAGGACAACAATGGCCTGCCTAGACAACTAGTTACATACAACCACCTTCTTAGCCCCAAAAACTGACTATAATGCCTCCACCTACTAATCGAAGCTCAAATGCACCTAAACCTACTCAACTACCAGCTCATCCCACACCCAATCCAAATAAGAAACCACAACACTAGCCTGCATACTTTGTTGATTCAAACCAATTCCTTGCATATGCTATGAGTGTAAGTGACATCCAATTATGTTCAGGAACTACTCTACCAGTCTCTTCCAAGCCCATTATCATTGAGATTCCTATATAAGAGGAAGAGGAACCTTTGAATGATCCCATTCAACCAAGTGTACCTAAAATTCCTGAACCAATCCAAGTCAAGCAGACTGAACAAGAGCCACCATTTCCTTAGAGATTAGAAGTTTCCAAGAACAAGGAAGAATATGAGGATACAAATATTGACATCTTGGATCAGCTGAAGCATATATGTGTTTAGATACCTCTATTTCAGGCCATAAAGGATGTTCCAATCTATGACAAGGCAATAAAAGAAGCATGCCTCAAGAAGCCAAGTAGGAAAAAGAAAGACCCAACTACAGTTCATGTGGTGGGACAACTAGCTGACATCATGCTAGGAAAAGTGACTATCCCCAAGTGTAATGACCCAAGTAGTCCTGTGGTAGCAGTTGTTATACACAAGATACAAATTAAGAATGCTCTAATTGATTTAGGGGAAGCAATAAATGTAATGACCAAGGACATCCTGCAACAACTAAACGTTGCAAACATGAGATCAACTCCTACTCTCCTATAGCTTGCTTATAGCTCTATTGTTAAGCCTAATGGTGTAGTGGAGGATCTTATGGTAGTTTTAGACTCCTGGGAGTACCCAATAGACTTTATGATTCTTTCTCCTAGAGCTACACTAGGCGGGTATCCCATTATTCTTGGAAAGCCTTGGTTAGCAACTACAGATTCATACATTGGATCTCGTTTAGGTGACATGACCATTTCAAATGGGAAGAGCATAAAATTTTTGTTCTTTATCCTCTTGCTCAGCCATCTCATGATGAAGATAATCCCGTATGGCCACATGTTGGTGAAGAGGCTGAGGAAGTTAATTCTATGGCATAGGTTATGATGCTAGGCAGAAGCTCTTTCATGTAGCTCTAAGATGAGGATGAAGTATTGGATAACATCATTCAAAACCATTGTGAAGTGGATGAAGCATCATCTTATCATTTTGCTACTCCAATCAAGAGACTTTTACCTACTCTTCTTGTAGCCACTATTCCTGCAGACATTCTTCTTGCAACCATTGTTCCTACATACATTCTTCCTACAACCATTGTTCCTAGAGACATTCTTCCTACAACCACTCTTCATGTAGGCAGACTTCCTGTAGCAATAGGTATGTCCCATACATTTCTGCCATATGAACTAAAGGTACCATATGTTAATGAAGCAACCATGATAGAGTTAACTACACAAGTCCAAGTGTTGGAAGGAAAATATCTAAATGTTAAAATAAAACTAAGTGAAGAACAACAATTGTTGTTGAAAAACTTATTAAGGACCCATCAAAATGGATTTGTGTGGGATTATCATGATATGAAGGGACTAGACTCTAAACTTTTCACACACAAAATTTACATCAGAGATGATTGCACCCCAGTAAGATAGCCACAAAGAAGAATTAACCCTGCACTAAGAGAAATTGTAAAAGGGGAATTGTAGAAATTACTAGATGCAAGATTTATCTACCCTACTTCAGATAGTCAATTGTTGTCTCCATTAGTGATTGTGCCTAAGAAAGGAGGGAAATTGTGATTTTGTGTTGATTATAGGGAACTTAATGATGCCACCAAGAAGGACCACTTTCCCTTACCCTTCATTGATCAAGTTTTGGACACACTTGTAGGAAAGTGATACTTTTCTTTTCTACATGGATTCAACAACTACAACTAGACCCAAATTACACTAGAGGACCAGGAGAAGACCACATTTACCTATCCATGGGGGACCAATTCCTACTCGATACTCCCATTTGGCTTATGCAATGCACTTGCAACTTTTCAGAGGGAAGTCATTAGCATATTCTCAGGCATTTCTCATGATTGCATAGAAATTTATATGGATGACTTTACCACTTATGGTGTTGATTTTAATCAAGCATTGGAAAATCTTAGGAGAGTCCTATAGAGATGTGAAAACCAAAACTTTTCCTTAAATAGTGAAAAGTTCTTCATGATGATGCAAGAAGGTGTAGTTCTTGGCCACTACATCTCCCACAAGGGAATTCAAGTAGATCCTGCAAAGATTGAGGTAATCAAAAATCTTCCCACACTTGAAAAAAAAGAAGGATGTTAGGAGTTTCTTAGGTCATGTAGGATATTATAGGTGTTTCATCAAGGATTTAAGCAAGGTACTAGAACCATTGTATACTCTTCTTACTAAAGATGTTGAATTCTAGTGCAATGAAGCTTGTGACAAGGCATTTTCTGACTTGAAGACAACTTTGACTCATGCTTCTATACTCAAAGGGCCTAATTGGGAACTTCCTTTCCACACCTATACTAATGCATCAAATTATTCCATACGAGTAGTCTTTGGATAGAAAGAAGGAGCTATTGAAAATTCCATTTACTTTGTCAGCAAAAAATTACAAGGAGCTGAATTCAACTATACAGTGACAAAGAAAGAAATGTTGGCAATAATTTATGCATTGAACAAATTCAGACATTAGATAATAGGCTACCAAATATTTGTGCATACTGATCATGCAACCATTAGATATCTCATGAATAAACCTTTGATCATAGGTAGGTTGGAAAGATGGCTATTTTTGAGGTAGGAGTTTGATATAACCATTGTGGATAAGCTAGGGAAGGCCAATGTTGTTTAAAATTTTCTTTCAAGGCTGACTACATCAAAAGACAATCAACCCATAGATGAATCTTTTCCTAATGAGCATCTATTCTCCCTTAGTATAAAAACACCTTGGTATGCTAACATAGCCAATTATTTGGTTATAGGTAGAGTTCCTTCTCACTTCTCTCCAAAAGAGAAAAGGGCACTCATTGGAAAATATTTTCTTTTCTCTTGGATTGTTGGATGTTTTTTTTATACTGGACTAGGCCATGTCATGAGCAGATATGTGAGAGAAGATGAGACATATGACATTTTGCATGCATGTCACAACGAACCATGTGGAGGAAAATTTTTAGCCAAGAGGACAACAATGAAGATTTTGAACACAGGATATTACTAGCTAACACTCCACAAGGATGCAAGAAGGTATACCAAAAAATGTGATAGATGTCAAATAATGGGAAAACCAACTAGATATAATGAAATTCCACTTTGTCCTCAAGTAGTAATCACTCCCTTTGACAAGTGGAGATTGGATTTTCTGGGACCCATTGACCCTCCATCAAATGGTAAGTCTTATATATTGGTATGCATTGATTATGTGACAAAGTGGGTAGAAGTTAAGGCCATGAAGCATGCAAGAGATAACAAGGTTGTGGAATTTTTTTATGAGGAGATTTTCACAAGATATGGAGTCCCAAGAGAAATAGTGACTGATCAAGGGGCTCAATTTACATCAATCCTTGTTGCAACACTGATTAATGAGTACAACATAAGGCACAAGAAGTCTACTCCTTATCACCCCCAGGCTAATGGCCAAGTTGAGGTGACCAACAGAGAAATTGAAGCCATTCTAACCAAAATGGTAGCTATTCATAGAAAGGATTGGGAAAAAGGATTACCAGAAGCTATTTGGGCCTATAGGACAACCTAGAAAACAACTATAGGCTTTACTCCATTTGAGTTGATGTATGGAAAGACAACTGTGATGCCCATTGAATTTGAATATAAGACTCTTCAGACTGTAGCAGATTTGGGCATGGATATTTCTGAGGCATAGAGAGAAAGAATCATGCAACTCAATGCTTTTTATGAGATAAGGAGAGAAACCTTGCATCATACAAAGGTAGTACAAAATCAAAGAATCCAGTGGCATGAAAATATTATCAAGGATAAGAAATTCCAACTAGGAGATTAGGCTCTGCTCTATGACTCAAGATATCAAGACAATGTAGGAAAATTGCATACAAGGTGGCTAGGACCATATGAAGTCGCTGAGGTCTTTCCTAATGGAGTTTTTCAACTTAATACCATTGAACCTATTAGATTCAAATTAATTGTCAATGGTCATTGCCTCAGATTATAGCACAAGCCAGATTCCAAAGAAGAGTTCCTACAACAATTCACCTAGCATTCATCACCCGAGCTTCCTATAGCTGAAGGAAGTGGACCTAGTGCCCATCCTCCTAGCTAAATAAGGTACACACTCATCATAATAAAGACTTTCACTCTTGTGGAAGTCCATTTCTTCACCCATCTACCCATTCACCCATCTATCACTACCCTTCTCTCTCTTCCATCACTTCATTCCACCTCACCTCATTCCACTTCATTTTCACTAATTGCTCAATTTATTCCCTAAAAAGGTGAATGATACTTTCTCCGTGATCTTTGCAAAAAATCCTCCACACATTCAGGTATGTGCACATTAATTGATACCTTTTAATGATCTTTTAAGTTCATTAATTTAATCAATGTACATTAGTATAAATGTTCACATAACATGTCATTACTCCCTGTCAAATCACCACTCCCATCTCGCATGTGTGGACACATCTCTAAATTTAGGTTGGGGGGAAAGAAAAATATGCAAATATATTTCACATGTGTTAATTTATGCTAGGCTACATCAAAAAAATTCAATGAGCCAATTTGAAATCTGAGTGAGAGGATGACTCGCATGTGTGAAGTGACACTAACTGCAACTACCATTTCTTCCCATCATAATTCCCCTTTATCACTCCTTCTCTTTCCATTATTGAGTCTATCATAATCTTGAGTTGCAAGAAAAAAGTTAAAACAAAAGAAAGGGAAAATTTAGTTGATATTGGCACTGGAAATTTAGTAGGTATTGTGGGAAGGTGTTTTGTTTTCAGACAGGAATTGCAAGAAGGAAATTTTGTAGAGTAATAGTTGATTGTCGACAATGGGAGGAGGGATAATTCAAAATGAGCCCTCAGTTCATGATGTTTTATTGTAGAATGCACAATGCTTGGCCAAATTTAGAAATTGTGGATGGTTAGATTACTTCTTGAAGCTAGATGGCTTTGATGAAAGCATTGCCCTTGGATTTTCCCAAACATTTTTGAAAGGAAAATCTATAGTAAAAGGGTTGGAGGTTGTGGCAACTGAGGAAAGAATTGAAGAGGTTATAGGGTTACCTGCTAATGGCCAACATTACCCTACCTACAAAGATGCTAGGTCAGATAGGGCTGAGTTTATAGTACACAGGGTCCCTCCAATCAACATGGATAAACAGGGTGCAAAAAGAACCTATTTGCCTAAACCATGGAAGCAGACAACCGTCTACATTATAAGGTATCTCAATAATGAAAGTCATCTGTCGAACCTACATTCAATACATTTCAAACTCTTTAGTCACATGAGGCATGGAAGGAGGATGAATGTGCCTAATGTGCTATACAATCTTCTCTCAATCATGGCAATTGAGACCAAGAAAGCTAGGGAAAATTTTGTTTCCCACCATTGTATGATTAAATTGCTAGTTGAAAAGTCTTTGCATGACGTGTCTAGAATGACCTAGGAAGAATTTATAAACATTGATCAAATTAGACCTGAGCACTTGCAACCTAGGGTTTTGCCACAACCTTGTAGGTCTAGCAGGAGATTGATCATGGCTAAAGCCACTCTTGGTGCTTTAGCCTATGGTGTAGGCCCTAGTGTAAACCCTCCTATAGCAGAAGAAACCATAGAAATTAGTTCTTCTGAAATAGAGCACTTAGAAAAAGAAAGCTTCTCAAATTCTGATGACGATATTCCACTTGGCACCCTGATGAAAACTAGGGCACAAAAGAGAGAAGTAGAAACAAGAAAAGGAAAGGACAAAGGGTAGCTAGCAGAAAGAAAGGTGTCAAGTTCTAAGAAGGGGAAGGCTAACACTATTCATCCTATCACCAAAGAAAACTGTGAGAGACCTCCCAAGAAATCAAGACTAGCTGGGCCAATGATTGGTACACCTCCACAAGAAATCCCTAAGCCTAGTGAGACATCACATGAGGACCCTAAAGCTCCAATGGGGTAGGAGAATGTTGAATAAGAAGACATATTTAGGAGATCAAAAAATATAACACTAGTCGATCTTTATAACATTACAAAAGAGTTTGAGGAAAATCAAGATTTCTTGCAGCATGAGTAAGAGGTCTTGTAGCAATAGCCAGAACCAAACTAGGAGTTCTTATAGCCACAAAAAAAACAAGCGCAAGAGCCCCTGCAACAAGAAGTGGGAGAAGAAACAGTACCCTCATAGCCAAAAACAACTAGACAGCCTAAGTCCATTCAGATAATGCTATATGAGGAGCCACCATCGACAAAAAGACTAGTAGGAATTCATAATCCTCTTGATTTTATAGTACATATGGAAAATTTGAATTTATGGAAAGAAATATAAAGGAGGGAGGAAGAATGGAAGAAAGAAAAGAAATTGAAGAAGGAAATTTAAAAGAGGGATGAGGAGATTGAAGATAAGGATGCAAAAATTGCCACCCTAAAGCAGAGGGTGGATGATATGACAACCTTGGTACCACATATTTTGGAATGTAGGACCCCTCCAAGGGTCTATGCTCTACACCTAAAAGAGAAATATATCTCTTTTAATTTGTTAAGGATTTCCTCAGGTTTGAATCCCTCTATTGACACCCTTGTTGAATTTTTCAATGCTTATAGGATTGCCTCACCTGAAATGAAGAATTTGTTGTGTGAGTTTTATTTGCATAATTATGTTGTAACTCGAGACCATGATTGGAATCTATTGTTGTATGTTGGGGATTTCAAATTAAGGGAATTTATGTCTTGGGTGCAAAATGAGATTAGTTGGGGACAACAACATGGGGCTTATAAGCAATTGGAGTCTAACATCCCTCTACTCGTTAGGACTGAATCAAGCAACCCAATGGACATTTACAAAGAATGGCTCAGAATGCTTCTCATACCTAGTTATGGCAATAGGATTATTCCTTGGATTGAGGCAGTTTACAGTGAGTATGAGGTAAAGGAAGCAACAAAGGAGGAAACTATGAGAAGATTCCTATCAAAAAGATGGAATAGCCTAACTGATGAGTTGAAATAGGCTGAACCCCATTCCATCCACAACTATGCCGCAACACTAAAAAGGATTGATAGGTATATTTAGATTGGGAGAATGAAGGGGTGATTTTGGCTTCCCCTAACTTTCTAGCCACCCATTCTCATGTCGCCCATGCCAAACTTCAGATTCTACCAGTCTGACATTACTGTAGAGAGACAAAGATGGAGAAAATTGGATAGATTGGGAGTATTCTATTGGGACCCTAATTCATGCTCAACAACCACTAATGTTGGACAACTATCAATTGCAAATTTTACAACTTTGACCAAGTAGAAGAACAACCCTTCCCCTATTGGAGGAACAATAAAATATTAGGTTGGGGGGAGTGATGTTCCTAGTTTTTGGTCCATTTTTGGGTAGAATCTATAGTTTATCTAATGGCAGTTGTCATGAAATTTGATGCTAAATGTTGATATTTTCATAATATTTCCCTCAAACCATAGACATTGGGCTTAATCCTATCTCTGCATGTTTTAATGACATTGGCATATTATGTGGATTATCTATATTGATTTTGCATGTGGTTAATTAATGTTCCTTAAGGTGCTTATAGATATGCAATTATTGTGTGTACTAAAATTTCCATGTAGATTTAATTCACGGATGCTAAGTTAAGGAAGGCACCACCAGTTGGGCATGCACCATAATGTCTAGCAAAGGAATCACTCAAGGTCAAAGGAGGTCAAAAGTAGAAGATTCCTCATGCAATCGAATGTAACCACCTTGTAGTGGACTTTAATGATTGAGAAAATGCAGGAATTACTACTATACTAAATCTACGTATGGACCTGCATGTCTGACAAGAATCCATGCATGTGTAACCACCGCCAGTCCACTTTCTTTGTTTTCCCTAAATGGCATCCTTTGAGTCATGGATTTGACCGCCTTGTTTAGTTGATAGTATAAATAAGGATCTTATGCTCCTTCTTTCAAGGCTACATGATTTGATATTGAACTTGCACTCTGAAGTGTTCAGTAATACAGATACATTACTCTTGTGTACTTATGATTTACAGTGAATAAAATAAAATTCTGAGTTTGAGTATCTGAGTCCTTATTAGTTTTAGAGGATACTTATCCAAGGGGGGCCACTTGGTGAGTAATCTATTCTCCTTTTTTATTATTAGTTTAGTATTACTTACTGTTTAGTAATTAGTTATAAATTTGGCACTAACTATTCCTGCAACCACTAGAATGCCATTTTGTGACTGTTCCTATAGCCAAAATAGACAAAGTAGCGCTCTATTTATTGCTCAGATTTTCATTCCTGTTATGCATTTTAGTTTGATGTAATTGTTGATTGATGATTGTAATTTATGGTATTCCCTTCCAAGAAAATTACTTTTAGCATTGTGTGTTCCTTAGTTGTAGAATGAAAATAGCTACTTTGGGTTCCTAGTGCACATACTATGCTGACCTATTTCAAGTTCACGTCCCTAGGTTGACAAGTTAAATGCACCTCCATGATGATTGAAATAGCTATGTAGGGTAGATGATCAATCCTTGAATCATAGTTGTGAGGGATTAGTTATTAAATCATTGTAGGAGGTGAACACAACCCAAGTGGTGAATCCTCCAACAAGTAGATATCTTCAATACCTGCACACATAAGATCGAGGGAAATTTTTTGGGGTTATTTAGGGGCTTGCCTCAATCAAACCCTTGTTTTGGTGTTCTCACCTCCACAGAAAACTAGATAGATAGAGAGAAATAATAAGTAGAAATGAAATTAATGCAAGAGTGATAAAAGAAAACCCTGCTTAAGGAGGATAACCTGTATCGCAAAATAAATATACAATAGATCTAGGGGGTGTGAGAAATCCTAGGACACTCAAAGACACAAGATAATTATGACATGATGTGTAAGGCTTAATGAAGCTAGAGAGAAAGATCAATGGCTACAAGAGCCAAGAGAGTAGCAAAGAGTTTTGTAAGAACATGAGAGTGCTTTTGTAGCAAGTTGTAAAGAGCTATTCAAACAAGATAGCAAGAGAAAGGCAAGAGAATGTCCAAGATAGAAGCCAAAAACCTAGAGAAAGAGACCAAGAGAGACCAAGAGAGAGAAAGAGAGATAAAGAAGATCAAATGAATTGGAAAGATGGATTTTCAAGGAAGAATAGGAGGGAAAATAAGCTTCTTGAGCCATTACCAAGCATCCCAAGGTGTTACCATAAAAAAAATTAGCTGACAAGTGGCAAGGCACTAAAAAATGGTCATTTAAACATCAAAATGTCATGGGACACGAGTGTGGCATGTGGACATCAATACAATGCACTAATGTCCAGACACATCATGCTACAAAATGATGAGAATGATAAAAGCACAAGGTTCCATGCAAAACTGGCACATAAGGTAGCTACTAAAAAGGGGTCCCTAAGCATCCTATGAGGGAACAAGGCTAATACAAGGGCTAAAATGAGCTTTCACAAGTTCTAAGGGAGTGGACATTAAAGTGAATACAAAAATGTATGTGCAATTATAAGGGTTGTAATTTTATGACATTACAAAAATGATCAATGATCACTTTCTTCATCTTCATAGTCTTTCTTGTGTTTGAATTTTTATGTTATGGATTTTACTCAAAGAGTAGATTAAACGATTTAATACAAATATTGAATTGTATGTGTGATGCAAGTAGTTATAAGTAGATTTGGTTTGAATTTCTGAAGAGTAGTAATGTAATTCATTATTACATATCTTTATGATGCTTGGGTTGAATGCTACTATGTAAGTTTTAATTATATTCATTTGTTTCTCCATGCTCTAGGATAAGGCAATAGTCTTTTACATATATTTTAGATAAAACTCCCTGGTCAATCTAAATTGAAAATCAAATGAACTATCTATGTTTAATCATTAAATTATTTGGATAATCTTGCTCCTTCTACTCTTTGAGAAAGTAAGTTCATGATAGCTCAAGAATATTTCCCATTCATGTGTTTATTAGAAATTATTGATTCCCTTCATGAGAACATATCTATTTATTAGGAAATATTTTGTATAATTGTGGATTTTCTATATGCACTTGATCACACTTGAAGTCCATGTGAGTATTGCAAGAATCACCCTCCTAGGTCTTGAAGAGCCTAAATTGCAAAGGAGATATTGTAGAAACCATCTCATGTTCGCTGGCCAACCCCTTACAACATTTAATTATCATAAAGTGGCTATCCTATAGAATGTTTTAAGATCCTAGTTGGGAAAATTCAAACACCATCATATATTATAATCATGAAATTATGATAACCAATTAAAATTCAAGAAATTGAGATCATGAATTTGTGACATCTATGATTATATCATGAGTATAAAACAAGTAACTCAATAAACATATAAGTAACAAAAATATATCAAGTCCTCACAAGGAACTTGGTACACTATCATACATGCATCATAATGCAAGAAAATAACTGATAACTAACATGTTGAGGATTACCATCTTGAAACTTTAGGTGGTCTAAAAAAACCATACAATACTCATGGAAAGAACCATAATAATGGCCTATTCATCCCTTGATACATAGTCCAAAAAGAATGTCAAAATTAATACATCTCAAGGAAAAAAAATTGGTATAAATTACATCATGTATCTGTTTTTATTCATATGTATGTTTACATAGATTCCTATAGTTCCCATATATCAAAATTCATAACATTTAACTCTTCTTGATATAAAGGATTGCTAAAAATATATTTTAATCATTTTGCATCTAATTAGTATAGATAAGTTTTTAGTACCATAAATCTAGGGTCTATCACTATTATTTGTTGAGTTTGTGGGATAATTTATAAGCATTGATCAAGGAATTTTCAGTGTGTTTGATGTAACTCTTTATCAATATTGTATGAAAAATGATGCACTTGCAGGAGCTTCTAGTCTTAGAAGCACATGTTGAAACATACATGAATCAACTCACTAAAGTGGATGTTCCATTAGCCATTACAAAGCATTCATAGAGTAAAGAACAATAGTTGGCTATGAGATGAACTATACTCACATAAAAAGAGCATGTCTAGTAGTCACTTTTGCTTCCCAAAAACTATGACATTATATCCTAAATCAACAAGTTAAGATTATCTAAAAATTTGATCCACTAATTTACCCATTATAAAAAGGAATGCTCACAAGCCAAATGGCTAAATGGGTCATTATTCTTAGTGAATTTAACATAGAACACTGTAAGGAAGCTAAGGTAGTGAAACAACTTCTTACACTAATTTTGAGAGGAGAATAATGAAAAAAATTTACAAATATTTAAAAGTTACAAAAACTTAAACAAATATAAACAGAAATATCATGCATACCACAACACAATGATTTACATGGGGAAAATTTTTTTAGAAGAAAATCCCCACACTCCAAAAGTCACCCAATATATTCTTCCGAAATCACAAAGATTACAATATACTTACAAAGCAAGCTTCTCACAGAATTATCACCACTTAGAGATCCAAAGATAACACAACCACTATTATACTCTCAGAATACATTGCAATACATATCCATAATACAATTCCCATATAAAATAGGGTTACCTTCTAGCGAAAGTCAAGCAAATAAAGATATCGACCATTGGATATGAGACATAATGATGAACAGTCCAAATTTACAATAATAAAATATAAATCAAATTTTCCTTTTGGGGATGCTACCCTTGGACCCTAGTCGCGGGGTGACCCCCTTGAACCCCTCATGGGGGGGATCCCCCATGCCCCCCCATCATCATTGGTTGAATAGTACCTTATGTAATTGCAAGATTGAGAAAAAATTTCCCAAAAAATCTCCCACTTGTTGAACATCTTATAAGGACAATGGAAGGGAGTCATCATCATCTCTTAATTGCTAGGGGCTAAAAGGCCCATAGTCTCTGAACACCATTTGAATTTCTCTATGCTGACAAGCTTAGTTAAAGAATCAACAACATTAATCAAAGTCTCTACCTTAACCAAGTTCACCCTACCATCTTCGACCATATCTCTATAAAAATGATATTGTACATCAATGTGCTTGGTCTTTGCATGAAATGTTGGGTTCATAGCTAGACATATCACACTCTAATTGTCACAATCAGTTGCCACTATACTTTGTTTTATTCTAATATCTGAACACAGTCTCTTAAGAAAAATGGTTTCTTTCAAGAATGAGTAGTTACCATATACCCTACTTCAATGGTGGACAAAGCAACCACAACCTGTCACATACTCATCCAACTAATTGCACCACCAAATAAACTAAAAAAATAAGAACTGGTGGATCTTCTACTATCAACATCACCTACCCAGTCTAAATCCACTTAACCATGAATATAAAGGAAAATCTCATCTTCAGTCATATTACTGTGATAACATAAGGAATAATCTAAGGTACCACACAAATATCTAAAGACTCTTATAACTACATCCCAATGAACTTTACCAGGATTAAACATATATTTGGAAAGAGATCCCACTATTTAGGAAATGTCTATTCTAGTACAAACCATAGCATACATCAAAATTCCAACCACACTCTGGCAAGGCACTCTTCTCATGTCTTCCATCTCCAATGGGGATGTTGGAAAATCTAAAGTAGATGAATTTGTTCTAGCTCAAATAGGAACACACAATGGTCTACAATACTGCATATCAAACCTTTATAAAATTGAATTGGAATACTTACTTTGGCCAAGCCATAGCTTTTTGTTTACTCTATATATTCTAATTTTCATCCAAAGAATGTGTTTAGTTGCACCAAGATATTTCATTTCAAACTTAGCAACAAGTTGAGATTTTAGTTTTGGAATCATACCTTTCCCTTTACCAATGAATAACATATCATCAACATATAATGCAATAAATAGGAAATGATCACCATCAATTTTATAATAAACACAATGATCTAATTTAGAATACTCAAATCCCAAACTCAACAAATATGTATCAAATTTTTGGTACCACATCCTAGGAATCTATTTTAAACCATAAAAAGATTTCTTCAATTTGAAAACCAATTTACTTTTACCTTTCACCATGCAATGGTCTAGACATGTCATATAAATATCCTCCTCCAAGTCACCATGAAGGAAAGAATTTTTCACATCCATTTTCTCGACCTCTAAATCATAAGCAACATCAATAGAAAGAAAAAATATAATGGATGCCATTTTTGCAATAGGAGAAAATATCTCACCATAATCAACACCCTCAACTTGAGAGTAACCTTTTACAACCAATCTTGCTTTGTATTTATCAATACTTCCATCTAAACCAATCTTTTTTCTTAACACCCATTTGCAACCGATAGGTTTTCATCCTTCAAGAAATAGTACAAGATTCCATGTATCATTCTTTTTCAAACCTACAATTTCTTCATCCATAGCAATCTTCTAGGATTCCAAATCATTCATACCTAATGCAACTTCTACTAATTTTGGTTCTTCCATGTTAGTATTCAAAGAAAAAATAAATCTCTAATCATTAGGTGAATACCTTTTAGGTAGTTTTTTGTGCCTTGTTGACCTACGAAAAAATTTAGTTGGAGGTTCTTCCTCCTCTTCTAAAGATTCAGAGCTAGATGATCTCTCCTCAACTTCTTGTCTATCCATGGGACTTGATTCAATTTTCTCAAGAGTAGAAGGAAATTGAATCACATCTTCCTATTTACTTTGTTCTAGTTGTAATGTAACAAATGAAGGCTTAGTTTCTCTAAAAATGACACTTCTATTATGTATTACCTTCTGTGCAATAGGATCCAAAATCTTGTATCCTTTCACACCATAACTATATTCAATGAAGATACATTTCATATCCTTGTTCTCCAACTTTGATCACTTCTCCTTTGGCACATGTGCATATGCCTCACAACCAAAAACTCTAAGATGTCTTAATGATGGATTGCAACTCAACCATGCCTCTATAGGAATCTTATCAAAAAGAGTTAATGTAGGAGACCTATTAATCGAGTAAAAAGTAGTGGCAATAAATTCATCCCAAAACCTTTGTTCTAGACCAACACCAATCAACATAGTCCTAGCCTTCTCCATCAATTTCCTATTCAATCTTTCTACAACTCCATTCTACTATGGAGAATACAGATTTGTCTTAAGTCTATGAACACCAAAATCTTTACAGAATTTATCAAAATCATTAGAGAAAAATTCACCTCAATTATTGGTCCTTAAATTTTTATTTTTTTTTCTATTTTGCAACTCAACCATTTCTTTAAATTCTTTAAATCGACTAAAAAGTTCATATTTACTCTTTTGAAACTATACCCATGTCCTACTATAACCATCAATAAATGAAACATAATATGTGGATTTACCAATTGAAGGAACATCTATATGACCAAACACATTATAATGAATAAGATCGAATACACCACAAGATTTATGAGAACTTGAGTAAAAATAAATGCAGTTTTGTTTTCCATAAATGTAATGCTCATAGAAATCAAATTCAAGATTACAATTAGACATACCTTCAGCAATATTTTTATTATTCAAGGTCCTCAGATCCTTTTTTCCAATGTGCCCAAGTCTCTTGTGCCATAATATATTTTTTGTTGTAGGTACCTTTGATTTTGAAGAAAGAGCACCCTTGGATACCTAAAATCCATGACCATTTGCTAAAGGTGAAACCCTCTTCTTCCAAAAACTTATTTTTCACAAAAGTACTATTGCACTCAACATCACATGCATCAACCTTATACAATGTGCTATATCTGAAACCTCTAGAAATCACCATAGAACCTCTTACCATCTTGCATCCTGCATCATAAAATACTACCTGCACACTTGCATCTTTTAGTTTTCTCACAAATAATAAATTTCATGCTAAGCCAGGGATATGCAACACACCATTAATCCTTATTATACCTAGACTCTTCAATGGTAAGTTGTTTGAATCACTTTGATATAAATTAAAATATTCTCATTCTTGGATTAAATGGAGATATTGTTCATCCACTAATAAATCAAATAAATAATTGGACTTTCTAACAAGAACACAATCTTGAAAATAAGAGGATAAATAAAATCAACAATTTGGAACCAATATTTCTAAGCACTATACTATTAAGGCTCTTAATGGTTAACTAGAAACTAATTTTTAAAAAATCCATGTAGGGGTTTTTTCTCATCTTTCTATCTTTCTCATAGAAAATTTTCTTTGGATATTTCTCTTTCCAAATGATACT
Organism: Sequoia sempervirens; assembly: GCA_007258455.2. Lineage (NCBI taxonomy): Eukaryota > Viridiplantae > Streptophyta > Pinopsida > Cupressales > Cupressaceae > Sequoia > Sequoia sempervirens. The sequence goes on from VDFB02058242.1 coordinate 583,979,426, forward strand.
CTAACTTGGTTTCACTCAATTTATTTTAGTTTTCAATTTACTATTTTAGTTTCAAAGTAGGATACAATAATGTTTTAATCATAAATTCTATTTGGTTTATTGGGTTTCTCTAATTTTTTTATATGTTTTAAAAATATTATATTTATAGAAACCCTTTAATTTTTATCATCTAATTCATTTTTTTTCATTCTTTGTGAACATATTTTTAGGACTGTTTTATGACAGATTTTTATTGTGAATAAGGATGTCAATGTTTTCTTGATAAATCATAATTGGTGATCTGGGTTAATGTAATTTTTGAATATGTTTTTCTAAGATTAGTAATAGAAAAATCCATTAAATTATATGCTTCAATAGCATGCTTATCAGTTTTTATGATCAAATACATGAAACTACTTTTAAAAAAATTATTGTTTGGCATAGGGGCAACAATATTGTTGCCTCAACAAAACCATCTTGTTTCTCTCTTGAAATCCATTGGTTGAAAGTCCTAATATTTTATTTCTTATTCAACACATATACCTGAAATACAAAGATACAAAAATAATACAAAATAATATGGGCCAAAGGGCTCTCAACCCAACCATAGGATTGAGATTCAATCCACCCCCGAGCCAGGGTCACATAACACTTCCACATAATACTTCCCGTATAGGATCCACAATCTAAAGTGTAACATAAACCATCCACATTAATAAACTTAACACATTAAAGAAACTAATCACAAGGGCTTCTAGAAAAGTTTATACTTTATATACTTTGCACAACACAACATCTTGCATTGATATTTCTTTATTTTAACACACAAAAGGGTATAAATGAAAATAAACTAAACCAGGTGGAAGATTCAACCAATGCAAACCCCAACACACAAGAAATTCAATATAAAATTCCACATATATTTTTTTATAAGCAAGACCAGTGGGACAAAAAAAACTCATTACAAATCATAAAAGATAGATAACTAAAAGGTTAGACCTCACCAAGAAAGTTTTCTATCCAACTTGAGGAAAAATCTCTCCAAGAACTCTCTTCCTTTGCCCCTCCTTCAAAAACATGGAAATAATTCAAAATGAAGAATGAAGAAACCAAACATGAACTCAAGAAAAATACAAAATTAAAAGAGATAAAACCCCTTCATCCGCATAAATAGAGAGAATAAATGAAAGGGAAAAGGCAACCTCCTTTTTAACTTCCCAACAACCCTTTCAACTCCAAATTTCGTCACTTCTCATGGGCGAGTAATTAGAGTGGGTTTTGGACTTTATAAAAGGGATTTTATGGAATAAAAATACCTCTAACCCATAAACCTATCACCTAGGAAACATTTTAAACAATTAAGACCACATAAGGACTTCATAAAACATAAATTAAGTGACCATTTTAATAAAGTGAATCAAGAGACTAATAAATCAACTCTCACATACACACAACCCAAACCACACAAAACAAGGTTAAATTGCATGCCCATGACAAGACTAATATTTCACATGGATACAATAATAAAAGTAGCTATGTGACCCCCTTATCAACATTGGCCAATTTTTACCTATTTACTCAACCAAGAATGTGTGTCAGTATTACTCATAATTAATGATAATGAAAACAAATGACATATGAATTAATAATTCCAAGAATAATAAACTAAGAAATTAGATCCACTAATCTAAAAAGTAACATACAATTTAACACTTCTTACTTGCATGATACTTGTTATGGAGTCAAGGAAAAATTGAGTGAATACTATCTGTTATCAAAAATATCACCACTTATGTCAATATAATATTCAACTTATAATGCATCATACTATAAGTAATATTGAATATCAATAATTGTCATCATATTCACACCTTCCTACATATATTATATGTAATCAGCTAACATAATGTAATCCACTTAATATACATAGTAATATTACCAATAACTGAGCATATTGATCATTACATAATTACCTAGATAGACAATTGAATTTGTCTAACTAACACAAGAATTCACAACAATCATTAGATAGGATTAGTCAAGAATATGAAAATCTTGATGGTGTAGCAATAATCATCACTCATGTTTACTATCAACATGAAATAACATATAAATCATCAAAAAATAATAGGATCAATAAGGTCACAAGGAACAGAGTCTTACAAAAGGAAAAGCCTACTCTGGCAACACAACAAAGTGGCCCAGCAATAAGGAGAGTGAAAACAAAGGAAAAAATGGAGTAGTATCTAGGAGTAAATGTTGAGAACGAAGAAGAAGAACAACAACAAGAAGGGCCAAAATTGGTCTACAAGAGGAAAACAAAAACATCTCATGGTGAAGCCAATGCAAAGAAGACAAGATTTGATGTTATTTATATGGATAGTGAAGAAAAGGTTGAAAATGAAAAGGAAGGATTTAGAATAGAAATGAGATAGAAGAAATCAAAGTTCAAAAAAGAGAAGAAGACACTAGAAGATAAGAGAAAGAAAAAGAGTAAGCCTTTAGTAGGGAATCATAGTCACGTGAAGTTAGATGCTTATTTAAAGGTATTATGTAGTATGAGATGTTAGAAGAAATATTTGTGCTATACACTAATGCTGATGAGGTGGACAAGGAAACCATTGTAAAATAATTTTCAAATACATTATTCATATTGAAGTGAATATGTAGAATATTGAGACGTAGTTGCCTAAAGATCTATGGAATGTACTACTTTCAAAGAGGAAAGAGGCTATCGAGGAAGAAGCAAAGATAAAAGTTTTTCTTTGGAAAATATTGGTTCATCTCTCTCTGAAGATAATAAAGCCACATTGGCTAAATTATAGAGAAAGGTTTTCTGAACAAAGCAAAGGGTGACCACCCTCATGAGTAGAGATTTGAATTATCTCGAGAGGCTCCAGAAAGAGATTCTAGAGAAGGCTATGGAGTTTGCACAAAGATTAGGGATGACTCCAAAGAGCACAAATGAAATGCATGTTGAGATTTCAGCTCTAGATGTGAGCAAAGAAGAAGAACAACAACATGATGAAGCTTAACATGAGCATGGATCAAAAGAAAAAATTATATAAGAAGAGAACATTAAAAAGAAGAAGCTACTAGAGAAGACATTACAAAGGAAAATACTTCAAGGAGAATAGTACTATAGATCATCAAAATATTCCTTTGGTATCTAAAATTAATCTTGAAAAAATCCAAGGACAACCAAAAACAATCACTCCTCCACATAAAAAGGAACAATCTACCAGTGAAGATGATGCAGAGAAGAGTAATTAGTAGAAGGGTGAGAATGCATCTAGAAATGAAGAGAATAAGGAAATGGGGACACGAGTTGGAACTAGTGATAAAGAAAAGGGTTTGAAGGAGAAGGATACAAAGGAGGAAGTAAAGCCTACTATTGAATCTTTTGGTTCCTCTAGAGATTCCTTAAAGAGTATTTTAAATATACAATTACAATTCCAACCTATTGTGTCCACTCAATTGTTGAAACTTCCAATACAGTAGGGGTATGTTGACATGAACAAGATTTTTCCTCTTCACAAGCTTAAATTGGGCAATATATTCTATACATCTTCCCAAAAGGAATTCCTTGAGACTCATCAAAAGAGTGGAGAAATTATAGATAAGGTTGTAAAGGTTTTGTAAGAGGCCATACCCAATTCTACCATCGATAATTCTCTATCTGGTATGGAAAATTTAAAGTTTTTACTTGATTCTTTTAAGGTGTATGCTACTTAATTGAAGGGGAAATTAGAGAAATAATTAGAGGAAGAGGTAAATGATAGAATATTAATGGATATAACAGAGAAGTGTTCCAATGCACACAATGAATTTGAAGAAAATTTTAAGGGTGTGTAAGCTTGTGTAGTGGAAGCAAAGGATTTATTTTAGTTTTGTATGAAGTGGCCAGGATCTACAAAAGGAATAAATGATGATATGGACTCAATTGAGTCCCAAATAGAAAAATACTACAATGAATATGATCTGAAACATTATTTTAGATGGAAACACAAGGTATACAATTGAGAACTTGCATGTGAAGTACTTCCAATTGTGAGATCAGAAAGAAAATATCATAATGTAGTTTGGTAATCTCAAGGATCTAGTGAATGCTAAATTCGTATATGTTTCTAGTTCCCTATTGAGTGTTGAATGAGCTTCAAAGATAAATCCAATACCTAGCACTCTAGATTATGGTGAGGAAATTTTGATGGACTTGGAGACTCAAAAAATAATTCTTGGAATATGCAAGAAGGCTTGGGAAGAAGGGAAGCAAGAGTGGCAATCCCATCTTGGAAAGCTACAAGATTCAAATTCTTCCTTCGAGTGAATACATTTCTTTTCTTTTTATGTATTTCAGTTATTGTTTTAGACTTTTGTGTACATATATGGATGGTATAACGTAGAATTGTAGTACTATTTTTTTTTTGGATAACACTCCTAGGGGGAGTCAATTATGTCATCAACTTGCATATATGTTAGGGGGAGATCTAGTATATGAGAAGATTGTTGTATGCACCCTTTGCACTTGATGTCAAAAGGGTAGAGTAATTTTGGAGAAATAGTTTGGAGATAACTGATGAATGTCACCATCAATGAAAAATGAAGAGATTTTTGGAATAATAAGGATTTTTTTATTGATTCATTTGTTGGCAACATGAGCATGAGGGATAATTACACTACATTACAGTGTTTTCATTGATGTCAACATTTTATTCCAATATGAAGAACATTGTACAAATCATTTTTTACAACTTAAGCATGTTTGAGAATGATTATCAAGTGAAATTTTGCAAAAGGTTTGATCCAATGAAGGAAGTTGATATGGAAATTGATGAAGTGTCAACAAAGGTAATTTTGTGTATAGGACATCCAGTTTTTGGGTCCGCATTGGTCTGCTATATAAGATCTTTCTCTTTAGTTTTGATCCAAATTCTTTGGTTGTTAGAAATTCTTATATCTAAAGTTTCATATTGTTTTGGCTTCTAGTGTTGAAGTTATAAGTAAGAGCATGTTGTTCTAGTAATAACACGTGTTTTCTAGTTCAGGGCATATGTTTTGGTGAATCTGCATGTCTCCATAGTTTGGGATCTAAATTTGTAGATTTGTGAAGATAGAGTTTGGATTCCAAATGGCATATAGTTTGGAGGTCCACATGACTGAATGTTGTTGTACAATTCAAAATTTTTTTTATTAGGTCATTATCAGTGCCAACTTAATGAGTCTTGTGCATTGTGGAGTTTGAATATGTGTTTATTTTTTACGTGGGTGCTATTTTGGGACCACGTCAACCTGTTTTTACTTTTTATGAGTTTTGAATCTTGGTACAAAGTGTGTATGAATGTATGTTGAGCTGACAAGGTATAATTTGTATGATACATCTAATTAAACTAACCTAATTAATGTTGTCAATATTTTTGGATAAAGGGAATATATATGTAAGTTTTTTTTGGTGTTTTGAATGTTGCAAGATGTGATAAGAGTTTGTGGATGTGATTTGTGCAAGAGTAAATAAATTGAAGAGAAGAGCAGAGAGTTAGTTCAAATCATAATGAAGTGTGTAAAGTCTATATTTTGAGCTTCAATGGAACTATAATTCATGCATATGTGAGATGCAATTGTAATAGTTCAAATCTTGGTTGTGTGCCATAATCTCTTTTATCTTTTATTCTTTCAATGGGAAATGATCCCACTTGGACAATGAGTCCATCTGTAATGAGAAATTTTGTAATATACTGTAATCAATTATAATATATTGTGAGCTAATCCTCACCATGGTTTTTCCCATTTTGTGCTATCCACACAAAAATCCTGTGTTCATGTGTTATGTTCTTTGATGGTTGCTTTCATACTTTCCTTATACAAATTGAATATGTTATGTGGAATTAATGTTTAAGTGGTGTAAAAGAATACTGACTCATACCCCCTCTCAGTATTCTAAGTGTTCAACAATTGGTATCAAAGCTTGGTTCCTTGGAAGGAGCTTAACCACTTGGGGAAGATCTTGGAGGTTGAACACATGGTTGTTATAGAGTTCCCTACTCCTCCAGAAGATATACATACTATTGGATTTATAGAAGAAGAGTGGATGGTTGACATGAATGGAGAACTCAAAATAGATCTTCAAGATTTGGAAAGGATTAAAAGTGAGAACATAGATCTAAAGGAAAATGTCAAAGAAGTAAATGAATGTATCAAAAATTTGAGAGATAAAATCAAGAAGTTTAAAGAAAGACATAAGGAAGTAAATGAGCAGTTGAAGCAAACCAATGAGATAATTAGCAATCTAAAGGTTCTAGTTGAAGAGAGAAAATCTAAAGAATGTACAAAGCATGAAGAAGTTGTGACCTTGAGATCATATCTGGATAAAGTGATTCATGAAGTAAAATTTAAGATGAGTTCCACAAAACCTGATGAAATGATTACAAATCTTAAAGGATCTAAAGACAAAGATGGACTAGGATTTCAAATAGGAGAAAGCTCAAAGATAGATCAAACTCCAAATCAGGTTGAAAAGAAGACTACAAATAAGAAAAGCAATGTAAATTAGATCTACAATCAAAATAATTAGGTCAAAAGACTACATATTAGAAAACTAAATGCACAAAGGTACCCATCTTTTAATGGTTTTCGCTATTCTTGCAATAAATTTGGACATAAGGCTATGGAATGTAGAAGCATAATGAATCCAAATGTTCAATATTTTCTTGGCTATTTCTTTACATGTAAGAGATTTGTTCATAGGGCTAGTGAATGCATAAATTGAATGATGAATGGCTATAACAATGGTATGAAGTTTCAATCTTTTAATGGAAATTTTTATGCATGCAATGGATATGGGTATAAAGCTAATCAATGTAGATATAGAATGAATGGAGGTAAACATATTCAAAAGAATGCCATATGTTAAAATTGCAACAGACCTAGACACATCTTTAAGTTTTACATAAGCAAAAATATGAAGAAGGATAATCTGGAAAAAATGAGTAATCTCATGAAAAATGTTGATCTAGCAGAGATGAAGAAAGAAATGGAAAATATTTGGAAAACGAAGGAAGAGATAGAATCTAAGCTTAAGGTTCTACCAACATTTGGTGCAAATGTTTCCTCCAGAAACTAAGAAGAGAGTTTTGGCTTAGGGAGAGCATTAAAAGAAGATTTTTTATCCCTCGCTAAAGAAATGGTGTTAATGTTTTATCATGTGGATATGTTGTGTGGCTCAATATTATTGACCTATTAGAGAAAGAACTAGTGGAAAACATCATGTTGCAAAAGTTTGCAAAATATTTAAAATTGACTATGTAGTGTAGTTAGGGTTTTCACTAGCTTTTTCAATTAAAGTATCCAATGTGAAATTAGGTTAAGTAAAACAGGTTTTTAAGTGATTTTAAATGCAATAAAATTCATTTACAAACAAACATTTGAGAAGAGTAGAGAAACAAAATAAGAGAAGCGATTGAAGTGATTGATATCTGGTACAAGTGAACCCTATCTAGAAAGTGATTTGAAAGGTATTTACAATATCCATTTTCCCTAGTTTTTCAAAAAGTATTTTGAAATCATTTGAAATGGCTACACCAAGACTTGTTGAGGTCTCAAAATGACCCCATCCAAAGTTTAAGAAACATCCATACAAATATATGGAATTCAACCCAGATGGCTCATTTTAGAGGTTCCCATATGGTGTTTTACACATATAATTCATAAGGATCTATATTCATGGAAAATTGGAAGAGTATGATTACTCAAAGCTTGGTTATGTGTGGGAAAATGAGCTCACTAGTGATGATTTTACGTTAAAACTTGAATATCAGAATTTGGTAACAAAGAAGCTTGATGTATGGTAAGGGTTTCCAAAAAAATTCCATGATAATGCTTGTGTGAGAATTGTACTAAGTTCTAATCATGAGAAGTTTGTGTGGAAAGATATGTCTAACTTGATTACTGAGGTAGTTAGGGAGGTGACAAGTTTGTGTTCAACCAGACTAGTTTCAGTGCTTAAATCAGTGAAGAATGAGGTTTTCATGGAGCTTATGAGTGTGCCTTATGACAAGAGAGCCTTGACTATCAAAAATATTAGAAATCTTACTGTCAAGTATGTTGTGATGATGATCGGTTACAACCTATAATTCTCTTCTAGAGAGAATTTAGTATCCACTATCACCATCAACACTTCCCATGAAATGGTCGAGAAATGAGCTAATTATAATTTGTGAAAACTATTAAGAAATTAGCTAATTAAAACTTTTCAAAAGATAAAGGATTCCAGATATTCATTTAAATATGGGACATTGATCATATGTTTGTTGTTTTACTTCTTAAGAGAACTCCTTAGAACAAAGAGTGTGGTGTGGTTAAAAGGAAAACTAGTTGCACAAAAAATTAAATTCTTTTTGAGAGAACTTGGAGATGTCAAGGCACATGATGAGGAACTTGTGGGATTCTTTACAATCTTCTAGAAAAAAATACAAAAAAGGGAGAGGATTCCTCAAAAGATGGTGGAGAACGAAAAAAAGGAAATTATTTTTTTGGTGACAAAGGATGAATGCATTATATAGGCTATAGAGTCTAGAACAATATGAATTCCAATACTGGGATACAAAATAAAGGAGGATGGAATCACTAGCTTAGTGGACTTTATGCTGAGAAAACCAAAAGATACCTTGAAGGAGAGATAAGGAAATTATGAGGAGAAATACATGGAGGTGCACATGAAACAAAGGAAATCATAGGTAAAGAAGATTTTTGAAAAGATTATTACAAAATTTGGGGAAGAAATGAGGATCACTAAGAAGCATGTTGACTAAGAAAAGGCCATGTTTGGTTCATCATATAGTATCAAGAGATTCGGTAGAGTAGCTACCACTTCTCTAGTTTCCCAAAAGTCATTTGAGACTAAGCCTACCTCAAGAGAGAAGAGAAAAAAATTTCAGTGCTTTGGTGAAGGAGAAGACCTCTCTGGTCAAACAACAAAAGAGGCCTAAAAATGAAAAGGATACTCTGGAAGCACAAGAAACATGCCCAATGAGAAGGAGAGTGAAAAAAAACATAACAAGGGAGCAATATCTAGGAGTAAATGTTGATGAAGAAGAAGGAACACAATTGCTCTGGAAGAGGAAAATAGAAGCATTACAAACTAAAGCAAATGAAAAGAAGATAAGTTTTGATGTTATTGATATAGATAGTGAAGTAGAGGTTGAAAAGGAGAAGGAAGAATTCATAATAGAAATGAGAGAGAAGAAAGTAGAGTCTAGAAAAGAGAAGACACTGAAAAATAGGAGAAAGAAAAAGAAGCCTCTGATAAGGACTCATAGTCCCATGAAGTTAAATGATTTATTTAATGGTATTGTGTAGCATGAGATGTTAAGAAACCACCATGATATACACTAATACTGATGAGGTAGACAAGGCCACCATTGTAGAAGCATTTATCAAATATATTGTTGCTCTTGAAGATAATATATAAAATATTGAGAAGAAGCTACCTAAATATCCATGGAATTTACTATTCGCAAGGAGGAAAAAGGCTATAGAGGAAGAAGCAAAGATAAAGTTTTTATTTTAGAAAATATTGGTGCATCTCTCCTAATATAATAAAGCCACATTAGCTAAATTATACATAAAGGATTTTTGAACAAAGAAAAGGGTGACCACCATCATGAGCGGAGATCAAAACAATCTCGAGAGGCTCTAGAAAGAGACTATAGTGGAGGTTGCAGAGTTTGCATAGAGATTGGGGATGACTCCAAAGAACATAGATGAAATGCATGTTGAGATGTTAGCTCCGGATGTGAAGACAAAAGAAGTAAAACATGATGATTCTCAACATGAGTATGGATCAAAAGAAAAAATTATGAAAAAGAGAATTTTGAAAAAGAAGAAGCTACTAGAGAAGACATTGCAAAGGAAAATACTTTAAAGGAGGATAATACTACAAATCATAAAAATCCTCCAATATCTAAAACAAATGTTGGGAACATCCAAGGCCAATCAAAGAAAATCACTCCATATAACAAAGAAAAATCTATCAGTGAAGATGATGTGGAGAAGAGTAATGAGTAAAAGGTTGAGAATGCATCTGGAAATGAAGAGAAGAATGAAATGGAGACACCAATTGCTACTGGTGATAAAAATAGGATTTGAAGGAGAAGGCTATAGAGGAGGAAATAAATCATGCTAGTGAATCTGTTAAATATGCAATTACAGTTCTATCCTATTGTGTCCACTCAAATATTGTAACTTCCAACAGAACAAGAGTATGTGGACATGAACAATAATTCCCCTCTTCACAAACTTCATTTTGGTTATGTATTCCATGCATCTACTTGTAAAGAAATAATTGAGACTCATCATAAGAGTGGAGAAATGATAGATGAGGCTACAATGGTTTTGTAGGAGGTCATATTCAGTGCTACCATCCATAATTCTCTATTTGGTATGGAAAAGCTGAAGTTTTTGTAAGGAAAAAGGTGGTGGAGAATTAGAGATCTGGGGCATCTAAGAGTAGCCTCCATGATCAGTAGTGCCTTCGATAACTTTATTTCCAATTAGATTACCTCAAAGACACATACAACTATGTCATAAAGTGGAAGAGACACAGTTCATTTCCCACATTGATCCTTTTGAGAGAAGCACATGTAAATTCAACAGCATGCATTAATAGATTCTACTACAAGAACCATCAGACATGAAAGATGGGACAAAAACTAGAACATAAAGATTTACGTGGGAAAATCATTTCGAGTAGAAAACCCCACACTCCAAAGATTGAGCCATTGTATTATTCAGCAACAAAATGGTTACAATACAATTTTAGACTCTTAGCCTTTTCAGAGATTACATCTTGTTCATTTGGATACAACTGGTAGCAAACTCTCCCTGAGAGATCAACCATGGAATTCATGATTAGGAGAGATTCCAGCAACATACCCCTACCTCTCTCTTCCTCTACTTCAGCCTTATGGCCTTGACCTTTTAGCCAACCACTCGGTCCTCTCTCTCTGTTCTCTCTTTGGATCTCACCAACTCATGATCTTCAGAATGTCCAATGCATACATATATGCATTCATTCTCAATAGCCTATGTGAAATGGTTCATTTCCAACTGTCAGACAACAATCTCCAGCTCAGCATCATTATTGTCGAAGATGTTTCCATTTCCTCGTGTAGAGTTTTCCCTTCCACACAGAAACGGTTGCAACGGTCTCACAGTAAACAATTCACATTCTGCTCTCTCTGATTTGTCCAAATCACCATGTCGGATAGTCTTCACTCAGTCAAGAGTGTTCAACCTATGTTGCATGTTGGTGAGACACTAACCATGTCTCCCCAATGCCACAAAGCCCATATCATCATTATCGCCAAGAGTCTTCACTATCGGCAAGACATTATACCGAGTTCACAAGCTATCACTTAGACTTCCTCTTGTTGCCAAGAAATCTTACCGAAGCTCCCTAGTCACATCAACCTTAGCATTCTCATCAGTAAGACAATCACCATTCGATGAGACATCATATCAAAGTTCAAAGGTCATTCTAAAATGTCCAACAATTAGCAAGACTATCATCATTCACCGAGAGATCATATTGAGCCTTTATGTTATATCAAACATTAAACAATAGTCGGAAAGACTTATCGCTTTCACTGAGAGGTCATACTAACATTAGGATTTCCATTAGAAAGACAAACACTCTTCACCAAGACATCATACCAATGCCTTCAAGTTACACCGCAATGCTCCACTGTCGGCAAGACATCTCTATGTCACCAAGAGTTATTACTGAACCCTTATGTTACTCCGAAGACCACAGCCATGGGCAAGACCATCCCAGTTTTCCAAGACTTCATACCGAAGTCTTCAAGTCATGCCGAAAAGAAAACTCATCGGCAAGACTTATCGCTCTCACCACGACATCCCACTGAGTCTTCATGTCATCCTGAAGACCTTAGTGTTCGCCAAGAGTCACACTAAAGAAGACCATCAGCCAGACATTTCACATTTACTAAGACTTCATACCAAAGTCCTCATGTTTCTCCAATGACTCCATTCACTAGGAGTCTCACCAAAAATGCCCGATCACATGTAGCTTTGTCGGCCAGACTTACCGCTGTCACGAAGAGGTCATAGTGAACCCCTTTCGTTACCCCGATGACTCCACATGTCTATCAGTGAGACATCTTGCTATCGCCAAGACTTCATGCCGAAGTCTTTGAGTTACTGTGAAGACTCCAAGTGTATTGTCGTTGTTAGCAAGACATTCATTAGTCGCTGAGAGTTCTTCCTGAGACCCTTGTGCTCTACCCCGATGACCATATCGGTGAGACACTCTTCAGTCACTGGAACTTCATACCGATGGGAGCAAGTCATGCCAATTACCACATCGGCCAGACAGACCAAAGGTCACGCCAATATTGGAAAGACTTCCTATCATCGTCGAGACATCATCTCAACTGTCCAAGGGTACGCCGAAGGTTTCAGATGCCAATCGCCAAGACATTTAGGAGGTCACAGCGATAGTCAGGATCAACTAGTAGGTCAGCCAGACATCTCCATAGTCTCATTGAAATTGCTCACAAGAGGTTTCGGCCTGTGGGATTGAGGTACACAATTCCAACAATCTCCCACTTGACGAAGATCACACAGGCACCTCCAAACCAACCAGAAACTAAGATCACACTAGCTCGACCAGTTCAGACCCTACAATACTCAAGACACCCAATCAACATGATTCCACAAATTTAGTCCACCAGACAATCTGCAACCAAGACCAGGCATCCAACTGCAACTCACTATCCAATGAAGCAACCAAAATGCAATAGATCACAGCCTTCTAGGAAACCACATAGACCTCAAACATGCTCTCATGCTCCATCAAGAATTCTTCTCCAACATCCAAGATGTCCACCATTTAGGCAACAATCATGTCATCTTCCAACATGCCACTTGTGGAAGAAGGATACAATGACAAGGTGTATAAGCACCATTTTAATGAACATGAGCAAAAGATCCTAGTGATACTATCAACAAGATACAACTACCACTTCACTGTGCTCAAATGCTATACAAAAGCAATATCAACTTCAAAGCTTCAATTAGAACACAACAGTGAAGTCATTATCCAGAAACAAGATACTAGATATCAGCTAGAACAACAATCAGACTGACTACTTCCATCCAACTGATAAACCCACACAACTAGAAATAGTACCCACAACTTGTGCTATTCCATCCAATCTCACATACCTCATAGATATCACCATTAGTAAACTTATGCCAATTCATATCCAACTCATTGACAACAAATACAAGCTCCAAGTGTCAACTAGTCGAAGAAGGCAAGACACATACAGGAACTCCCACTGCTTGAGTAATCCAGATATGAAAGATCAAAGGCTAAAAAATCTACCAATACTAGCACATAGAAAATGTAACCCTGTAGTACCAAGGAAAAATCCACAATGATATGCACAACCAACAACAACCTGCCATAAGAAACATTTCTCTCACCACAAACCTTCACGGCCATAGAGAGAAACTCTGCACATCATCTTCCTGTAGAGCATCCTCCTGCATACACTTCTAATAGCCAGTTGTGTTAAGAATGATCTTCTTCACAACCCAAAAGAGAAGCTATAACAACATCCATCTGTTCAATCACCAAGATCAAACCAATTTAAAAAACAACATGGATGTAAGCATCTCAAAGAAGATCAGGCTAGTTCATTCCCCATTTCAAGAAATCATCCCATACAACATCTCCTACCAATTCTCATAAGTAACAAGGAGATAAAACAAGCTGTACAACTTCCACTATGAATCCTCTAGAACCATTTGACAACAATTCAAGATCCATATCATGAAAGTGAACAAAAAAACAAACACATCGAAAAAATATAATAGGCCAAATACCTCTTAGATAAACTGTCGAGTAGACCAAGAGTGAGAATGAGAATACTCCTTCAAGATATACAAGTCATCATGACTAATCCAAGAGAAATCTCCTCATAGGTCTCTTATTGAACTTACATTCAACCAAGATGTAGCCTTCTCGGACTTTCAGACCACTATCAAAGCTCCAATCATCTGAATCAGGAACTTATCATGACACCATGATCTACATATCCCCTTAGGAGATACCATGCTTCAAGTGACTTCACCATGGTCTAATGCACAATGCCAAAACTCCAGTGCACCAAGAGTATACCATGACATAAAGAAAATAGACTCAAAACCAACATCACGTTTCAAGCACCACCAACACCCAATCCAAAGGCTCCAAGCATCCTCCATGGTTCCAAGATATTGCACATCTTCAAATAATGTCCATGCAAATGCGAAAGAACGCTTCTGCACAACAAGATCCCAAGAAATATCTACAACACTAAAGAAGACCATTCACCACCATGTGATGAATCCACAGTCATTGGTAGAGATCCCACTAAAACGTGACACCTGAGCTCTCCAAGCATCATGACCAATTGCTTCAGGTTCCCATAACTAACTATTCAGGTACTCAACAATATCCATCCTCTCATCTCAAAACAATCACACCAATGCACAAGTGACCATAGACAAGGCTAGCTAACAAGTCTACACCATCAATGAATCAACCTCATGGATAAAGACAGTCCACATCCAAGTTATCTCATTTCAGCCAATGGGTAGCTAATCCACCAACTACATAACTTGTAGATCACAAACATCGAACATGCAAACTCATTCTCACATTAGAAACTGAGATATCAAAGAGGATAACCATGTAGACAACATGACTCAAACACCAGATCACACTAGATCTAATTTTCCAATCATGTCCACACCGAGCACCATAATCAAGGAACCCCCAAGCACCACCACAAGAATGCTGAGTGAAAAATCACCTACCAACACTCCCATGTAGAGAAGAAAACACACCTCCTCAAACCATGCACAAATCATGCATGCAGAACTGCAACTATCTTATCTTGCAACACACCAAAAGTTTGGCTCTAGAAAATAGTTTATCAACAACTCCACATAACCACAAGTTTTGCTTAACCGTGTAAAACATGCAAAACCACTGAGCCATGCAAATACAAAACATCCTTAAAAAGGAAACAACAGTTCAAGAAAATTAAGGCCCCTTTCAGGCCAAACCTAAAACCACCAACATGTACATGCATCCGAGAAAGAAGTAAAGGCTATTTTAGAAGCTTGCAAATCATCTAATAATTAACTCCATAGCCTTTATGTATTTGAGGTTAGCAGGAAACACCGCCTAGCATAAGCACTCTCTTCCATGGCTGAGAAACAAACTAGGCTTCTCCATATCATCAAGGAGCCTCTCAGACAGGCACCCAATATGAAAGCTTTACTGCTACACAACCACAAAGCAAGAAAATCCACCTCATACACCAAGGTTATACTACTACCAATTAGGAGACACAGATCACAAAAAAATAACATGATCAACTCCCTTTTCCATCTCCACCATTCTTCAAGTTGTGTGTTGTCTCTGAATATCACAAGACTTCCACTCACCAAAAGGATCAATAAATTAGATGATTCCACCAGATTCTTTTCAGCCTATCAAGCTAGGAAATCATCACAGGAGAAATACCCAGAACCAACAACCAGAAGAAGGCTCTGACACAAATTGTACGGAAAAAGGTAGTGGAGAATTAGAGATCTGGGGCATCTCAGAGTAACCTCCATGATCAGTAGTGCCTTCGATAACTTTATTTCCAATTAGATTACCTCAAATACATGTACAACTATGTCATAAATCGGAATAGACACAGTTCATTTCCCACATTGATCCTTCTCAGAGAAGCACCTATAAATTCAATAGCATGCATTAATAGATTCTACTACAAGAACCATCAGACATGAAAGATGAGACAAAAACCAGAACACAAATATTTACGTGGGGAAAACCCTTTTGGGTAAAAAACCCCACACTCCAAAGATTGAGCCATTGTATTATTCAGCAAAAAAATGGTTACAATACAATTCCAGGCTCTTAGCCTTTTCAAAGATTACATCTTGTTCATCTAGATACAACTAGTAGAAAAATCTCCTTGAGAGATCAACCATGGCATTCATGACTAGGAGAGATTCTAGCAGCACACCCCTACCTCTCTCTTCCTCTGCTTTGGCCTCATGGCCTTGGCCTTTTATCCAACCACTCAGTCCTCTCTCTTTGTTCTCTCTTCGGCTCTCACCTACTCATGAGCTTCAGAATGTCTAATGCATACATATATGCATTCGTTCTCAATAGCCTCTATGAAACGGTTCGTTTCCAACTATCGGACAACAATCTCCAACTCAACATCATTATCATTGAAGATAATTCCATTTCCTCATGTAGAGTTTTCCCTTCCACATAGAAATGATTTCAACGGTCTCATATAAAATGGTTCACATTCTGCTCTCTCTGATTTTTCCAAATCACCATGTCAGACAATCTTCACTTAGTCAAGAGCATTCAACCTATGTCACATGTCAATGAGACACTAACCGTGTCTCCTCGATGCCACAGAGCCCATATCATCATTGTTTCCAAGAGTCTTCACTATTGGCAAGACATTATATCGAGTTCACAAGCTGTCGCTTAGACTTCCTCTTATTGCCAAGACATCTTACTGAAGTTCCCTAGTCACATCGACCTTAGTATTCTCATCGGTGAGACAATCACCATTCAATGAGACATCATACCAAAGTTCAAAGGTCACTCCAAAATGTCCAACATTCTGCAAGACTATCATCATTCATTGAGAGATCATACCAAGCCTTTATGTTATACTGAACACCAAACAATAGTCAGCAAGACTTATTGCTTTCACTGAGAGGTCATACCAACATTAGGATTTCCATCAGCAAGATAAACACTCTACGCCAAGACATCATACTGATGCCTTCAAGCTACACCACAATACTCCACTGTTAGCAAGACATCTCCCTATTTCCAAGAGTTCTTATCAAACCCTTATGTTACTTTGAAGACCACAGCCATCGTCGAGACCATTGCAATTCGCCAAGACTTCATACTGAAGTCTTCAAGTCATGCTGAAAAGAACACTCATTGGCAAGACTTACTGCTCTCGCCAAGACATCCCACTAAGTCTTCATGTCATCCTGAAGACCTTAGTGTTTGCTAAGAGTCACACCAAAGAAGACTGTCGGCCAGACATTTCACATTTGTTGAGACTTCATACTAAAGTCCTCATGTTTCTCCAATGACTCCATTCACTAGGAGTCTCACCAAAAACACCTAATCACATGTAGCTTTGTTGGCCAGACTTACTGTTGTCGCCAAGAGGTCATAGCAAAACCCTTTTGTTACCCTGATGAATCCACATGTCTATTGGTGAGACATCTTCCTATCACCAAGACTTCACGCCGAAGTCTTTGAGTTACAGTGAAGACTCCAAGTGTATCCCTGTTGTCGGCGAGACATTCATTAGTCACTGAGAGTTCTTCCCGAGACCCTTGTGTTACCCCGATGACCATATCGGTGAGACACTCTTCAGTTGCTAGGACTTCATACTGATAGGAGCAAGTCATGCCAATTACCACATTGGCTA
Source organism: Sequoia sempervirens (assembly GCA_007258455.2). Lineage (NCBI taxonomy): Eukaryota > Viridiplantae > Streptophyta > Pinopsida > Cupressales > Cupressaceae > Sequoia > Sequoia sempervirens. The sequence goes on from VDFB02058242.1 coordinate 583,996,966, forward strand.
GATAGACAAAGGTCACACTGATATCGGCAAGACTTCTTATCATCATTGAGACATCATCCCGACTGTCCAAGGGTATGTCGAAGGTTTCAAATGCCAATCGCCAAGACATACAGGTCACAGCGATAGTTAGGATCAACTAGTAGGTTGGCCAAACATCTCCATAGTCTCACCGAAATTGCTCACAAGAGGTTTCAGCCTATGGGATTGAGGTTCACAATTCCAATAGTTTTTGCTTGATTATTTGAGGTGTATACTATTGTATTAAAGGGGAAATAAGAGAAATAATTAGAGGAAAAGGTAAATGATAGGAGATTAATAGATATAACAGATAACTATGCAAATGCACATAATAAATTTCAAGAAAATATTAAGGGTGTGCAATCTTGTGTAGTAGAAGAAAAGGATTTATTTCTATTTTGTATGAAGCGGCTAGGATCCATAAAAGGCATAAAAGATGAGATGGACTCAATTGAGTCCCAAAGAGACAAAGATTCCAATGCTTATGATTTGGTACATGATTTGGATGGAAGCATAAGGACTATAATTGAGAACATACATGAGAAATAATTCCAACCGCAAGCTCAAAAAGAAAAGATCATAATGTAGTTTGGTAATCTCAAGGATCTAGTGAATGCTAAGTTCTTATCTATTCCTAGTGCCCTGTTGAGTGTTGAAAGAGCTTTAAAGGTAAATGAAGTACCCATCACATCAGATGATGGTGAGGAATTCTTGATGGAGTTGGAGACTCATAGGAGAATGCTTGGTATAGCCAAGAAGGATTGGGAAGAAGGGAATCAAGAGTGGAAAGCCCATCTTGGAAAGTTGTAAGAGTCAAATTCTTCCTTTGGGTGAATACATTTATTTTATTTTTATGCATTCCAATTATTGTTTTAGACTTTTGTGTACACATGCAGATGGTATAAGGAAGATTCCTAGTACAAATTTTTTTGGATAGCACTCCTAGGGAGAGTTAATTAAGTTGATAGCTTGTATAGATATATATTGTTAGGGTAATAAGCTATTTCACTTAATTAATTACATCATATTGGTTAATTAATTAAGTTTCTTATTACTTTAGTTACTTAAGCTAAACTTAGGCATGCTAATAATTAATTATTTATTAATTATTAAGTGTGCACACTAGGGTTTCCTTTTAGGGTTTCCTTTAGGGTTATGAATACATTGCTTTTATAAAGCAAATTATCTCATGTAATTGATTGAATTCCTGAATAATATTATTTGCACATCTTTATGCAAAGTTCTGCTTTTATTTTCTTTTCTCTTATGTGGAAGTGTTTTTGGTTTGCATGTCTGATCTTGGTTTCTAACATGGTATTCGAGCCTTCATATGTATCCCCTTCTCATATTTTTAGAGAAATTCAATGTAGAGTAGTTTAGGGTCCCTTGAGGATTTCATGCCTTGAGCCTATTTCTAGCTATGGTTGCAAGATCTTCTTGAGTTTGTCTCTCTATTGGGTTCTCTTGCATGGTCACCTTCAACACATGTTGGAGGAAATATGATCTCATTTCTGAGTCCAGGGCTATCGAAAAAAGTCAAGATCAATTTTTGTTTCGCCTAAATCCGATATTTTATGCCAAAGTTATGAGGGTTTGAAGATTTACCAGATCTAGGAGTTATGAAGCTTCTAGTGCATTTTCAGACAGATCAGATCTCACCATCAGATCTAGAGCATTTGAGAGATGAAAATTGACATATAACACACCCTATTTCGGCGTCGTTGATATCTGAGGAAAAAAAAATTGCTTGTATGGCCCCACATGACCGTCTGCATGTGGATCAAAAAAGATTTAAAAAAAAAAGAATCTCTGCATGTTTTATTTTTCTAAAATTTCTTATATTTTAGAAATTTTGTAAAAATAAAAAATATATTAAAAACATTGCAGTGTTTTTTTTTGGGCGCATTTAATTTTTTTTGGGGGGAGAAATTAATATGGTACCCACAGGGTACTTGCACCTTGTAAGCCTTGTGGGCCCCATACCCAATGGGCTCCTCCTATAGTCAAACTCCGATGGCATCCTTTGTTTCCTCCAATGGACCCCTTGTACCTTCTACCCGACTTTTACTTGCTATTGGCGATAGCCTCCACACAGATCGAAACCCTTCAAATAGACCGACATTCATTTTCTACTGGTTGACATCATCTTCCAAACCTGTTGGATTTTTAAAACACTGGCGGCTACAAAAGAAATTCCGGTGGCATCCTTACCGAGGGTAATCTTTCCAGATTATGTGGATTCTCCAAGATTCCAGCTGCAATGCTTTTTTTTTTATGGCCATCAAATTTTTTTGAAGGGGGGCATTTTTTGCTGTGACAGATAGATGGCCATCAAATTTAAGCTTGTGAAGTGATGACATCAGCATGATGTCAGTGGTTGTATGGCCCTCTTTGTCCCCTCCTAGCCATGATTTTCCTTCAAGGAGCAATTTTTTTCTTTTTGGTGTAACTTGAGCATACGGTATCGAAATCGAGAAAACAAGATATCAATGGAAAGCTAGTTCTAAGTACTATCCTATGGTGTAGTTTACTTCTCATTATTTTTATATTTAGCTGCATTTATTTCTGTTTAAAGTTAGATTTTTATTTATGGCTTTTGAGCTCATAACTTTTTTCCATGATCTTCAATTTTTGCCATCTTTGCACTTCATTATTCTATATTTTTTCCAATGGGTGTTTTGAAATTTTACTTGGATGTTTTGGCAATTGGAAGGGTGAAACTTGAATCTTTACACTTCATTTTAGTATCACATCATTTTATCATCTATTGTTGCTTCACAAATTCCAGGGTTGTTCCAGTTTGTGATTTTTCCAGTGTTCTGTGGCATCGGGTATGTTGTTGCATTATTATGATTCTATCTGAGTCCTTCAGTGACTCTCATTTGGTTTCTTGTAAATAAAAGTATCTTTCCTTGCTTGTCAGATTTTGGTTCCAGTGTTACTCCATATTGTTCTTCCAGTGCTTCTTTGTAGCAGGTCATCTCATTGTAGGGGGGTTTTTCCCATTGGGTTTTTCTTCTCTACCCTATTCATTGCATTTTTAAATGGGTACCTAATCAGGCCTTGCTGTCAAGACCCATCTTTTCTTTCATGCATCTTTTACTTTAGTGTTTTAGCTACTTCCTAAGTTCATCTTAAGGGGGGGTGTTAGAGTAATAAGTTATTTTACTTAATTAATTACATCATATTCGTTAATTAATTATCTTATAACTTTAGTTACTTAAGCTAGAATTAGGCACATTAATAATTAATTATTAAGTGTGCACACCAGCGTTTCCTTTAGGGTTATGCATACATTGCTTTTATAAATCAAATCATCTCATGTAATTGATTGAATTCCTGAATAATATTATTTGCACATCTTTATGCAAAGCTCTGCTTTTATTTGCTTTTCTCTTCTATGGAAGGTTTTTTGGTTTGCATGTATGATATATATATATATATCTTTCAGGGGGAGATCTAGTATATGAGAAGATTGTGGTATGTGCCCTTTTCCCTTAATGTCAAAGGGGGAGAGTAATATTGGATAAATATTTTTGGAGATAATTAAGGCATGTTTTCATTAATGACAAAGGGGGAGATTGTTGGAAGAATAAGGATTTTTTGATTGATGCATTTGTTGGAAACATGAGCATGAGGTATAAGTATACTGCATTATAGTGTTGAAATTGAGGGGATATCCTACCTCTCTTACCACCTAACTAACTAGCTTGGTCACTACAATGTGCTCCCAAGCCCTAATATGAAGTATTGTGGTACCCACTTACAAGTTGTTGGCATATTGATAAACCACCTATGTCATGATATAAGTTATCTAATATTCATGTTCCCCATGCATAGATCCAAGCCTCCTCTATAATTCTCTCTAGAACCTAGTCCCACTTGATTGAGAATCCTCTAGATCATCTATCAAGAATACTATTCCTATAGATTAGACTTACTATCATGATGATGATACCATCAAACTACATTGATATAATATCTAAGATCAATTTTTCCATCATCAATCTCAAGCTCATCATCCCGTAGAATTTTCTCTAACACTGTAGAACCATGGTCAAGGTCATAAAGCACTCTCACCCCATGGAAAGGAACTCACAAAATGTGACATACATCATTAGATGTTATGGTCACCTCTCCAAGAGGAAGTTAAAATGATTATGTCTCTAAATTCCACCGCTCTACCAGTGTAGTCATGAATGCTCTATGTTCTCTAACCTCTTATGTAAGCGATGTGATATAGCCTGGCCAATCTAAGAAACTACACATCCATCTTTATAATATGTACCATCTAATCTAATACTCTTGGTTATTTCTCTCATGAAAGAATAGGATCAAGTACCACCTATAAGCATAGTGCCCACAATGTCATTTTTTGTCAAAAAAAATTGAAAATTGCATAAGTTTGTGAAACCCTAAGTAAAAGCAAGCATTTTTGTAAAAGTGTCATTTTATAGTAGTCAAAAGTGGGCACATTTTTAGAAGTGTCACTTTACCAATTTAGAAGCAAGCATTTTCACAAAGACATTGCTTTATCACAGTCAAAATCGAAACCTTTATTCTAGGTCACTCACTTATACAAAAGCATTGTAGTTTTGGAAAAAGTGTCACGCTGATGTTCAAATGCATTGTGATGGATTACAAAATCATCAATTTTAATTTGACACATTTATTTCCCTATGTTTTGCTAGTAATAAATGAACCTAGAACTATGTTCAAAGGTATGAGGGTTAGATACATATCGAGGGGTTTTCTTCAGTGGGCCGCTAAAACTAATAGATGCCATCTATGTAATGTGGGGCACATACAATCTGATTCATCTCTCTAAGGTGTCTAAAGAAAAAATAGCTCTAATATCTAATAATTATAATCTCTCAAGGTGCAAGGGAATTGAAAATGACACTAAATGTATATATATGGTCCTCAAAACCCAAGGTTTTATCCATCTAACCCCCTTCATCCTATTTCACATCAACTCCCATCTTTCCTAATCAATTTCTTGGCCTCCTAGGACTTGATTTTTCCTCCTTTTCTTAATTGAACTGATCCCCCTTTCATAATTTCTTCATCTGTTGGAACATAGTGGCGCATTAGAAAAAATATTCTTTTCCAAATCAACATGTCTTTGAGACAATGTCATTGGTACATTTTCTCAAAAAGGAGCAAAAGGTAGACACCTAAAATTTTCTAAATTCATCACACATTCCTAATTCACCTTTCTACATTATTTTCCTCATTATCTCCTAATTCCTCATTTTTTAATTCAAAACAATTTCCAATTATTTGATTAAATTCCCTATTTTCCTCTATTAATTAAATAACTAATATTATTTTATTAATTCATCAAAATTCATCATTTTCCTCCAATTCACCTTAATTAAATAATTTTGAATTATTTAATTAAATTCAATTTTCCCTCTTTCCTCTTTGATTAAATAATTTTATTATTTAATTAAATCTAATTTTCTTTAATCCCACCTTGAATTAAATAATTTTTAATTATTTATTTAAAAAACCTAATTTTCTCTCATCCCACCAAATTAAATAATTTCTCAATTATTTAATTAGCTAACTTTCCTCTAACTTGCACAAAGAATATTCCATTTCCAAAAAGGGAATATTTCTTTTTCAAAATATCTTCCCTCCAAAATATCTTAAGCCGATTTCCATGAAATAAGGGGCTATTTTCAGCTAACTAAAACTCTCATTCATCCACCACCATTGATCTCTTGATCTAATCTCAACTATTTATCTTCATCTTCAATCTCAATTGTTTATCAAACATCCTGGAAATCTATAAAATAATCATTCATCTTCATAAAAATCATTCAAAATTCTCATAAGGAATTCATCACCTTTTTGAGAACATATTTGAGCATCATATTTGTGAATCAAGATCATCAATCAAGCTTTTCTAACATGGGCTATGCGTAATAGGTTAATACACATATCAATGTAGCATAATTCAATAATGGGATTATAGGTTTGTAATGTTTTTGTATCATTTTTTCAAGGGGTAAAAACTTTTGACCCAAAGCTATGAATCAATGAGGTCACAAACGAGTGACCTCTTCCCCAATTTAAACATTCAATAATTACACCCCTGTGGGGTTTGAACCTCGATGGCAAGAACAACACCACAACTTAACCATCATGCCATGCCACTATTGGAATGTTTTTGTATCTTTTGAATTGAATTGTCAATTTGGTTTTGTTATCTTTGTAGAATTACTTCTAATTTCATTGAGTATGGGTGTAATTGGTCTTTATTTCATGGGTTTTCAATGTTTGCTAACTCTAATTGTTGTAATTGTAGTTTCTAACCATTACCCATTATTCCCCTATGATAGATACATAATGGACCTTGATTAAGAGGGACTTGAGCTTATTGGAAAAAATGTAAAAATGAATTGCTAGATATCATAATGCAACTAGATTACTCAACATTTTTCATCTCTAATAGTATTTTGATATAAACTGACTTATATCAATCAACTTTTGTTAAATAAACCTCAAATAAATTCAAGAGATGTGTAAATATGGATTAAAAAATGACTTATAACCTTCATTTTATCATAATGCACATTAAATAACGATTTAAATAATTCCATAGTGAGGTCCTCTTTAATAATTTTAAAGAAAAAGACATATGAGCAAGGTCTTCCACTCAAATATGCATATTTATTAATAAGATATATAAATTATCTGACAATATTATAAAGGGGAAAAATGTACATGGATTAGATGAATGAATTCAATCAAAAATAAAATCAAAACAAGGATTAGGACCCACCTACTCATGAAATGCAATTGCCATAGCTATGAATTTAAACAACAAAGTTAGCTCAATCAAATTGAAGCAAAATTGAATTCAAAAATACACATTTTTACCATACCATGGTGTAGTGTATTTGTGTTGATTTGATATGTTGGATTTCCTTTCAAAACAAATCCTCCATGATTGAAAAATCTTGTTAATGACCTATAATGAAATGGTGAATGCTTAATTTTCTTAGGAATCAATTGGACATGAACTCTTCATAAATTCTCTAGATGAATTGTGAGAGAGATGAGGATTATTTTATAGATTTAGAGGAATTGGATAGAGGAATAGGATTGAGTTAGAAACCCCATAAATAAGGGTTGATATTGATCAAGAACACCCACGAAGGAGAGTAAATCAAGGAAGATGGATGAAGGAGATTTGTTAGAACACAATCTTGCTCCACCATTTTACGAAAATGGTTGAGATATTTAAGATCAATGCATGCGAATTTATTTCAAGATCAAGGGCTAGAAATCATTGAGACAAGTTGGTTGAGATATTTTGAAATGGAATATTCCTCAAGAATATGCTTTGTGGAGGGAAAATAGGGATAATTAATTTAATTCATATGACAATAAGATTGGGTTAGGATAATCAAATTATCAAGGATTATTTAATCATGATGGATTAGAAGAAATAGATGATACTAATTAAATAATTAGGAATTATCTAATTAGGGTGATTGAAAGGGAACTAGTGATGAAATGGATGAATTAATTAAACAATTTAGGATCATTTAATTAATACATCTAGGAAGTAGGATTAATCAGGTGAAAATGGAATTAAAAGGGAATTATAATGCAAAGGAAGTGAAATGTAATGATGATGATGATGAAAAGGATGTCGATAATGGAATAATGTGATTCAAGATGTTTGATGTGTTAAGGAATTTTTGCATGTCTACATTTTGCTACTCTTTAACATAATGTACTTGTGTTGATTCAAATAATTTGATGCTTAGATCAAGATTAATTTTTTTTTAATGATGCCCCATGATGCCTCAGTGGTTAGTGTAAGGATGATAAAACACTAAGCTTCCCCCTCGAGAGATTGGTTGAAAAAATTACTTTCTTAGGTTAAGCTCATGAAAAGGTTCAAGAATAGTTCAAATATGTAGAGGATGAAAAATTAGGTTCTAGGGTTGTGTTTAAGGTTCACGATGATCATGGGTGCTCAAAATTTAACCTATGAGGGTTTCCTAGGGTAAAAATTAGGTTTTGGGGTGGTTAAATAGGAAATTAGGGTTCATTACCCATCATTTGTATTTTCAACCTTAAAAGATTTTAGAGATTAGGAGATTTATAGCTGAAATTATCAATTTGTGATGGCGAGAGTTTCAAGCACACCACACTGAGCATATGCAATCTGAAAATACTAGTGAACAACTGGTGGAGGGGTTACAATATGTACGCTTTCCATTTTCCTTTTCATCTTTTCATGCTTGTCTAATTAATGTTCAAAGTTAATTTAGATGATAGTGGTAATTCTCCAATTTTTCCACTATTGACAGAATCTGGCTACTATAGTAGTATGTAGGATGACAGCTAGTGTAAAAAAATGATGCTATCGTAAAATTAGGTCACTTTCACAAAACCAGTCACTTTTTTTTGATCATTGTCATTGAACTTGACTACATGGTAGGAAAACTAGAAAGGACACAATGGAAAAACTCAACTGCTATCACAGTAGAAATAGGCTCACTATTGTCAAGGAGAGCCTCTATCATCCTATAACAGGGCCATTATTGTAAAATAAGGTTGTTATAGTTCTAGAAGAAGCTTGCTATTGTTTAAAAATAATGTTTTAGCTAGTTTGTTTGCAAATTTTTGTTCTCAATTTGATTTTCTAGCAAAAAAATGACATTGTGGGTTGAATGCTTGTAGGCCACTTGTCGTCTATTGTGCTCATGAGAGTGAAGACCTTGGAATTTTTTGGAAAGGATAGGTAGTTTTAAGGATCTTGAGAGAGAGTTCTTAGATGCAATCAACCCGAGACTACCACCTTCCATTTACCAACAAAGGAGTGCATAGTCACCTTTGAGGATGTATGGAGGATATTGAGGATCCCATATCCATTGAGAGCTCATTACTTATGACATCAAGAGGGAGACTTGGGCTATGTGGAGGTTACTAGGTGTACAATAACTAGATGTAATTGACTCAGAGATTGATTTGACATGTTTTGTAGATGATACAAACCCTATGGTTATAATGTTAGAAGGAATTATTATCAAGCCTTTCATGTGTGATCAAAAAGCTAGTGGATTCCTAGTTGGGTGGGTTATTTCTATCAGGAGGATGAGAGAGCATGCTACATTGTTTGTTTAGGGCCCTTGTGTACTTGCACACTTGTACAAGGATATGCATGAGATTGTTTACTGAGGTCATAGTAGTATTTTAGCTAGAATAAATCTCCTTCACATGTGGAAATGGGAGAGGATTGGAATCACATGACTTTATGGCATAGATCAAAGGGATCCTAATGATCCCTACTCCTACAAGTATTTAGATTATCTATACAATGCATAGGGAGGTAGATTATCCTACTAGAGAGACATATTTGATGACATGACAAAGTTTATCTAGCAACAATATCTAGCTTGTGAGGCATGGGCCAATGATCAGGAGCATCTTATATACTATCATCAGAATCAATGGTTGATTGGTAGAGTGGATATCTATTAGAGAGTTAACTTCCTAAAATGGTGCTTCTATAGTTCAAAGAGAGACATACTTGTCCAAATGATGATTATCATACCTATTATGCATGCATGACTTGAGAGGTCAATGTGTGGGGTCACAAAGCAAATTCAGGTAGGGTAGTTACATATTTCTAAGAACTTGCTCCTTTTGGTTGGGGATGAGTAGTCGAGCCTCTTGTTGTGGCACTATAGGATTTGACACCATTTTCCAACGGTTGTTCGTCGGTCGTTCGACAAATCTCTGTCGGAAGAGTGACGCAATGGCGAAAAATTTTCCGTCGCTATTTTTTCGTCGCAAGGCCGACGAAAAATTAAACGTCGAAATAACAGCGAAGAATCATCGGTCGGAAGCATCGCGACATACGTCAGGATTTTGTCGGAATATCGACAAAAACTTTGTTTATCCACCGACGAACTGCACCAGAAGTTTGTCGTCGGCTCGACGAAATGGGAAAACATTTAGCGTGGAAACATGGAAAGTTCGTCGAAATAGCGACGAAATACAAAATTAGTATCGTCGAAAGAACACCAAAAGTTCGTGAATATGCGACGAAATAGGCAAGTAGTAGCGTCGGAAGAACACTATAAGTTCGTCGAATGTTCGACGAAATAGTCGTCGCAGCTATAGAAACTTCGTCGAGGCTTTCCGTTGATTCGTCGGTTGTTATCGTCGAAATTTCGACGAAGAAGCAAAATTTAAAAAAAAAAAAAATTATATATTCATGGAAATGTACCATTGCGGAGACTGACGACTGATCATACATACAGACTGCATATTGGTTTGATGCTTCAAACGATGCATTTCTTATATTGAAAAGTGCATTACCTTATTGAGCTTCTCTTTGTTTTGAGTATAGTTTAATATTCTCTACTTAACAAGGCCAACCACGTGATATGGAAGCTCATTTGGCCCACCCCGCCCCCCTCACATCACTCTCAATTCCCCATACCCAATCATATAACATTAATCATTGATTCATCCATTAATAACATATAACATTCATTCATTCATCCATTAATAACATATAACATTCATTAATTAACATATTCACATTCATTCATTAACATATAATAATCATTCTTTCGGTTTTTGCATATTATCAAAATATGGTTGTCATGATATGATTACAATCACTTTTTTGTTTCTTTTTCAAAGCTACATAAAGGCGAAGTGGAGTATCATTTTCCTAAATCAATATCTGTCCCCCTTTAGTTATTTCTGCCCTCTACTTGTGATCTTAATGCGTGTAGTGATGCGCTCATGGCGTGGGCGCTTCAAGGGGATTTGCTGCCTTATTAAGAAAAGAAATGTTAAACTGATATGTTTTATTATTATTATTACAAGTATCTCATTAATTAAAAGAACATTAGAGTGGTTCTCTTTACCTGATGGGTCCACATCATGTTCCTGAACTTCTGTTATAGACTCATGCTCAACATGTTGAAAACCCTCTAAATCATGATCTGCAGTTAGACATGAAGGTTACGGTAATTAATACACCAATTGAGAGTAAATATGTTTAAGAGAACATGAGGGTGGTCCTCTTTGCGGATGGGGCCACATCATGTTCTGATCTCTAGCTTGATCATCTTTGAACATGTTGATCACGGTCTACATATAAAGTTGAAACACGAAGGTTACATTAATTAATACACCAATTGCAATTAAATATATGTTTAAAGAACTTTTAGAGTGAGATTCTTCTAACCTTTGCAGTGGGGCCACATCATATTCACTGATCTTGTCTAGCTTTGATCATGCTCAACATGGTAATCCTCTCTACATGCTCTAAAGGACGGGATGCACACCATGACCTTCATGCGCACATTCTGCTCCACCCTCACCCAGAGCGCATTCCAATGTCACATGTCAGGTATATATTATCCTTGCTTGAGTATTTAAAACTCAAATAGGCATGTAATTAC